>JANAVB010004738.1:0-36028 GCA_029216955.1 Iris pallida
AAATAAATAATCCATGCAATTGTGAAATGAGATTGGGAAATAAATAATCCTAATAAATATCTCATGCGGTTGAGGAATAAAGATTCCATGCGGCTGTGAAATGAGATTGGGAAATAAATCTCATGCGGCTGAGAAATAAGATTGGGAAGTAAATAATCCATGCGGTTAAGGAATAAAGATTCCATGCGGCTATGGGAAATAAAACTCATGCGGCTGTGAAGGAACCCATCTTCTCAGAAAACCTGAGAAGGATGGTCATGGAACCCTTGGCTTCCAAGCTCCATAAAACCTTCACCGTAAGTCCAAATTTGGACTTCTTTAGGTCAAAATGGGGTAGAACAAAATTCTCTACAACATGGAACTATCAAAACTTGAAGATAACAAAGTTTACTAGATCAAACCTAAGAAATCCGAAAATGCATGAAACTTAGATCTACAACAAATAAGCCATGGAAATTAAAAATGCTAAGTACTAAAGAGACTTAGAATCAAATAAGGAAGATGATGGAACAATAATAATGGGGATCCATCAAGAAGCAAGTTGGCACTTGCCTAGCTCTCTTAGGTCGGTGGAAGAGGAGTTATGAGGAAGAAGAAGATTAATGTGAAGTAATGAAGAGAGAGAAAGGGGATGGGCTTTAAATGGAAGGGATGGTGGTAGGTGGGGGTCTAATCCGTTCGATGAACCCACAAATAAACCAATCTAAGCCGATCCTAAAGCAAGGCTAAAGCAGAGTATAAACGCAGAAATAAAATGCAGAAATAAAATTGCAGGAAATTAATTAACATGAAATTGAAGAAAATTAAATACAGAGTAGTACATGATAAATATTAAAAAACTTTTAAACAGTGCATGTATTTAAAATACGTATTCTAGGAACGGGAAGTGACATCTCTACCCTCCTTAGAAAAATTCCGTCCTCGGAATTTCAAATCCAAGCAGGATAGAATATCAGAGCTAAACTGATCTAAGTACAAGCAATTGAGTAAGCAATCATTCTTCAATGCCATTAGCAAGTAACATGTCCATGTTGAACATTCTATGATACCAAGCAATTCTATCCATAAGGTGACAAGCATGAGGAGTTAAAATAATCAAGGTATACAAAAAAAGATATACCTTGTGAGTCAAACAGGTGTGGATACCGTGGTCGGATATCATCCTCACGTTCCCACGTTGACTCCCCTAAAGAGTGATGACCCCAAGCAACCCGAACAAGGCTAATTATTCGGTTCTTGAGTATCTTCTCTTTTCGGTCCAAAATGGACACAGGCTGCTCCTCGTAAGACAGGTTGGTTCCAACAACCAGCTCAGAATGATCGAGGATATGGCTTGGGTCCGATACATACCTTCGCAACTGAGATACATGAAACACATCATGCACCTCTCGTAACGAAGGTGGAAGGGATAAACGATAAGCGACATCGCCTATCCGATCAAGGATAACAAACGGGCCCACGTACCGCGGACTCAACTTCCCGCGAACGCCAAATCTAATGACCCCACGGGTAGGTGAGATCCGCAAGAACACGTGGTCCCCAACAGAAAACTCTAGCGGCCTACGATGCTGGTCCGCCCAATGACGATGCCGATCTTGCGCAACTCGAAGTCGCTCTCTAATTCTCTTAACCACTTCAACTGTTTGGACAATCATTTCGGACCTAACATCTTTCTCTCCCCGATATCATCCCATGCTAGTGGCTATCTACACTTCTTACCATATAGTGCTTCAAATGGCGCCATCTGGATACTGGCTTGATAACTGTTGTTGTACGAGAACTCGACTAAGTACAGATGGCTCTCCCAAGACCCTCCAAAATCCAAAGTACAAGCCCGCAACATATCTTCTAAAGTCTGGATTGTTCTTTCTGATTGCCCGTCCGTCTGTGGATGGTAAGCTGTGCTAAATCTTAATTTGGTACCCAGACTATGATGTAAGCTCTTCCAGAAATATGATGTGAAACGGGTATCTCGATCTGACACAATACTGACAGGGACTCCATGCTGCCTGACTATCTGTTGCATATAACTCTGCCAACTTTTCTATAGATTGCCCTACTCTGAAAGGAAGAAAGTGTGATACCTTTGTAAGCCGATCTACTATCACCCAAATAGCATCCTTACTACTCGGTGATCTTGGTAAACTGGTCACAAAGTCCATTGTAATATGCTCCCATTTCCATTCCGGAATAGGAAGCGGTTGTAATAACCCAGCTGGTCTCTGCTGTTCTGCCTTCACTTGTTGACATACCAAGCAATGGGAAACAAATCTAGCTATCTCCCTCTTCATCCCGTTCCACCAGAAGTGCTGCTTGATATCTTGGTACATCTTGGTCCCTCCAGGGTGAATAGAATACTGAGAACCGTGAGCTTCTGCCATAACCTCCTGTCTGATATCTCCACTAGGAACACATAGGCGTGACCCAAACCTAAGTGTACCATCTTCATGGATTTGTATCTCCTTTCTGAGTCCTGACTCACATTCTGTCCTAAGCTTCTGAATCCTTGGGTCTTGTGCCTGAGCTGCCTTGATCATGTCTACCAAGTTGGATTGAACTTGTAGACTCGCCAGAACTCCTACATCACTAGGAAGTATAACCTCGATGCCCATCTCCTGAAGGTCTTCTAAGATATGCCTCTGTGTTGTTAACATAAATGTGCCGCCTCTCCTGCTGAGAGCATCTGCTACCACATTAGCCTTGCCTGGATGATACTGAAACTCCATGTCGTAATCCTTGATCAACTCCAACCATCTTCTCTGCCTCATGTTCAGCTCCTTCTGAGTAAAGATGTACTTCAGACTTTTGTGGTCTGTGTACATGTCCACTCGATCACCATATAAGTAATGCCTCCATAGCTTCAAAGCAAATACTACTGCTGCCAACTCCAAGTCATGAGTCGGGTAATTCTTCTCGTGGTCCCGAAGTTGCCTAGAAGCATATGCTATCACCTTTCCATGCTGCATAAGGACACATCCAAGTCCTTACCTGACGCATCACAATATACAGTAAAACCTTCGGGTCCCACTGGCAATGTAAGAATAGGCGCTGATATCAACTTCTGCTTCAAATTCTCAAATGATGCCTCGCATTCTGTCGACCAGATGAATGGCACGTCCTTCCGTGTCAAGCGGGTCATGGGCGCTGAAAGTCTTGCAAAATCTGATACAAACCTTCTGTAATATCCTGCCAATCCCAAGAAACTCCGTACATCTGCTACGGTCTTGGGTACTGGCCAACTCTCTACGGCTTCTACCTTTTGGGATCCACTGCTACTCCAGCTCCTGATATGATGTGACCCAAAAATGAAATACGATCCGTCCAGAACTCGCACTTGCTGAGCTTGGCATACAACTGGTTCTCTCTCAGAACCTGCAACACTTTCCTGAGGTGACCTTCATGTTCTCTTCACTAGCTGAGTATACTAGAATGTCATCGAGGAACACAACGACAAATTGGTCTAAGTATGGCATAAAGATGTGGTTCATCAAATCCATGAATATTGCTGGAGCGTTGGTCAAACCAAACGGCATTACCAAGAATTCATAATACCCATACTTCGACCTGAATGCTGTCTTGGGGATGTCCTCCTTCCGAACCCTCACTTGATGATACCCTGACCGAAGATCTATCTTGGAGAAAACTCTAGCTTGGCTCAACTGATCAAATAAGTCGTCGATCCTGGGTAGTGGGTACTTGTTCTTTACTATTGCCGCATTTAGCTTCCTGTAATCGATGCATAATCTGGATGACCCATCCTTCTTTCCCACAAGTACCACTGGTGCTGCCCATGGTGACACGTTAGCTTGGATGAACTTCTTCTCCTTCAGTTCCTCTATGTGCTGATATACCTTGGCCTGCTCGGAATCCGCCATTCTATAAACTCGATCTGATATCGGTTCAGTTCCAGGTGCCAATTCTATACTGAACTCAATATCTCTAACCGGTGGGAGACCTGGAAGTTCTTCAGGAAATACGTCTAGAAATTCTTCAACTACCTTCGGAACTTGAACTTCTTCCATTGCCGTCACTACTCCCTGCTCTTGTTGAGTTGCCACTGATCTGACTAAGGTGAACCGCTTCATGCCTGGAATATCAAAAGATACACTCCCTCTACGACAATCTATTGTCGTATGACTGTCTTTCAGTCAGTCCATGCCTAAGATAATGTCGAAATTTCCAACAGGAAATTCTATCAACTGGGCGGGTAAGGAATGCCCGCAAACTACAACACTACACGCTAGAATAACTCTACTAACTCCTACGAGCCCATTACCAGTGAGTATATTCAACCTCCCTGGCAATGCCTCAAACTCCATTCCTAGCCGTGTCGCAAATTGTGCAGATATAAATGAATGTGATGCTCCCGAATCAAACAATGCTACTGCGGGATATGAGGCGACGAGAATGTTACCTGCCATAACATCTCCTGATGCCAATGCCTCTTCCAAGGACAGAGTGAATGCCTGCCCTCGACCTCTTTGTTGGTTTCCATGCTGCGGCCTGGCTTGGTGCTGCTGGCCCCTTCCTTGATGACTGGGGTGGTCTATGCTGGTGTTGCTGCATCGGCGGTCCCTGCTGCCGAAACATCTGAGCCTACGACATTAACGGCGCTATGCCAACGGCCTCACTGCCATCGCTGGTCCTCGATACTGTCCTGTCCCTGGTGCTAGCAGAGCAGGAAATTGCTGTACGGGTCCTCCTGACCTCGAATTAATGGGACATGTGGTAACCCGATGATCTGGGTTTCCACATATCAAACACTACCCGTTCAATGTCCGACACACATCTCTAGTGTGCCCTATCTTTTCGTAATAAGTGCAGCCCGCTGGGGGTTGCTGGTTCTTCCTCTGTTGCTGTTGTTGTTGCCTTGGTGGTGGTGCTGGCCCTCGCATCGCCACAGCGTGGATACGAATGCCAGGGGATGGTGCTGTTGTTCGGGCGCTGCTCCCCCTCCTCCTTCAATCTGACTGTGGGATCTCTTCTGACCTCCAGTCCTTGTCGCAAGCCTCTGAATGGTGATCTCATGCCTTCGGGTCGCCGTCAATACTTCGTCAAAAGTCTGATAATTGTGCCCCTCTATCAATTGCAAGAGCTCAAGATAAAACCCTTGCTGGAACCTCATGGCCCTCTGGCGCTCTGTCGCGACCATCTCTGGGGCAAACCTACTCAATCTGCAGAACTCCGCTGTATAAGCATCTACAGTCTTGCCAGCCTGTCTGAGGTTGATAAACTTCTGTTGTAGCTCAAACTGTGCCACAAATCTATAGTACTTCGTCTTGAACCTTGCTGTAAAATCGTCCCAAGCCACAGGACGTCTGATGCCTACTTCCTCTGATTCCCACCAATCACGTGCGAGATCCTGAAGTAACAACTTCACTAGATCCACACACTCTTCTGTCGGTACCTTAGCTGCTGTCAAGATAGCCTCAATGTTCTTAAGCCATGCATCTGCTGAGATGGCATCCTCCGTGCCTTCGAAACGGCGGGGGTTGTATTTACAAACCGGGCTGACGCTCCTGAATCTGTCCTTGCCCCTCTTTCTAATGTCGTCTGCAACCCTTGGTTGAGTAGTATATTCTGCTCTTGTAACTGAGCGTGCATGCGCTGCTGGGCTAACATCTGTGTTGTTGAGTGGCCATCATCCCTCTCATGATCTCCAGAAGGGCTGGTGTGTCCACTTCTACGGGGTAGGCGGAACGATGGGTGGTGTAGGAACCTCCGGATACTACGTTCCAGTTGCTGGTTCCACTATTACTTCTTCTTGAATAGTCTCATGAAGTGGTTCTGGCCCTTGTTGCTGACCAACCTGGTCAGGTTGTCCATGCTGCCCTTGTTGTTGTTGCCCAATCCTGACAGATGCGGACGAGGTACCCCTAAGAAAAAGGATAAGAAAACAATCAAACGATCGGACAGGAAAGATCAATGAAGTCAAAGGATACCGGAATGTCAAGCTAGAGTCGAGAGTAACGAATCATGAGATCAAGGGGAAACATGTGTGATTGAGACATCCTATAAATTAAAACACCCCACAAGTCTGAAATTAGACCTGCATGGGCCACCACTAAAACCTTGTCACGCCCCAGAACCAGAATACTGGAGAGCGGAGGAATGACTCAGCCAGCTACGTATTACGGGTAGATGAATACCGTATAATATGATCAATGCTGTCTAACCAGACGAGGGGGTACATACTACATAAAAGTCATACTATGGTCACTTCACATCTATTGTCTCAATCATTCAAACAAGGAACAGAAATAGAGAACATGTAAGATAAAGCAGTAAGGCGTCCCAAATGCTCTGTCAAAATGTTCTTGACATCTGGCTTTACAAAACATAGCCAGATGATGTAGTAAGGTATACACAATTGTTATCAGCTGCAGTCTGACTTTAGTTACAATTATGTAAAAGTAAATACAAGACGATCCGACTAACATGTCGGTGCCAAACGGCAAAGTATAAGGTAAATAACAAAATGAGCGGTGAAGTAAAGAACCCACTCGAGTCCTCCTCCGATCATTCCTCTAGTATTGACCATCTTGGAGGTGGAAGTAAGTTGGATCCTCGAGAACCGCTCTAAATCTGGCCATGCAAAACCAGAGAGGTTAGACCTCTAATAGCAAGTACCGCAAGGAAGCACGATATGAAGGATGAAACCAGTAAATAAGGGATTATAATAATAGATCTCTGCTTGCTACTGAGATTCACATAACATCACGACACTTCGAACCAACCTCCCAACCAAACAAGGACAGAAGTTGGCCCGTCATGTCCTGACATTCTGATCATCTCAGTTAGGTAACAGAGTAAATACAGTACACAAACAAATCAATTTAAACGGCCATCCAACTCCTACGGCTTACTACTGTGAGTCCCAAGTTATCCTGGAATTATGCAATAAAGGATTCCTCAGTTCTTACTATGTGCGAGCAAGGCTAGTCTATCCAATCAATCATTTGCGCCAATCATGTATTAGACGAGTCCTAGCAGGACGCACGTCGTTAATACCATGTACAATTTAATAATATAAGCAGATACCGCTCCCTGCCCGTGTGGCAGAACTGCAGTATCTGTGGGAACCAGCCGGCCTGTCGGGCACTTAATAGTCCCAAGAGGGCTGCCATGTAAGAACTCGGGAATCCATTCCCTCCATGCAATCATTATTTTATTTAACTTAATAGCCTCTATGTTGAGTGAAATTCCATGCCGTGGATCATGGTCATTCAGAATGAGTACTTCCATACAAAGTACGATATGCCAACTCTACAACGATATCCGTGCGGTTAGGTTGTAGGTCTTACATAGCGTAATGCATCAATTAAAACTAACCACGGAATAATCATGCCTTGACCATAAAGTACACATGTTGCTTTGGTAAAATAATAAATAAATTAATTAAAGCCTGCATGTATCCATATGCCAATATTCGAGATCAGCCAGTCGATTACAATAGTTCATATGAACGTGTCTCATTTTCATTTAATTCAATAAGACGACTAGCCAGTCTCTTAGTTCCATCTAGGAACGCATGATCAATTATAAAGCAAGATAACAATCAATGTTAATTAATGCCAAATTCGGGAAATAAAAATCTATCTCATGAGGTTGGGAAATAAAAGTCTCATGCGGTCGAAAAATAAATAATCCATGCGGCTGTAAAATGAGATTGTGAGATAAATAATCTATGCGGCTGAGAACTGAGATTGGGAAATAAATAATCCATGCGGCTGTGAAATGAGATTGGAAAATAAAAATCCATAATAAATATCTCATGCGATTGAGGAATAAATATTCCATGCGGCTGTGAAATGAGATTGGGAAATAAATATCTCATGCGGCTGAGAAATGAGATTGGGAAATAAATAATCAATGCGGTTGTGAAATGAGATTGGGAAATAAATAATCCATAATAAATATCTTATGCGGTTGAGGAATAAAGATTCCATGCGGCTGTGAAATGAGATTGGAAAATAAATATCTCATGCGGCTGAGAAATGAGATTGGAAAATAAATAATCCATGCGGTTAAGGAATAAAGATTCCATGCGGCTGTGAAATGAGATTGGGAAACAAATATCTCATGCGGCTGAGAAATAAGATTGGGAAATAAATAATCCATGCGGTTGTGAAATGAGATTGGGAAATAAATAATCCATAATAAATATCTCATGCGGTTGAGGAATAAAGATTCCATGCGGCTGTGAAATGAGATTGGGAAATAAATATCTCATGCGGCTGAGAAATGAGATTGGGAAATAAGTAATCCATGCGGTTAAGGAATAAAGATTCCATGCGGCTATGGGAAATAAAACTCATGCGGCTGTGAAGGAACCCATCTTCTCAGAAAACCTGAGAAGGATGGTCATGGAACCCTTGGCTTCCAAGCTCCATAAAACCTTCACCGTAAGTCCAAATTTGGACTTCTTTAGGTCAAAATGGGGTAGAACGAAATTCTCTACAACATAGAATCATCAAAACTTGAAGATAATAAAGTTTACTAGATTAAAACTTAAGAAATCCAAAAATGCATCAAACTTAGATCTACAACAAATAAGCCATAGAAATTGAAAATGCTAAGTACTAAAGAGACTTAGAATCAAATAAGAAAGATGATGGAACAATAATAATGGGGATCCATCAAGAAGCAAGTTGGCACTTGCCTAGCTCTCTTAGGTCGGTGGAAGAGGATTAGGAAGAAGAAGATTAATGGTGAAGTAATGAAGAGAGAGAAAGGGGATGGGCTTTAAATGGAAGGGATGGTGGTAGGTGGGGGTCTAATCCGGTTCATGATGAACCCACAAATAAACCAATCTAAGCCGATCCTAAAGCAAGGCTAAAGCGGAGTATAAACGCAGAAATAAAATGCAGAAATAAAATTACAGGAAATTAATTAACATAAATTGAAGAAAATTAAACAGAGTAGTACATGGTAAATATTAAATAAATACTTTTAAACAGTGCATGTATTTAAAATACGTATTCTGGAAACGGGAAGTGACACATATGGTCCTACGAATGGATTGGTTGAAGGATCAATACGCAAGAATAGATTGCCATGTTGGCAGAATTATTTTTGGTATTCCGACGAAGAAGAGTTTTCATTTTCTAGAGGCAAAGTAGAACCTTCTCCACCAGTCTTACGGATGGCGGTAGCAGCAGTAGTTCAGTTTTCTAGAGTAGTAGAAGAATTTTCTGATGTATTTTCCGAAGAGCTCCTAGGCATGCCGCTAGAGAGAGATATAGAGTTCACCATTGATTTGATTCTAGGGACGGCACCAGTACCAGAGAGAGTCTATAGAATGGCACCATCAGAGTGGAGATCATGTACAAGATGATTGAAGAACTCAGAACCAAGGGATTCATTCATGCTAGTGGATCACCTTAGGGAGCCCCGATGCTTCTTGTGAAGAATAAGGATGGTACGTCAAGATTATATTTTGATTATCGTATCTTGAATTTTATAACAATCAAGAACAGATATCCTCTACCAAGGATAGATGACTTGTTGATCAACTCAGTGGGGCAGCAGTATTCTCGAAGATTGACTTGCGATCGGGGTACCATCCGATCAGAGTTAGAGAATAAGACATCCTAAAGACAGCATTCATATCTAGATATGGACATTGAGAGTTTCTCGTTATTCCATTCGGAGCGACCAATGCGCTAGCGGTATTCATGGATCTCATGAATCGCATATTCATGCCCTATTTGGATCAATTCGTGATAGTTTTCATAGATGACATCTTAGTCTATAGCAAGAATAAAGCAGAGCATGAGCAGCATCTCCGAATAGTCCTTCAGATTCTCAGAAAGCACCAGTTTTACATGAAGTTCAGTAAGTACGAATTTTGGCTTGATCACATTTCGTACTTAGGTCACATCATCACCAGAGGTGGAATGGAAGTGGACTCCCAGAAGATAGTGGCTATAGAGACATGGCCAGTACCTAGCACCATCGCAGAAGTTTGTAGTTTTTTAGGATTGGCAGGCTATTACCGACAATTTGTGTTAGGCTTTTGCTCGAATTTCATACAATTGACGTAGTTGACCCGCAATGATGTGCAGTTTGCTTGGACAGCAGAGTGTCAGAGTTCCTTCGAGAAGTTGAAGCAAGGATTGATGATGGCACTCATTCTCATGCTTTCAGATAGAATTGGAGAATTTTTAGTTTATTATGATGCTCAGGCAGAAGATTAGGATGCGTCTTGATGCATCATGGCAAGATAATAGCTTATGCATCACGTCAGCTTCATGATCATGAAAGAAATTATCTAACCCATGACTTGGAGTTAGAGTAGTAGTTTTTGTCCTTAAGTTTTGGAGGCATTACTTGTACGGAGATCGGATAGAGATTTTTACCGACCATAAGAGTCTTAAGTATGTGTTTATCCAGAAGGATCTTAACATGCATCAGAGAAGATGGCTAAAGTTATTAGTGGTTTAGGACATCAACCTGCAGTATCATCCTGGGAAGGCCAACGTAGTTGCAGATGCGTTGAGTAGAAGAGCAGGAGCTTATTTTTTAATAGCACAGCCAAAATTATTAGCAGATCTTCAGAAGGGTATAGAGATTGTTCTTCCTAATAATGTGGCATTGATGGCCAGTATGCTAGTTCAGTCCAGCATAGTTGAGAGAATCAAGATAGCATAGTCATCGGATTCTAAGCTCCAGCGGCTTAGGACAGAATGTGAAGCAGGACGAAGAGCAGAGTTATGTATTCACGAAGATGGCACACTCTGACATGGAAGGCGTCTTTGTGTACCCATGGTGACATCAGGCAGAATATGGCAGAGTCTCATATTTTACAGTATTCAATTCATTTTGGTGGTACGAAGATGTATCGTGATATCCGTCAGCATTTTTGGTAGAATAGCATGAAGAGGGGATTGCTTGGTTTGTCTCTCGTTGTTTAGTTTGCCAACAAGTTAAATATGAATATCAGAGATCAACTGGACTTCTTCAACCTTTACCAATCCCAGAATGGAAGTATGAGCATATTACAATGGATTTTGTAACTGGGTTACCTAAATTTTTAACGAAAAGAGATGCTATATAGGTTATAGTTGACCGACTCACGAAGGCAGCTCATTTTCTTCCTTTCAGGATTGGTCAGTCGACGGATCAGCTAGCAGAGATGTACCTCAGGCAGATAGTTAGACTGTATGGAGTATCGTTCAGTATCGTATCAGACAGAGATTCAAGATATACATCGCACTTTTGGTGGAGTCTTCAAGAGAGTTTGGGGAGTCGTCTCAAGTTTAGTTCAGCTTATCATCTGCAGACAGATGGTCAGTCGGAGCGCACAATTCAAACTCTTGAAGATATGTTATAATCCTGTACACTTGACTTCGATGGTTCATGGAAAGATCATCTGCACTTGGTGGTTCTCATACAATAATAGTTTTCAGGCATGTATCCAGATGATACCGTTTGAGGCACTGTATGGCAGAAAGCGTAGATCACCTTTAGCCTGGGATGATAGACGAGAGGCGAATGCTTGGTCCAGAAATGGTTACACAGACTATCGAGGTGGTCAGACAAGTTAGAGATCATCTTCGAGTTTCACAAGATCGTCAGCGCCATTGGGCCGATTCTCATCGACATCCTCTTAAGTTTTCTATTGGCGACCACGTATTCCTTAGGATCTCGCCTACCCGTGGCGTCATTCGATTAGGCGTACGGGAAAAGCTTAGTCCTAGGTATATAGGGCCATTTGATATTCTCGAGCGAGTAGGTGATGTGTCCTATCATCTCACTCTTCCGTCGTTGTTACGTGAGGTACATGATGTATTCCATATATCCCAATTACGACGGTATATACCTGATCCGAGCCATATCCTTGATCGCTCAGAATTGGTTGTTGGTACCAACCTTTCGTATGAGGAAAGGCCCGTATCCATATTGGACCGAAGGGAGAAGATACTCAAGAATAAGACTATTAGTTTAGTTCGTGTTGTTTGGGATCATCATTCTTTGGGTGAGTCAACTTGGAACGTGAGGACGATATCCGATCGCGATATCCACACATGTTTGACTCATAAGGTATAATGTCTTTCTTATGCCTTATGCTTTTAATTCCTTGCTTGTATGAATGATCGCTTGATTGACTGCTAGTCGTAGATTGCCAGTATTAGTGTAACTTGTCTCGACACCTCTAGCCTCTTGATTAAATTCTGAGGACGAAATTCTCTTAAGGTGGATAGATTTGTCACTCCCATTTTTTGTTATTCATATTTTTATTATACGTGTACAGATTTCTGACATTTATGAGGTGGATCGTAGTTAGACTTGTCTTGTTTAGCCTAGTCTTGGTTTAATCTTGCCTTGGTTTATTTCGTTTGGTTCAACATGACTTAGCTTGGCTTGGCTTGGCTTGGCTTGGTTTGGTTTGAGATGGAGAGGTTGGTATTTAAGTCAACTTCTCTCTCTCCTCCATAACTTTTATTTATCTCTTCTCATCTTCTTCATTTACTCCTCTTCACCTACATCCAAGCCCTAAGCAAGTACAACTTGCTTCATGATGGATCTCAAATTTTATTGTTCCTTTATCTTCTTTGCTTGATTCTAAGCCTTTTTAGAACTTGGAGATTTTGGTTTTGAGGGTTACATTTGTGTATATCTAAGTTTATAATTTCTTCAGTTTTTCTTGGTTTTGATCTCTTAAACCTTGTTATTTATGAAATTAATGGTTTAATGTTGTAGAGAATTCAATTTTATTCAGTTTAGACCTTTATTTTGCCCAATTTTGAGTCCTTTGGCCCAAGTTATGGACATTGGAAGTTTTAAAATACCATGGCCAAAAGCTTGCTGGTATGGACGACACCCTCGCGCACCTTGCACCTCGTGCACCTGTTGGTTCGTGCATCTTTTCGTCCGCGCACCTAGCACCTCTGGCATATTTTGGTCTGCACACCTTGTACCTTGTGCACCTTTTAGTCCATGCACCTTGCACCTCGTGCACCTTTTGGTCCATGTACCTTGCACCTCGTACACCTTTTGGTCCGCGCACCTTACACCTCGCGCACCTTGTACCTCGCGCACCTTTTGGTCAGTGCACCTTACACCTCGCGCACCTTTTGGTCCGCGCAACTTGTACCTCGCGCACCTTTTGGTCCATGCATCTTATACTTCCTGCACCTTTTGGTCTGTGCACCTTTTGGTCCGCGAACCTTGTACCTCACGCACATTTTGGTTCGTGCACCATGCACCTCGTGCACCATTTGGTCTGCGCACCTTACGCACCTTCTGGTCCACGCACCTTGCACCTCGCACACCTTTTGGTTCGCCACCTTGCATCTCGTGCACCTTTTGGTCCGCGCACCTTGCACCTCACGTACCTTTTGGTCCGCGTACCTTGCATCTCGCGCACCTTTGTCTTGGCTTTAAGAATCTTCCTGTTTCACTTTAATCAGAGTTCATATGTGACTTATAGTTTCAATCACACATGGGTGTTCTCGATCTTCTTTGCATGTTTTTTATACTTGGCCTAAATGGCGACGACCCGACTTGACACTTGATAGTCTTGAGATAGTAACTTGAACTTGACTTGAACATGATAATATGAACCCATCTTGATAACTCTTGATAAGTGGCTCATCGAGGCTTACTCCATACAAGTACTCTTGACATGACATGTATAATCTTGAAAGGTTATTGCGACAGCTACCCTGACTTGCTAAGTAACTCTTGTCTTGACACCGTAGTTGACTTTCTTGATTGTGCATGTACAAGCTATCTGTCTTGTCTTGCATCATATCTAGGACATGGATTCCTTGTTACCACGGTCAGGAATTCACAATGAATCTGACTAGGTTAATGACTAGATTGATCAAGTAGTTCATATAGAGAGTTTTTTTCTGTTACAGGCGATCCCGTTATCCCGGCCACACCTGAGGGACTTATAGCCTGCCAACGAGTAGGGCACATTTCTAGCCCATTGTTATGTTGGGCACTTCTTGATAACACAAGTACTAAAAGTACACCAGTAATCTTGATAACCCTTGTAACTCTGATAAATCACCTCGCCTGGATAACCTGGATAGCTGCAGGGCTTGTGACTGCGGAAACATCTCAACTGCATCTTGCTAGTAACTAGGCTTGTGGTAACCCTAGTTAGCTAATGATAGCAAGTCGTAGGATTTGATTGGCCGCGCCTGAATGCTTATCTCGTAATTAACATGGGAATTATCCCACCTCTTGTTCCTCATACTGCAAGCTATGTTTTATGTTAACTCAGTCTTTTATGTTATTTAACTATGCTATTTTTATTAATTCATCTTTATTATATGCTGGTTTTCGTTCCTAAGTGAAGCCTTCCTTGTGGCACTTGCTCTTTCTGGGGTCTGACCCAGCTGGTTTTGTATGGCCAGATTTTGGAGTGATATTAGAGGATCTTACTGCTTATCAGCCAGATGGTGAACACCAGACGTAATCCTGGCAATGAGTAGGTTTCTTATTTTGCTCTCCCACTCTATTATAAATTATTCTTTTGAGACATTTAGCCGCCGAGCAAGTGTTAGCTCGTGTTGAAACTTAATTCCTGTTTGCCTAAGCGATGTAACATGATTGACAAATCCTAGGGTTGATCATGTATGACCAAACTCTTGCTAGTCTCGTATTTTGTATGAATAGATTCATGATCATCTGAATATATAACGTTTGGGATGCCTTACCTTATATGTCTGATGATCTAACATCTTATACATTTATTTGCTTGCTTGAGGTTGAGACACTAGGCTTGTTCTTGACCATAGAGATCGATGGATTGTAGTTTAACCCTTATGCATCTAGACAGCCGTGACCGTATTGTGAGGTGGGTTGCACTTCAATGTATGTAGCTGGCTGTGTCTGTCCTCCGCTCTCCACTATTCTGGTTTCGGGGTGTGACACTCGTGTAGCAAAAACAAGCAACAAGGCTAAGAAAAGAAAGTCAATTTATTATTTGTTTTCGAAAAATAAAAGGGGGCTACAAAATGAAGAAAGCCCTAAAAGGAAAGAAGAGAAAGATCATCATTGCTAAGTGATATTAATACAGAGTTCATCAGGTTGCTGCTTCAACACGCCCATCTACTTTTGGGCCTTCACCTTAGCTCGGTGTTCAGCATGCTGGTTCAGAGTAGCCTCATCCTTAAGATCGGTGAGCTTCTCCACCATAACGTCCATCTCAGCTATGAGCTTTCGTAGCTGAGCTAACACCGAAGCATGGCCTTCCGCTTGTCAATGGATGAGCTCGTAGTCCCGTGCCTTCTCCTGTTTTTCGGCCTCCAAGGTCACTATCGTCTTCTGGAACTGCTTTATCTGCTCCTTGAACCGTTTATACGCAAGGCAAGACCCTGACGAACACCCAGGATAGATTCTTCTGTGGATGCCAAGTCGGTCTCCTTCGCTGAAGCCTCTAACAAGTCGCGTTCAATAGACGCTAAATCAAACGAATATGAAGCCTTAGCCACAGAGATTTCTTCAAGTAGTCTACACGTTTCTTCAGCAATCAGAATAGCAATATCAGCAGATTTCAAGTTCTGAAGCTTAGTCAATCGGGCTTCCACCTTTACTATTGTAGCCTCCAATGCGTCAGCTACAGCCGCCTGACCTTCATAAGTCCTTATGGAGCTCACTTGGTTCAAAACAGCCTTCTTAGCAATAAGAAAGAAGCGTCCGTGGACCAGGGCCTTCTTTATCCCTCGTTGTAGGACGAAATAAAAGGCTTCAATGAGAGCCTTCAGATACTTATCCTCCTCTACGATCGAAAGAGGCTCATCGGTACGACAAAAGATCCCGATGGAACAGCAGCAGACACTGCCATAGAAGAAGTAGAAAAAACTTAGAGATCGAGCTACTGGCGGCTGAGTGGATTCACCCGCGCTCAGGGCTGGTTCCTTTACACCCCTTGCCCTTCAGATGATACGACCGGCCTAGCAAAACCTCCAACGAGGGACAAGGCGGAGGACAGCTTCCCCAGGGACAAAAATATCAGCACAATTGCCTGACCCCCACTGGTCGATGATACGGTCGGAGTGGAGACCAATAATTGAAGTGCTCCTAAGGGGAGGAAAATCTCCGAAGGAATGACTTAAAGAGAATCTTCAGCAAACCCTTCGGCTGAATTGATGTCGTAACCAAGTGAGGGAGAGTATCCCCTAGTTCGACACTCTATATGGTCTGTGTCACTTCGAATTCATCCTGTAAAGGTGCATCTCCACACACGACCGCGGTGATTGGAAGCTCGGGCGTGGACTCTTCGGCAGCCTCAAGAACAAATTACCCACCGGTCAGGGAAATGATTATCTTTTCTCTGACTCCATCACCAGCAAGAATTGTTAAAGAGGATGGCTCAACCCTTCTCCCTTAGGATTTGGCTATATAACAACTTCAAGCAAGGGTTCCGCATTAGTGCCCCGGGGAAGTTCGTCAGTACGTGAGACCATAACTTCTTTCTCAACTCCCGATGTCGCACCAATTTCGGGTTCGGACGGCCTCCATGTAAGGAAAGTATCGTTAAAATAGTACAATAAAGAATAAAAGGACTACTCATGAGTGAAATATCCTACCCGAGGGACACCCGTGCCTGCACTTTGTTTAGAGCAGCCAATAAATCACCGACATGCCCTTCAGTAAAATCGAACGAGGAAGTTATAACTTTCAGGTTCTCCTTGTCATCGGTCCAAGAGACCGCATCATATGCATCCTCCTTGTCTGGGGTGGAGGAAGGTGAGATTCTCCCTTAGCATCCTCGAGAGCAGTCTACAAAAGGAGAGAGAATCGATATAAAATCGTCCTTGTGATTCATCTACAAAAGGAAAAAAAGAATTTCCTACCGAAAAAGTCGCTTTGGAAGCAACCTTCTTTCACTTTAAGCGATGAGAGAAACGCATAGGGGCATCCTCCCTCTTTGTTCCACTAGCCGGAGAAATAGCCTTGGTTCTCTTTTGATTGGGGGCAAACATCGCCCTATTTATAAAACTCTCCTCATGGTCGTAATTCGGAGGAGTGTTTGCCACACAATGGAAGTCTACTGCGGAAAGTAGGATATACACCACAGGGGTCCGTATGGAAGCCACAAAATGAGCACAGGTGCAGCCAGCATTGTAGTATTACCAGGCCTGCGTACCGTCAAGCAGGCTCCCATTATGTCCTAGACAGTCACTGGCATTGATTTGCAAGAGTTGGCTAAAGCCGAATTGACGTGCAAAGTGGCTTGGCAAGTAGGGTTCCAGATATACGTCGTTCTTGCTTCGGCAGACCAGGTGGTAAGGTCAGATGGACTGAAGCCAGTCAAGTCGGTGGAATACGTACCTGAATCCACCATCTCACTCTCCTCGCTAAAATCTTTGTAAGTTGGGGAACCTTAAAAGGCTCGTACCCCTTCAAGTAGGCCAACGCCTTTCTGCAACGAGGAACATCTTTATGCGTCCAAGACTGCTGCCTGTAACGTCGAAAGAATGCATCCCCTGGTTGGAAAGCAGACACCATGCCTGGGCCCATCAATGTCAGATAATGTAACACTAGCCAGCTCATCAAGTAATGGTAAGGCAATTTCGGACGAGGGAATTCCCCTTACTTCCTTCATAAACCAAGATTCTATCCACAAATTTCCTAAGGCCTCGTTGGAGGTCGCAAACCATCGCATGGAGCAGAGCTAGCTTTGCCCTAAACACTAACTGTACCACGGGAAAAAACAGGAGTCCGGCTCAATCTTTCAAGAGAACAGAACAGCCGGGAACTACACAACCCCGAAGCCACAACAAGATATACGCCGCTAACCGGGCTTTTGATGACAACGTGAAGAGGTCATGATAGAAATAGTGGTAGATGGAGTCCTTCTGGTCCCCAACTTCACTCTCGCGAGGGTTTTTCTTCCTTATTACTGCCACGAGTTTGGTGATCTCGTCAACCGTCGAGCACTGACGAAGGCCAAAAGCAATCTTTCCCTTCGGAGCCTTCCCTTGCATAAAGATATGATATTTCCAGTCATGAGTATGGGGAGTGGACTTGGAACGGTTGTAACATTAAACTATCGTATGATGGCACATCAACTCTTTATAAACCTCCATCATCTCGGAGTCTTTAACCTCTAGATCCCCGATCTCTTCAAGATTTGAGATATATTCTTCATAGGGTTCGTAACCCCAGGGTAGCTTTGAGACCCAATGCATCTCATGTAAGGCGAACCCCCATCTCTCCGCCTGGCATCAAGAAAGTACCCATCTTTGGGTTATACATCTCGACCAGCACTAAGAAGAGTAGTTTGTTCACTTCTATCCCATACTGGGTGGCCCTGATGGCATAAAACGAACCTAACCTTTTCAACAAATACTCGTATTTCGTGAGGACCCATTCAGGGATGGTCTCCTAGTCTTTCGAATAATGTGCCCACCCGGAGACGCAATAAATTCCATAAGGATAGGAGACGTTCTTGTCCAACATTCGGTTAGCAAATATGGAAAAACGGAAAGGCATCGACTCGTGCTCTGTTCCAGCTATCAGCTTACCCTGTTGCAATACCCTAGAGGAAAAGGAAGGGCCATCCCTTCCAGCCTCGAAAATATCCCAGGCCGTGGAACCTGACTTCAATTAAAATAGTCCATCATAGCTCCTGGCTGAGTGGGAGTCAAGTTCCAATCTATTCGCCTCTTTGAAGCCAAACATGCAAAAGCTGAGAGGGGTAGATGCCGGTCCATGGGAGTGAGATACATGTTCATGTTTTGGTTACAGGTACCAGTTATCTTTTAACTTCAAAATCTCGTCGGCATAAGATGCCACACGATCACCAAATAAGAAAGACGACCTCAAGTAAAAACCTTGCGTGCCATCCCCCTTCAGGATTCTCCCTAGATTTAGCATGTACACCAAAAACTCTCGTGATTGCTCTTCAATCAGAGTCATACGTGCAACAAATTGACCTGCCTTAATAGTGGCCTTGGCGGATTCTACTACGTCATCTATGAAGTTTAGGCCAAATAGGCAGAAGGAATGACCAACGAGGACTTCACCCAAAGGCAAAATTGCCATAGACACTGCAGAAAGAAAGGCAAAACAAAATGTAAAGAAGATGAGAGCATAATTTCTATACACTCAAAAGACAGGCGCGTAAGATCCTCGCGCCCACCAAGAAGACATGCACGTAGGCTCCTCTCGCCTACCAAGGAGACAGACACGTAGGCTCCTCGCGCCCACCAAGGAGACAGGCGTGTAGGCTCCTCGCGCCCACCAAGGAGACAGGCGTGTAGACTCTTTGCGCCTACCAAGGAGACAGCCATAGATTTCACACATTCGACAAAGAGTCAGGCGCATGATCTACGAACACACGACTGTTCGAAGGAAAGGGCGGATGTATAGAGGAGTTCGGTTGAACTCAAAAAAATGCACGGTCGACTAAGAGTTCTCGATGCAGGTGTCGTACCTTTAACTTTGCCTCGAATGTGAGGGTGAGTACGGTCATCGGGTAGAGTGGAGGTGGTAGCCTTGTCCTTCCCCTTTCCTTTCGCGGTGATGCTTTTCGGGGCCATGGTGACAAAGTTGGCGAAGAGACGGTCAGCGATGAGGGGTTAACGAAGAAGATAGTAGAAGAAGTCTGAGAAGAAGAGAGTGCTCAGAAAAGTATCCTCTCCATTAGAAGATGACTATTTATAAACTTTGTTATGCGCATTTTGTAACGCCCCAGTCCCAAAATACTTAGGACTAAGTACGTTGTCATACCAGCTGCATACATACTAAGTACGCTCCAATGTATGTAAGCTATAAAATGCAGTAATCCAAGACTAAATCTCATCCACATTGAAAAGAATAATAATATAAAATCAACTTGAATAATTATGGTTCAATCGTTGGGCGGAGACAAATCCATTACCAACAAATTTTAATAGGAAAGTAATATACAAGGAAAGTAATTTTTTAGGGGATGACGACCTAAAAGCAACATCTCGAACAATAGAGCGCAAGTCATGGCCTTAGCTAGAGCACCTGCAGAAATCATAAGACACACCTAGAGGAATCACCAGGTCCTCAGAGGGACGTAACAAGATACAGGAATAACATGCCATATAAATACTGAATATAAAATATGCCACAATCAAAGAAAGTGACAAGACATATATAAGGTAGCCTAACCGTACTAAAGTGAACATGTAATTAAGAAACAATCCTTCGACGCATGATGTAACGCTCCAGTCCCAAAATACTTAGGACTAGGTACGTATCCATGCCAGCTGCATACATACGAAGTATACTCCAATATATGGAAACCTCGTATGAATACATAAGCTGTAAAATGCAGTAAATCCAGAATAACTAAATCTCATCCACTAGATAAATAAATGATATAAAAGCAACTTTGAATTTGTCATGTATACAATCGTTAGGCGGAGACAAAGTCCACTACCAACTATCTCAAATAAAATATACAAGAAGTGATCAATAAAATAATGAGACGAACCAAGCGCAATCGTCTTCGAAAGAATGGAGAAGATCACGGCCATGGCTAGAACACCTACAAATTTACAGAAGCACACACTTGGAGAGATAACCAGGTCCTCAGAGGGACGTAACAAGACACGTAATATCATGCCATATAAACTGAATAAATATTGCTCAAATAAATAAGCCAATTGAATTATAACATGGTCCAATACACACCTATTGAACGAGCGTACCATCCCCCCAACCAAACAAAGACAGGAGATGGTAAACTAATTCACGATGACGTATCTTTTCATGCTATGAATCCAATATGGTATCCAAACCCCAACAAGGTTCAATACCTTCTCATCGAAGTAGTAAGTCACACCTACAACCAAACAAGGACAAGATGGGACGAACTAATTTGCGATAAGTTATTGTTCCAAGCCACGGTCAGATACAAGTACCCAAACTAAGGGTACTCATACCTAACAGATAAGGGCACCTAACCAAATCTAAGTGAATGCAATTTTAAGAACAGTTCATGGTTGCATGACTACCGGGTCAAGTCAAGAAAATACCAATGCAGTACCTCAGTAGCGAGTCACAACATCATATACTATTCTTCAGTATCGAGCGAGTCTATAGCATATAGTCTACCTATCGTTCCTCAGTAGCGAGCGAGTCTACAATAGATAGGGTGGTAGTCAACTTCCAATCATGTTCTCCCCGTCCAATGCCAACTCATAACTGCTAAGTCTTCTAGCATGCAATTCTAATAGCAGTTATTTCCTAACGCACGGCTTATACGTACTGGTGGCCAGCCAATTATGCATGTCCGAGTCCTATATGTGACTGACAACAACGTGGTATAAATGTGTCAAGGCCTATGTATGCAACGCATAAGGTGGTCCCTTAAATCTAGGTTTAATGTGTAAGAAAAATAATACATAGCCGGAGAATATAAATGAACAGTAAGTTCTAACAGGTTATGCCATGTATCACAGTTTATTTTGCATAAAAAAATAATGAATAATGCATGAAATATGAGCTAAAATAATTAAACAGCAAATGGCAAGGTGTCTTGCCTGAGGGTGGTGCGAGAAGCAGCAAAATTCAACAATCAGAATCGTCAACATGAAAGTCAAAATCCACAAGAAGCTCCGGATGCTGAAACAAACATCACGAACGAGTTTGGAATAAAAGATATGTCTAGAAAACGCCTGTCCAAAAGTTAAATTCTGGAACAGGGGCAAAATTGTAATTTTGGGTCAAAACGATGTCCGCCGTTGGACCCGCTTTGCACCGAAATGCGTGCCAATATTTACGGTCTCTAAAGTCGTCAAACTACATGTTTACAAATTTGTTTTGAGGAGACGAACCCAACGGTATGTCCAATTTTGGATTCCGGAGGACTATGCACAAAATCGTCCGTTGAGTGGGATTGTGGGCCCGCTAAAATGGCGTCCCGATCAATGGTCTCAGAATCGGACCAAACTTGGCTCACAGGACCAGAAAAATATTTCGAGTCCAACGGCGCAAGTTTCATCGCGATATGTTGAGTGTGTACAAAGTTGTGACTTAATTTGCAAAAGATCGATAAGGGGATATCTCGACGGATACGTACTGATTTCGTCTTACATATGTAACGAAATCGGGTTTCGTCAGTTCCCACACGTCGATAACATCCATACGTGCCTTTCGATGCGTATGGTGCACGACCATGTCGCCCGGTTTGTCGGAGCGCACGCCGTATCGGGTGTTTTTCTACTTTTTTGAAAACAGAATTTAAAATTTTTCGAAAAACTTTAACGTGTAACTTTCTACATACTAGATGAAAAGTGAATCCAGAAGGTGCGTTACAATCTCGGTTATGTTATCTTTGACTGCTTTCAATCATTTTTTACGAAAGTTTAATGGACAGCGAGAAAAGTGGCCGACAAGTTGGTGTTTTAAAACAGTTTTTAATATTTCAGAAAAGTGGTTTTTTCTCCAACTTCGTCTCGATTTTCGAGCAAGTTGGATGGCATGTCGAAATCCACCTAGGGGATCTCGAAGAGGGTCATGTGGGCTTTCTATACGAATTTACGGATCTAAAATGGACTAGAATCGAGAGAGAAATCAAACGGGAAAGTTGGGTACCTTAAAGTGGGAAACTGTGTGGTCTTTGTTGTTGTTGATGTCGCCGTGACGACCGGGAGACGGGGATGCTGTCGCTCCGGCTAGACTGGCACGCACGCCGAGGAGAGGGAGGAGGATGGAGGAGAGAGGAGGAAGAAGATGGAGATAAAATTAGGGTTTTTTTCAAACATATATATATATAAGGGTTAGGGGGTCGGCCCTTATAATAAGTTGTTGTTGCTTGGAAAGGGTGGGTCGCCCCCTTTGGTTGCAGCTTCTGCTGCATATACTTGGGTGGGGGGCGGCTAAGCTAGCACTGGTGGCGGTTCCCAAACTTTGGGGCCGGCCACTAGTGTTTTATTTCTTTCTTCTTCTTTTTTAACACCTCAACATCTTATATATATATATATATATATATATATATATATATATATATATATATATATATATATATCAAGAATCATCACAAATTTAATATAACCTAATAGTATCTATTCGAATAGTTAATGTATTTAAACCCATCTATATATATACATATACAAATTTACTTTACAATAAATTTAATAATAATAACCTATAAGTAAAGTGAATGTATATTTTATTAAAAATTACTTTAAATGAAAATAATAAAATAATAAATTTGCTCAAGGGTGTTTGGATGAACCCATCCCACACTTCCAAATTCGGGTCCAGAACAATTTGTACAGTGTTGCAAAATACTATTTAATAACAGAATACCAATAATAGTACAAATATTTAAATAATTAAAAAATTGTACATAAAATTCTAAAATAATTTAAAAAATATTTCTAAGTACATAAAATATGTCTACATGCCCACTTTGGTCTCCCACGTGCCTACATGGTCATGGGTTTGGTCCGGGCCCAGTTCGGGCTGAATTGGTCAAACCGGGTCACTTAAAAAGTCAAAGATTTAATTTATAAATAATTATATTATCGGTGGAGGTTAAGTCGCAATTGGCCTATTTTTCTAGTTCGGTCTTCACCATGGCTAGGCTTCCCCCAGCAGGGCTAGCACACTAGTCAAGGCACACTGCTACATCTTTCGTGCCAAAATTTATTGTAGTCTTGTGTTCCAAAAAAATCAACAATGGCTAAGGTCATTTTTAATAAAACCATAAATTACAAAAATTCATTTTTGTTAAGTCTAATAAAATAATAAAAAAATATAATAATAAAAAAACATAAGGGTTTTACACATGAGCCCTGGCTGTAAATAGGATCGACATAGTCCCAATATAGAGCACCAGGGGCCTAAGTCAATAACGTCCAAAGATCGTCAGAGGGCATCATATGCATGGGATACGTCCATAACGCTCTGGATAACGTCAGAGGGCATCTAGATCCTGCGTCTCCGGTGGAGCGCACAAGTAAATCAGGGAAGTGCAACGAAGCCCATACGTCAGTTATTGTCCTCCCCACCCAATGCTCTTATCTATGTCACATCTACGACCATATACCTCTACTAACTGATAAGTCTCCTAACATGACTCTATTAGCAGTTAGCCCTAACGCATGCGCACGGGTGATCAGCCAACACGCAAGGATCTCTACATGCTACTCATCTCACACATACTCGTGGTACAACTGTGTCGAGGCATATGCGATACACTACAAACGGTAGTCCCTTAACTCTAAGTCCATATGCAATCAAAAGATAATAACAAAATACAGCTAATATCACTGAGCATGCAGTAAACCAGAAACTGTAATAATGGTACAGCTAAAAGAACTGGAAATAAATATACAGTGATATACAATAAATAAAATACAGACTAATTATAAACAGTAAATTATGGTAAGGTATCTTGCCTGGTGTGTCGCCTGGTGGTGCGATGTTCTGTCATGTCACAATAGTTCAATAGCCAAGATTGATGCAAACATGGTCCGAAAAGTAGAAATGTGTGATTAGTTATGCTCTACGAAAAAAATTGAAGAGGAATTTGGCATAAAAAATATGTATACTATTTGTAGAGGATACTTATAATAATTAAAAACTAGATTTTATTAGTAAAAATACATTTAGGTAAATACTCAAAAAATTAGTAGTTATTTTTAAGGAAAAACTCCAAGTTTGTAAAAATAGAAGTTTAAGGCAAAATAATTTAGATGAATATTGAAATATATTAGAAAAATTATTTTATAGCTTGAAATCTACGTTTTAATGTGTCAAAAATATGTTGAAAATCTATAAAACGTTTTTGGGCAAAACTATAATTTTTGTCAATACATAAAAATCTAGAAATACTTTTTAGTGCTAAACTAAATTTGTCAAATTAATTTAATATTTTATATAGTTTCCAAAACTATTTTATAATACTATAATTTAGCAGAATAATAATAATAATGATAATAATAATAAATAATAATAATAATAACCACAGCATGTTGTTTTACTTAAAGCATAAATAATAGAAAAATAATAAAAATCATCAATAGAACTCCTTTCTTTACTTAAAGCAGAACTATAAAGAGAGAAAGTAAGTGTGAACGAAAGGGTTGAGAAAAGGAGAAGAAGGAGAGAAGTGGGGAGGGGTCACCAGCCGGCGGCTCCGGCGTCAGCCTGGTGCGGGGACTCGATGCGGCTCACCGGAGACGAGGAAAAGGGGACGCCGGACTGGGGGGTCTCACCGGCGACTTCCAGCGCACAGAGTGCAGCGGGAAAGGTCCGCTCGGCGCAAGGGCACGCGGGTATGGCAGCTCGCCGAGACGTGGCGGGAAGGCTACGGACGGAGTTGTCATGGTTGCGGTGGAGGGTCACGATCGGTGGCGCTAATGCACCGGAGGGGCTCGCGGTCCCACGGAGATCCAGCGACAGACAGCTCGGCGGCAAGGGGCTGATCGTCGGGGCGTCCGCACGGAGGGCGGTGGAGGAGATCCGCACGGAGTATTCAAACCGGCATGGGCGGAGCACGGGGGTCCGATCAGGTTAGGGTTTCCCATCCTTCTTCTTCTATGGGTGATGATGGTGGGGTATTGTGAGTTTCCTAGTGGGGGGTCGCCGGTTGATGGGGTCGCCGTCGGCGACGGGTTCGGTGGTCGTGGTTGTGTTAATGGCGGTGGTGGTTGTGATAATGGCGATGGTGGTGGCGGTGTCTGGGTTGGCAGAGGCGAGATTGCGGGGTGGTGAAGAGGTGGACGGCCATGACGGTCGCTATCGGAGGCGGGTCTGGCGGTGGTTAGAAAATAATGGTGGTAGTTGTCTGGGTTGGGGTCATCGGAGGGAAAAAACCAGTAGTGGTTGTCCAGTAGAGATGGTGTTGGTCAGCTGTAGTGCCGAAGATCACGGCGGAGTGATGGGAATAGTTCGGGTGGTTGTGCCCAGAAGATGGTGGTGGCGATGGTTGTTTTTCTGTTGGGAGTGGCGATGATGATACAGATGGTGGCTGTTCTGGTAGTGGTAGGTCGTAGGTGTCGGGTTTGGGGCTGTAGTGTGGTTGCGCCGTCGTGTATTGGGAACAGTGTCGAGAATGGGTTGTGTCCCGACACGAGGTAGACGTCCGGCTTGCCGGACAGGGAAAATCATGTATTTGTAAAAGGAAAGCTATAGTGAATGGGATGGGGCACAGACACGATGCACATGTTTAGTTGTGGAATTGAATGAAAATAATATGGAGCATCTCCTTATATAGGAGGTGGGGCTCCTGGTTGGATAAGGACTGAGATTGTTTAAATCCTCCATTTAGATAATCTCCACCTCTAATTTAAATTAATATATTCAAAAATTTCAAATCCAATCCAAATCGATTTAAATATAAATTACATTCCATCTTCTAGTTCAAATTCATATAGATAATTCAAATTTCAAATATAGATATTAATTAAACTATTTAAATAAATTAATAAAATCAAATCAAGGTTTTTAACACTACCAGAATAAGTCATTTTAGCGACGCCTAAAGACGTCGCTAAAACAACAAGTTTCGTCGCTAAAAATAATTAGCGACGAAATTACCGACGTTTCGGGCTGGTCGCGGAAATGTAAGTCGCTGATCACAAAAACGTCGCCAAACGTCGCAATTGCCGACGTTCGTCGACGTATTTATACGTCGGTATAATGCCGACGTCCACCGTCGTGTCGTCGCTTTTTGCGACGTAATATTTAGTGTCGCTACAAGTCGATAAATTTATCGACGGATTACCGACGAGGCGTCGGTGATTTAGTGACAAATACAAAGTCGCTAGACGTCGGTAAATCCTGGGAATTTATGGGGATAATTACCGACGTACACCGACGTTTACCGACGTCCTCTGACGTAATTGTGCGTCGCTAAACGTCGGTAGTCTGGATAATATTAATTATCTACCGACGTTTACCGACGCACAATTACGTCGGAGGACGTCGGTAAACGTCGGTAAATGTCGCTAATTCTGCAAAAAAAAAAAAAAAATATATACAGAATGTCCATTTCTCCCTGCAGTTTAAAAAGCTAACCATTTCTCACTGTAAAATAGGATCCAAACAATCACAGAATGTCCATTTCTCACTGTACACAGGTTTCAGTCCCTATAACCAAGTCTACAACAATCACACAAAATATGGTTGTCAGAATGGCTCAGAACACAACCCAAAATTCACACAATGTCCAAGTCTACAACAATCATTCTAGCAATATCCAAATCCGGTTCGTAAGACAAACTAAACATAATCAGTTCTATTTCACATGCTTAATTGCCAAGTATGGGAACGAATGGCTCAGAACACAACCAAAGATACATTCAAGCATACATTAGTGTGAATCATCTATATTCTGTACATATGGTGTAGTATATGTTCTTATCGTATCTAGTATCTGAAGAATGTAACAGAATCAAGATGAACTCACATAATGTAATACTAAGACATCATCTACTACTATATATGATATAGTGATAGGTTGTCGTATCATCATTGCCGAGGGATGAGGGTCGGAGGACAGTCAACTTTATCTACGGATACATAGTTTCTGCCTCGCCAGTCGAATGGCTTAATTGCCAAGTATGGGAACGAATGGCTCAGAACACAACCCAAAATTCATTCTAGCATACATTAGTGTGAATCATCTATGTTCTGTATATATAGTGCAGTATATGTTCTTATCATATCTAGTATCTGAAGAATGTAACAGAATCAAGATGAACTCACATAATGTAATACTAAGACATCATCTACTACTATATAAGATATAGTGATAGGGGCTCGCCGGAGGGAGGAGAAGGGGCTCGCGGTGGAGGAGAAGGATGAGCGGCGCCGGAGGGAAGGGGTCGGGCTGTCGTCGAGGTCGGGGAAGAGGGGCGGGAACAAAAAATTTGGGGAGAGGGAGAAATAAAAAGTCGAACCGAGGAAACCCTTTTTATCAAAAATTAGCGACGTCCGCAAATACGTCGCAAAGCGTCGGTATTCGTTTAATATTCGGCGACGTAATAATCTTTGCGACGCTAAACGTCGCTGAACTAATAAAACTAGTGACGTTTTTCGACAAATCAACGACGTTGGTTTTTATTACAGTAAGGTAGTCGCAATATGTCGCTATCAGCGACGTATTGTGACGCATACTTTCGGAGTCGCTATCAACGAATGGCTCAGAACATAACCCAAGATTCATTCAAGCATACATTAGTGTGAATCATCTATGTTCTGTACATATGGTGTAGTATATGTTCTTATCGTATCTAGTATCTGAAGAATGTAACAGAATCAAGATGAACTCACATAATGTAATACTAAGACATCATCTACTACTATATAAGATATAGTGATAGGTTGTCGTATCATCATTGTCGAGGGATGAGGGTCGGAGGACGTCGATAAACGTCGCTAAAACTGCAAAAAAAATAAAAAAAATAAAATACAGAATATCTATTTCTCCCTGCAGTTTAAAAAGATAACCATTTCTCACTGTAGAATAGGATCCAAACAATCACAGAATGTCCATTTCTAGCTGTACACAGGTTTCAGTCCCTATAACCAAGTCTACAACAATCACACAAAATATGGGAAGGAATGGCTCAGAACACAACTCAAGATTCATTCTAGCATACATTAGTGTGAATCATCTATGTTCTGTACATATGGTGTAGTATATGTTCTTATCGTATCTAGTATCTGAAGAATGTAACAGAATCAAGATGAACTCACATAATGTAATACTAAGACATCATCTACTACTATATAAGATATAGTGATAGGTTGTCGTATCATCATTGCCGAAGGATGAGGGTCGGAGGACAGTCAACTTTATCTACGGCTACATAGTTTCTGCCTCGCTAGTCGAATGGTTGCAGGGACTATGTCCTGGTCACCATGTCGTACCGTAGATTAATGCAAATGGAGCTGGAGCCAAAATACAGAAACCAAAATATGATATCCCATCTCAAGTGTAGAGTCGGAGGAGAAGATCTTTTCTACCTTCTCCCTCCCTCACGCTATCAACGTCACAACTTTTCCACCTCAAGTTATGATCAAGCATTTTCCTTCTCCTCTCCTCCACCATGGCTCTGAACCTATCTGCTCCTCCCTACTTCCCTTCTTCTTATTTGACTCTCTCAGCCACATATGATATCCAGCTCAAGTGTAGAATCGGGGGAGAAGAAGTGGACATGAAGAGGAGGGGGAAGCAGCACAGCCGGCGGCATGACCTGGAGGAAGTACAGAGGTTTTTTTTCAACATACGTAGGAGAACTATAAGGATATATCTTTTCACAACATATCACCTTGTCAAAGACCCTTAATGTGACAACCATGTTACCACGGTGTCGGAAAACTAACATGTCATAATTTTATAAGCCGTGTGTTTGACATAATCCTCCAACCGGATTTCAGTTCTATGTAATAATGCAAGATTACGACATAGGAGGAAAGAGTGGAAGGATTATGTAAAAATACACGGCTTAGAAAATTATGACATGTTAGTCTTCCGATATCGCGGTAACATGGTTGTCACATTAAGGGTCTTTGACAAGATGACATATTGTGAAAAGATATATCCTTATAGTTCTCATACGTATGTTGAAGAAAATCTCTGTACTTCCTCCGGGTCATGCCGCCGGCTGTGCTGCTTCCCCTCCTCTTCATGTCCACTTCTTCTCCCCCGACTCTACACTTGAGCTGGATATCATATGTGGCTGAGAGAGTCAAATAAGAAGAAGGGAAGTAGGGAGGAGCAGATGGGTCCATAGCCATGGTGGAGGAGAGGAGAAGGCAAAACTAAATCAGCATTGTCTTCCGGATCGTCCTCATCAATGTATAACGGGCTGCTCAGCGTGTCCGGCTTCTTCAACTTCTCGCTGGCTGCAGAGTCGAAATGGGAACGGGTCCTCTTTGCCGGCCCGGAGCTCTGACTCGTACTCGTCGCCGCGCTACTGGTTTCCTCTCCTCCTCTGACGCAGGTCATAAGAAAAGAAATTTCGTACCTCTTCTTCACATAAACATCATTGTCACCTTGTACTCGAGCCTCCTCATCTGTGACGCTATCCGACTTCTCGGTGCCTATATTGTCACTCGAATCCCCCATTCGACTCGTATCGTCCTCTTCTTCGCCTGTCTTTTCGCTCCCTGTCTTGCAATCATCTATTATCACCGCCGACTCATTCGACTCCTTCTCCGATGACTCCGAGAAGTTGGATAGCGTCACAGATGAGGAGGCTCGAGTACAAGGCATCAATGATGTTTATGTGAAGAAGAGGTACGAAATTTTCTTTCTTATGACCCGCGTCAGAGGAGGAGAGGAAACCAGTAGCGTGGCGACGAGTGCGAGTCAGAGCTCCGGCCGGCAAAGAGGACCCGTTCCCATTTCGACTCTGCAGCCAGCAAGAAGTTGAAGAAGCCGGGCACGCTGAGCAGCCCGTTACCTTGATGAGGACGATCCGGAAGACAATACTGATTCAGTTTTGCCTTCCTTAGATGGTATTGATTCTGTAGATCCGTGTATAAAAGAGGAAGAGATTGGGAGTAGAGTGGACCCGGAGGGAAATGAGAGATTGGAATCTGGGTCAATATGCAAGAAGCGAAAGAGAGTCGAGGATTCTGATAGGTTGTCGTATCATCATTGCCGAGGGATGAGGGTCGGAGGACAGTCAACTTTATCTACGGCTACATAGTTTCTACCTCGCCAGTCGAATGGCTGCAAGGACTATGTCCTGATCACCATGTCGTACCGTAGATTAACGCAAACGGAGCTGGAGCCAAAATACAGAAACCAAAATACAAAATACAGAATCCAAAATACAAAATACAAAATACAGAAACCAAAATACAAAATACAGAAACCAATATACAAAATACAGAAACCAAAATACAAAATACAGAAACCAAAATACAAAATATAGAATCCAAAATAGGATCCTCTGTGAGAACGGATGGCTCAGAACACAACCCAACCGGAGAGGATACACTGAGAGATCCATCGAGAGGGACGTATACTCTGAGAGATCACATTTACAAGAATGATATCAGTGGGATTGAGTGCTGGAGGAGATATTATCAGAGTATACCTACTCAGATGGGTCTCTCACCGTTACTATTTTTTTCTGACAGCATGGTGGATGTGCTACGTCCACAGATTCTTGCTCCGAGCCAAAACTTTGTCCCGGAGCTCAAGTAGACATCCTTGGTGTAGAGCTCGAGTGAGAGGTTCCTGACAGCATGGTTGTCTCCTTTGTCAAAGTATCCGTGCTCGTCCCACAACCAATATGGGATGAGCACGGATACTTTGACAAAGGAGACCACCATGCTGTTAGGAACCTCTCACTCGAACTCTACACCAAGGATGTCCACTTGAGCTCCGGGGCAAAGTTTTGGCTCGGAGCAAGAATCTGTTGAGGGAGCACATCCACCATACCGTCAGAAAAAAATATTAACGGTGAGGACCCATCTGAGTAGGAGTATACTGTAATAATATCTCCTCCAGCACTCAATCCCACTACTGATATAATTCTGTAAATGTGATCTCTCAGAGTATACGTCCCTCTCTAGATGGATCTCTCAGAGTATCCTCTCCGGGGTTGGGTCGTATCATCATTGCCGAGAGATGAGGGTCGGAGGACAGTCGACTTTATCTACGGATACATAGTTTCTGCCGCCTCGCCAGTCGAATGGCTGCAGGGACTATATCCTGATCACCATGTCGTAGTCCAATATAATCCAGAGATTGACACAGTTCTAATTCATATATGTAGTCCAATACAAATAGTCTAATATAAAAACAACCCAATACAAATAGTCTAATACAAATAAGTACTAATAGCTAATGAGAACCACGCTGCTCATGCAAACGCTCAGTGATACGTTCACGCAACCACCTCGAAAAAGTGAGATTTTTGGCGCGAGGAGAGCTATCGTCCATTGCAAGGATTGCATGAAGTGTCCTCTCGGTCTCACTAGCTACCGGTGCTGGATGAATAGAACTCCCGGTCTCACTAGCAACCGGTGCCACTTCCTCCTTAACTGTAGGAGAGCCACCTCAGCATTCACTGTTTTCCTCAAACGACGTGTCGCTCCTCGGGTCATGGGTGCCATCTGGTAAGATCGATAGTCACAAATATATAATTGTAACATAAGCAAGCTAACTAAAGGAACCATCATCTACTACTATATAAGATATAGTGATAGGTTGTCGTATCATCATTGCCGAGGGATGAGGGTCGGAGGACAGTCAACTTTATCTACGGTTACATAGTTTCTGCCTCGCCAGTCGAATGGCTGCAGGGACTATGTCCTTGAGACAGTGAACATATACACCATGAATCCAAACCCCATATTCACATTTACTAATCCAAATGGATGCAGGGACTATGTCCTTGCCTCTCCGGTTGGTTGTCGTATCATCATTGCCAAGGGATGAGGGTCGGAGGATAGTCAACTTTATCTACGGTTACATAGTTTCTGCCTCGCCAGTCGAATGGCTGCAGGGACTATGTCCTTGAGACAGTGAACATATACACCATGAATCCAAACCCCATATTCACATTTACTAATCCAAATGGATGCAGGGACTATGTCCTTGCCTCTCCGGTTGGTTGTCGTATCATCATTGCCGAGGGATGAGGGTCGGATGACTGTCAACTTTATCTACGACTACATAGTTTCTGCCTCGCTAGTCGAATGGCTGCAGGGACTATATAAGACATAATTCACCAAACAGAACCATACTGTAGAACTCACACTTTAAGACAATAGATGAAGGAAGACTTGTATGGAGGATCGATAGGGTTGAGCAATGTCATTTTATTCTACAAAGAGAACCATAATGTAGAACTCATACTGTAGAACTCACACTTTAACACAATTCTACAAAGAGTTGTCATAGGGTGTTGAGCGATGTCATTTTATTCTTTTCTTCTTCTTCTTCTTGGGATTTTTGAGTATTGGATCTTGAGAGACATATATAGCTAGAACTTACGAAGAAGGAGTACTATACATCAACATAGATGTTGACTAATTGGTTCATGTACTTGTTGTCTAAAATAAGTGTAGGAATATTGCAAGGTGAAACAATGTATCAAACACTATATCGAAACCCAAACCCAATATGCAAATCCAAATTAATACGAAAATACACAAGTGTATGTTGGGGATTAAATGTACAGAGGTGAAATACATAATATGCAAGCTTGGGGGTGTCCACGTGTCCAACAAATGGACACAAAGTGTCCAAAACCTCACGAACATACTGTATCAGTGCACATGGCCGTAAAGTATCTCCGTGTCCATTTTGGACACGAAAAACCCTCAATTAGGTTAGGGTTTACCTTCAGTCTCCTCGCGGTGGTGGAGGAGGAGGAGGAGACAAGTTCGGTTGTGGAGGAGGAGGGGATTAAGTGTACAGAGGTGAAATACATATATTATGCAAGCTTGGGGGTGTCCACGTGTCCAACAAATGGACACAAAGTGTCTAAAATCTCACGAACACACTGTATCAGTGAACACATGGTCGTAATGTGTCTCCGTGTCTATTTTGGACACAAAAAACACCTCAATTAGGGTTAGGGTTTACCTTCGCGGTGGTGGAGGAGGAGGAGAATGGGCTCGCCGGAGGGAGGAAAAGGGGCTCGCGGTGGAGGAGGAGGATGAGCGGCGCCGGAGCTGTCGTCGAGGTCGGGAAAAAGGGGCGGGAAAATAAAATTTGGGGAGAGGGAGAAATGAAAAGTCCAACCGAGGAAACCCTTTTTATCAAAAAGCGACGCCCAAAAATACGTCGCAAAGCGTCGGTAATCGTTTAATATTCGGCGACTTATTAATAGTTGCGACGCTAAACGTCGCTGAACTAATAAAACTAGCGACGTTTTCCGACAAATCAATGACGTTGATTTTTATTACACTAAAGGTAGTCGCAATATGTCGATGTTTGTCGCTATCAGCGACGTATTGTGACGCATTATTTAGGAGTCGCTAAATCCAAAAATATTAGCGACGTTTTAAGTAGGCGTCGCTAATTTCGTCGCTAATATGACTTATTTGGTGTGTAAATTACCACCATAAATTCAGAAATATATTTTCTAAAATACCAATAATAAAAATTGTGAAAATCATGATAACTACTTAAATAATAAATCATAAATTAACTTTTATAAATAACAAAAATATGTTAATAACAAATTTTGAATTTCACAAAATATCTAGAATACAATTTATATAAACCAAATTTTCTAAATCACTACTTATTTTTAAACGACGAATAAAATAACTCTTTTATACAAATAAAAATATTTATCACATTTCTTTGAACGTACTTTTCCTATATTAAATAAAATTTATAATAAAAATATTTTTCTAAAATATGTACTTCGACACATATTCGCACTCGTCGAGCAATACGAAACGCAAATCTCGCACGCTACAACAATGCGACCTCGTATGCGATGTACAGATACGAAATAAATACCAATTTTTTTAAAACGTAGTAGAAATTTAGGGGGTTTACACATTTCAAGATGAAGACGAAAAGCCCAACGTCGTTTTGAAGATTAAGCCAAAACAATACACACTTATACCGAGGAGGATCATGTTGACGTCATTTACACCATGCTTCTATTTTCAAACTATTTTCTAACTTTATTCAGAAAGTTATAAAACTTTGAAGCGGGTCTTGTAGAAGCATGGGGTCATACGCTGTGCTAACCGTACCTCATTCGAAGCATCAGATACGTTTTATCTAGATATGGCCTTTCCCATGCCTCGAGTGGAACGTTTCATTTCTCGTGCTAGAAAACGGCCTCAACACAGAAGTCGAGAAGCCATCATTATTGAGGCCGCTTGCATCTCGATGAAGACAAATCCCCGAAGGCGTACTAACACTCACACCACTAATCACTCGCGCCTCTTTAAGGGCGCGCCTTCTCTCATTGCGCCCCGACATTTCAAGCGTGCCTGATCCTTCACGTCAGTTCCTCCCATACTGTATTAATGAGATAAGATTTCTTGAGACGTCAAGTCAGACACTTCGACTATCATGCCAAAGATGAACCTGGAAGAGTGGAGTGAATCCACATTGGAAGTAATACAAAATAGGCACGTGTTATCTAGGAGTATTCCCTTTCACTTCCCACCACTCTAGGCGCACATGAGTTATCATGCCTCGTCTACGCTCAGTAAACTACTATTTTTTAGATAGTTATTAAGTCTGAAATACCTCTCACTGTAATGACCGTGGTTCGTATTACGTATTTTGGTATACGGTACGTATATTGCCTGTCTCGTTGCATGGTTAACATGGCATTTCATTGCATGGTTATCTTGGTTGGTTGGCTTGGGTTTGCTTTTGGGTTCATCATGAACCAAAGGAAAACCACCTACCACCACTATCACCATTTATATTTCACCTAACACTCTCTCTCTCTCTCTCATTAATTCTTCTTATTTACACTTCTTCTTCTCCACCATTACTCTTCCACCTACCAGGGAGAGAGCTTAGGCAAGTGCATCTTGCTTTATGGAGGAACTCCATTTTTATTGTTCCATTCTCTTCCTCTCGACATTCTAACACACTTTAAAACTTAGCATTTCTAATTTCCATGGCTTGTAGATCTAAGTTTATATTTTTGGATTTCTTAGTTTTGATCTACTTAACATTGTTATTTCTAAGTTTTAATGGTTCCATATTGTAGGGAATTTCATTCTGCCCCATTTTGACCTATGGAAGTCTGGATTCCGACCTCGGATGAAGGATTCATGAAGCTTTGGAGCCATAGACTTCATGGCTCTTCTTCTCGAACCAGTGGGAAAGAAGCACCACTTCAAAGCCGTATGGCAGTACTTGACCACATGGACTTTCATGCGGCAAGTCTCTCTCAGTCGCATTGGACTTCATGATTCAGCCACATAAGTCCATTCAACCCGCAGCCGCATGAAGTCATTTCTTGAGCCGCATGGCGCTGCATCCTCAGCCGCATGGAGTACTCCCGCATCCCGCAGCCGCATGGCACTGCGTCTCCAAGCCGCATGAACTCCCGCATCCCGCTGCCCGCATGAGACCCGACCCTTCGCAGACGCATAAAGCCTTGGCAACTTCTGA
>JANAVB010004739.1:0-199000 GCA_029216955.1 Iris pallida
ATATTAGATATTATATATTATATATATAATATATTATTATATATATCTATATTATATATATATATATATTTATATATATATTATTATATATATATATATTATATATATATATATATATATATATATATTCGACAATCAAAACTTTATTGTGATAAAGAGGTTCATTAAATACAAAAGAGTGATCTAGCCAATTCCACTATGCTGCCAAGCTATCGGAATAGATGGATGATGCTTGCAACGCTTCATAGCTTTTCCAATCTGTCGACGAGCCTCTTATACTAGCTGGTCCAGTGAATAATTATACTCTTCATAGCGTCATTTGTTCCTGTTTTCCAAGTCACCCAGCACACCGCCGCAACCACAATCTCCTTAAGGTGAATGTTCGGCCTCCTCCACCATATGGCAAAATCCGTTCTCCTTGAGATGATTTGAAAGTCAGCTTTAAATTGGCACCACACTTGAGTCACCAAGTCTCCATCTTTAAAAATATGTTTGCAGTCCCACATTTGGGGTTACGCAACAGTGGCATTTCGATACTAAGTGATAACCCATAGCTTGGACATTGTCATCAGTGGGCAATTTGTTATGAAGTATTCTCCAAAGTAAGACCGACCACTTATATGGAATACATGTGCTCCATATGTGTTTAAACTCAGAACGAAGAGGAGATGGTACACGCGTTACCTTCCAAGCAGATGCAACTGAGAACTTTCCTGTAGACGTAGGCGACCAAATCCAATCACCCGAAGCCAGAGAAATGATGTGATGATTTGCCATCTTCCTTCCTTGTAGCAGTCGCTTCCAAACATGGGAGCATTTCTGAGGAGCCCCTGCCGAATCCAAATCATGAAATTTACAGTATCTTGCTTTGAGGAATCGCTACCACAATCCGTCTTGAGTCTTCAATTTCTACCATAGTTTGACAGTGAAAGCTTCTATTGTGTCTTGTAATGCTCTCACACCCAAGCCCGCTTCCTCAATCGGCCTTGCCATAGTACTCTTGCCCAGATATGCTTTGCAGTCCATCATGGGTACCCCAGAAGAATCGAACAAACATTCTTTCCAAACTATTCAGGACGGACTTGGGAGGATTGCAAGCCGCAATGGTGTACATTGGAATAGAAAGCAAAACAGACTTCAATAAAGTTAACTTCCCTCCATAGGATAGAATTTTTTGTTGCCAACCCTCCAAGCGCCCTCTAATCTTAGCAAGTAGATCTTCATATAACATTGTAGTCCGAACACCAACTGCCATTGGGCAGCCAAGGTATTTGAATGGGGGTTGCTTAATTTCAAACCCAGTAATAGCATGAAGCTCCTCCTTTCGAGCAAAAGCTGGCATTGTATAAATGGATGATTTAGAAACATTAATAGATTGGCCTGAGGCTCGTTCATACCTCGTCAAGACTCCATGAAGTAATTGAACCGATCGAATGTTGCCTGCAGAGAACAATAAGACATCGTCCGCAAATACAAAATGTGTAATAGCAGGACAACCACTTGGTGCATAATAGTGTCTGAAAGAAGCGTTCTCCACCGTCTTGTTTAAATTTCTGGATAACACTTCAGCAGCAATAATGAAAAGAGCTGGTGATAGGGGATCCCCTTGCCGTACTCCTCTGAAAGCTTGAAAAAACCCTAAAAAAATGTCATTTATAATAGTGGAATACCAGACATTATTAATCAGGCGAAACACCATACTAATCCAGCCTTCAGAAAACCTAAATCTCCGCATTACTTGCATCAGGAAAGACCCGTCTAGCCGATCATACGCCTTAGCCATGTCAAGCTTAATAGCAATATTACCCCCTCTACTATCAGTGTTCATAAGACTCATCATTTCTTGAGCTAAATGTATGTTATCGACAATCTCTCTACCCTTAACAAAACCACTTTGTTCAGGAGAAATAATTCTAGTGAGTATTGGAGCAAGACGAAGAGCCAACAACTTAGAAATAATTTTGTTAACCACAGTACATAAAATAATAGGGTGAAAGTCAGTCATATACCTTAGTTTACTGTGTTTAGGAATCAACACCAAAGCTGTGCTCGTAATATCCTTCGGCAATTCAAAACCTGCCATGAATAGAGAGATAGCTTCAACAAGATCATCAGCAATAATTGGCCAACACACCAGGAAAAAAGCCACTGTAAATCCATCAGGACCCCCTGCACTGCTTGTATCCATGCTTTTAATAGTGTGAAGAATTTCTTCCTTCGTCGGTTCTGCAGTTAGGTTAACATTATCCTCCTCTGACAAGAGATGAGGAAAGGCCTCCAGAAGTGTAGCATCTTTTTCAACTCTAATACTTTTGTACTGCTCTACATAATATGTATTAGCAACTTGTTGTATCTCCTGCAAGTCAGTTTTGATGCTGCCATCATCATCAATGATATGGTGAATGTGCAATTTACATTGTTTGCTATTAACACACTCATGGAAATACTTTGTATTTCGATCACCTTCAATATCCCATCGAAGACGTGCCTTCTGTTTCCAAAATGAATCAACATAGGAGTGTCGTTGTTTAAGCACTGCTGTAGACCTATCCAACTGTATTCGATTATCCACTGTCCTATCTATCTCAAAAGCAATCTCATCGGCAAGTACTCGATCCTCCGCAGCCTTAACTTCCTGGAAAATGTCACCAAATTTTTTGTGACTCCACTGCGAGAGCGCCGAACGACAAGCAGCAAGTCGATTACATACACGGACCAAGCTATTAACATGGTTAGTGGAATACCAAGCCTCTTGTACCAGCTGCATGAAGCCCTCTTATTTTGTCCAGAAATCAAGGAACCGAAAAGGTCGCCTGCCACCTTCCTGTTTGGATGCCAATTTGATCAGTAGAGGTGCATGATCAGACTCAACCCTGTTTAGATGCTCCTCCTTCGACAATGGAGCAATAGCAAGCAACTCCTGAGTAACCATCATTCTATCTAGCCTCGATCCCATTCTCTCCCCATATTTGGACTTAAACCAGGTAAACTTACTCCCAACTATAGGAAGATCAGATAGGCCAGCAGCTGTTTGGAAATTTAAAAATTCCTGGATAGATATTTGGCAAGGAAGACGACCCCCAACCTTCTCGTCTATCCCCGATATAGCATTAAAATCTCCGCCAACTGCCCAAGGAAAATTGTATTAGGTCAGTAGGTTAAGCAATCTATCCCACATGTCCCGACGACCCTCCTTCTTATTATGGCCATGCACGAAAGAGAACATAACTTGAGACATGAAAAAATCATTCTTAAATGCAATAGAAACTGCCTGATCACAAGAATCCAATAGGGAAATTGTGCAGCCTGACTTAGCTAACACCCATATATTGCCCTTCTCATTAGAGTAACCCTTTTCGAAACCTAGATTCAACTGATAATGAAGTAGCTTAGTGTTATCAACTTTTGGCTCCAGAATAGCCAGTAATTGCACTTTGTTCACCCGACAAATATTTCGAAGTCTTTTAAGATCCATCTTATTAGCCACCCCCCTAATATACATATATATATATATATATATATATATATATATATATATATATATATATATATGGTTAGCCATGCATGTTATGAGTAAATAGGTTTTACATTGTAGATTGTTTAACCAATATGCCATGAGTAGTGTAACTTGATAGCTATTGTTTTGAAACCCAAATCCTCCTATACACTTTCATGTATATTTCACACACACACACACGTCTACTATCTAACCCTATGAACATGTCCACATACACCCATACACACACTAACCACATAACCTTTACATAATGCTAGCTTTTCCCTCTCTAACACACACTCTCTCTCTTTATATATATATATATATATATATATATATATATATATATATATATATATATATATATATATATATATATTGTGATTGGATTTCAATGCTCGACATTTGTGCTATAAATTTTGATTTTGATTTTTCCTTAAAGCCTTGATGATTTGTTATTTCTGTATCTTTTCCAGTTTAACACCCATGATTGCTTGTACGTTTTGATATCCTATGACCATTTTGGTCTAGTGTGACTAATATACATATATGAGACTTTCATTACCACCGGATGCCATGACCCTGTATGTCGTCCTTTTAAATTGTATGATTTGATTAAGTTTAGAGACTTTGATTGTGGGGGTTTGACCTAGAAGGGGTATGAACATTTTAATTTCGAGGACGAATTTTTTTAAGGAGGGTAGACTTGTAACACCTACTTTTCTAAAATAAGGACAATTTTGAACTTCTGTAAAAGTTTATTATTTAATAATAGGATTTATGATTTATGGAAATTTTTAATTAATTTAATACTATTTAAATTTTGTGAATTATAATTTTGATGTGTTAGCTAGTGAACCCTAGAATTGTTGAGCCAAGAGACTAACCATGACCATGGGGACCTAACCATGTGATTAGAATGACTATTTGCAACTTTTTAGGCTAAGGGTATTTTGGTCATTTTGTGACTTTCAAATTATTTAGGATTTTAATTAATTGGTGAATATTAGACTATTTTAATAATATTTAAATTGATGTATTATGATTTTGGTCATTTTTTATATTTTAATATTTTGGGAAAATTTTATATTTTTAATATTGGATTTGTTTAGTCGGGACTCAAAACTAGATCCTTTTGACCCCAAACTTGAACCTAGTCTAGACTTTAACCATATGAGACTAGAGAGGGGAAACTAGGACATTTTCCATTAGCCCTAATAGGCTCTTTATGGCAACCACCTTTAGGGGAGAATGATTCATTTCATTCACTACAAACTTGCCTCTTTTATTTTCCTTCTGTTCTTCCCTAATTTTAGAGAGCCTTCCTTTTGATTTGATCTCCAAATCAAATCATTCCTTCACCAGATCTTCCCTCAATCATTTCCATTCTCCAAGAGAAGGGTGCTACCAAGGATTGGAAGAGAAGTACAAGGAGGAGTGTCCACGTTGAGGGATCTTCGTATCGGAGCCGTCTCCGAAAAGATTTTATTAGGATTCCACTCCCAATAGGTAAACCCATCCTCTAAATCGATTTTCTTTGCATATAAATTAGTTTTGAATCCGTAGGATCCATCCTCATGCATGTGTCCCTTTTAGATTCAAATTTGAGGACATTTGGAGCTATCTTGAGGATTTTAGATATGTGTCTTGTGTCCTACTTGATAGATCCCAAATTAGGATACCCCATGTGTATGTATGTATGATAATAGTTTAAATAGATATTTAAATTCAGTTTTAGAATGGTTAGAGAGTGGATTGATCTTAGTTAGGATGGTTAGAATGAGTTTTATTTCGATACCAATGTTGGCATCCAAGTATCTTGGCCTACATGTGTTTCTTTTGTCCAAAACAACTCAAATTCGTCATAATATTCATCCACGTTTTTATTAACCAAAGCAACTTAGAAATGTCATAACTTTTAGCTTAGAACTCCGTTTAATCTTCCTTTTTTAAAAGAACCGTATCGAAGTTAGATTTCCAAATATATATTTTAATAAGCCAAAATCGTTCTGGAACTTTTTATAAAATTATTTGAGTGTCAGCTGTCCGAAAGACAAACGCGTTTCAGAGTTTTTACGATTCCGGGAGCATCCCGACACGAAAATGTGATCTGTTTGAAGTTTCGAAAGCTAACAAGAAGGGATACGACATACTTTAATTATAGAATTTAGTGAAGGCCCAATTGGTACAATATTGATTTTAAGTAGAAGAGTGACTATACGACATAGACATTTTGTGTAACCTATGAGCCTATGTAGTATGGATATTAAATGAATGTAGAGTATGTAATGCATGATATGTTAGATGAATGTAATGATATATATATATATGATATGTATCCTCTTTACATTAATGTATATATATGGTTGAATGCAAGCATGTAGGAATGCAATCAATGTAATATATGTAAGCAATGCATAAATGCATAAATGAAAGAATAATATACAATGTATGTATGAAAGTATATAATGAATGCTAGATATGAATACAAGGTATACATGTAATGATAGATATGAATTCATAATGTATACATAATATAATGCAATATATAATGATAGCATGTATGGTAATGTAGAATATATTATGCAAGCATGTGTATGTCCACTTTTTTCTTTTTTTCTTACATTTTTCCTTCACTTCCCTTTTCATTTCAGTTTTTTCTCCTTTTTTCCCTCTTCTATTTTTACATGTTGTATACAACGTATATAATGTATAGATGCATGTAAGTATATAATATGCATGAATGACATGTATGTAATAAAAATTAGTATATGTATGCAACTTAATGATATGTGAATGGATATAATGCCTGAACTGAAGTATGCATGCATATGTGATATGAATGAATGATATATATATATAGGTGTTAAGGTAATATAATGTATGTATTCACATATATTTTGAGTAAAATATATGAGTTTGCATATATTATATGTATGCATGTATACAGGAATAAATGTAATATAATGTAGAGTATGCATATATGAATATAATGTATGTAATTATATAATGTATTCAAATATGTATGTATGCATCTATGTATGTATGTATAGGTGCATTAATGAATGCAAGTATGCATATATGATATGTATGTAGGCATGTATGCAATGTATGTATCTATACATGATATATATGTGTGCATGTATGCAATGTAAGCATGTATAAATGTATACATGTATGTTGTGTATCCATGGATGTATGTGTGGATACATGAGTCAAGTATGTGTATAGCGATAACATGAATGAATGAATGTATAAATGCATGAATGAATGTCATATATGAATGAATGAATAAATCAAAGGTATAAGTAAAATATAATGCATTGTAATGAATGTTAACATATATAATGTATAAAAGTATGTATGTAAATGTGCATGAATGTATATATCTATGTAACTATATAAATATGCATGATGTAACATATGTCTATATATATAAATATGTATGTAATGTGGATATGCATTGATGTATGAAGGTATGTATTAATATATAATATCTATTTTATATTATGCATTATTGTGGTTCACATTGCCTTGTGATTGTGTGAGTGCTAGCCTAGGCTTGGTTAGGCCTAGTGAGACTTGTTAGACAAGGACTTGACCTAGTTGACCTAGTTTGACTAGTGTGGTTGACTAGAGTTAACCAAGTGTTGACTTTAGTCTAGTTTGACCTAGACAACATGCAGATGCATTATACATTTTATTTATCATCCCCCGTATATATCTTGACCTGTGTTGCTCTAACTAGAAATCTGTGACTCCAGTTGGCTATCTTTTCATATCAGCTGTTTAGGGTATTAGGCGAGTACATTCTCTGATCATTTCATATCTTGTTTAGGATTATATTTTCTGCTTTAGATTACTTTACTTGATGCTGACACGTTAGTATCACGGATTAGTACTATATGGATCCTTTCATGAGATGTTATCCCCCTCGGGAGCCTCAGATACTCATGTCTCGTGTGTTTTACTTACATCATGTATATCATGCTTCTATTATCATGAATCTTTATGTATCAGCTTGTGATTCATGTACTCTCATGAATCACAGAGCCTTCACGAATCTATTCATGAATCACCCTTTATGGGCCAGTAGTATAGTCATGAATATTAACGTAACTTGAACAGATCCTTGTGTATTGATTGGGGATGGGGGAGTTGAAATGAACATGTGAATAATTCCAAAGTAGTATAGTCATGAATCACCTCTTTAGTATAGTCATAAATCACCCTCCAGCTGTTCACATGTTTATCTTGTACTCTGAATCACTAGTCACTGATTAGTTCTCTATTATATTGTACATATTTACTTACAGTCTCTCTCTTTCATATCATGTTGTTCTTTTAGTTTCATGTATCTTACTCTATAGCATGTTTATATTTCCTAACCTGTTATGATTTGCATGAGATGTATTATACTCGCTCCTGTCCTGACTGGACCTGTTGAAAATTTTACAGAGGATAAGGACGAGGCGCCATGTACTACATATTATGGGACTAACCTAGAGGATTTTTGTGTCCTGGATCTCCAGCTGAATCCCTTAGCAGTGGATGACACACCATTAGTTTAGATTAGTGATTTTTAGTTGTATTTATTCTCTGGATTATTATATTTGAGATTTGGGATGTTTATTGATTGTGTTATCTTAGACACTTAGACTTCTATCTAATTGTATCTTTGTAGATTTCATCTCACATCTATCTATCTTATCGTATTTCATCTTAGATGTGATTGAGACTATATTCTGTTATGTTACCTCTATTTGGAGTGTATATACTGTACAGGTACCTTATATTATTAGATGATTGACCTATGACAGCGTTCTACCGCCGATACTGTGGCGTAGGCTAGATGTACCCACTTCTCGTGCCCTTACTCTAGGGTGCGGGTCGTGACACATTTTTAGTGGTGGCCCATGCAGGTCGAGTTTATACAGTGGTATTCGAACTAGAGTATCACTACAGTCTGTAGTAGGATTCGGATATATTTTTGAAGGTACTCAATCACAGTTAGGACTACTTGAGAGATTCCTGGGATGACCCTTGAGAATCTTATTTAAACTTCAATTTGAAATCATTTCCCTTGTTTTGTTCGCTCTCACTCCTTGATTATTGAATTTGATTTCGATGGATCGTTGTTTATTTTGATTTTCCTATCGAGATGAATTTTATGGCCTGAGTTACGATATTTTCTGATAACATATGTTGACGGGAATACAGGGATGGTATAACGTATACTTGATGATGGAACCTGTAGTTTATCGCAGCCATATTAGCTGGCATGGCAAAAACATAAAGACCTGACTTTGGATGTACGTATCTTGGTTATGAGATTTAGAATTTCTCGCAGCTATACTAGTCGACATAGCGAGAATTTCAGACGATATAATTTTAGAGGTGCATACCCGAGTTATGGAATCTATCGTTTATCGCAGCCTTGCTTGCTGGCATGGCGAGGACTCTGAGTAACATGATTTTGGACAGACGCATATGATTATCAAATTGTTTCTTGAGAAGTTTTTTTAAACATATCATCTCTATCGTACCCTTCTGCTGTTACAAATTGTATTCCATCATCAAATAACTTAGGAGTAGGAGTAGCTTTAGCTGTTATTAGAAACCTTGTGTAACTTCTTACTATGAATTTCTTTATAATACAATGAATCGTTGATTTTTGCTAGATCTTATCTTGGATTTGATATTATAGCTCTAGTTTCAAAATGGTTCCTTTTTATAAACAGATAAGCAGAACTAATTTTATCATTATTTCTTTCTTGCCATTATTTCTTGTATTACCTTTTAAAATAAAATAAAATAAAACTGTCTTGATTACATCAATCACCTATCTTTTATCCAATTCTGTCAGTTATACTTTGAACCTTTGAATCTATATATCTCTTTACCTTGGAAAGGTCGGGGAAGTGACGTAAATCATCTGGCTCGAAAGGATGTTACTTGTTATCATATGGCAATCTTGGTAGGAATCTAAATGTCGGTCTTGATAAATAATTTGATTTTTATATTAGGACATGAGAAAAAATTTATATATATATATAGTGGACACAGACACTTTGCCTGACACGTATGCATGCTACACTTTGATTACCAAACTATCTAAATGCATATTAATATGTTTTTGATGTTTAAATTCTCAAAACCCCAATATTTCTGATACTATACAGTATCAGAGACTAGTTCTCTATTTTTTTCAGTTTAAATTCGTAAGTTAAATATAAATTTTATGTTATTAGTTGTTTGTTTACATCACTGTACATGTATGTTATATACAGGGTTTCAATTCTCAAAGAAATTGGTTGAGTTTTGTGTTTGAATTTGTCAAATCTGAGACTGTGTGCATATTAACCCTTTAACACTGGATTCTATGTGATTAGTTCAATTTGTAGTTTTTAAATGTAATGTTTTGAGAAGTATACATTTTTGTATGTAGGGATATAATGTTAGGTTTCATACTCTTACATGTTAGGTTGTGGTTGTGTTGAACATTGGGTTGTTTTTGATGTTCGAATTTCTCCAAAATCCTGAAACTAAATACATGTTAACATTTTTATATTGATTTCAAATGTTAGTTCAATTTCAGATTTAATGTGAAATGTTGAACTAAAATGAATGATTAATCCCTTCATTTCAAGTTATAACCCCTGTATACTTGATACTCTACACTAATGTTCACAACTGCCATGTATACCTAACCCTTCATTCATATATATATATATATATATATATATATATATATATATATATATATATATATATATATATATATATATATATATATATAGTTTATGTATACATGTTATAATGTATATAGATACATAACTAAATCTCTACCTATATATATATATATATATATATATATATATATATATATATATATATATATATATATATATTTATATATATATATATATATATATATATATATATATATATATATATTTTATATATATATATATATATATATATATATATATATATATTTTTTTTTTTATATATATATTTATATATATATATATATATATATATATATATATATATTTTGGTTTGTTATATATATATATATATATATATATATATATATATATATATATATATATATATATAACAAAACAAAACACATATATATATATATATATATATATATATATATATATATATATATATATATATATATATATATATATATATATATATATGGTTAGCCATGCATGTTATGAGTAAATAGGTTTTGCATTGTAGATTGTTTAACCAATATGCCATGAGTAGTGTAACTTGATAGCTGTTGTTTTGAAACCCAAATCCTCCTACACACTTTTATGTATATTTCACACACACACACACACACACATGTCTACTATCTAACCCTTTGAACATGTCCACATACATCCATACATACACTAACCACATAACCTTTACATAATGCTACCTTTTCCCTCTCTAACACTCTATATATATATATATATATATATATATATACATATATATATATATATATATATATATATATATATATTGTGATTGGATTTCAATTCTCGACATTTGTGCTTTAAATTTTGATTTTGATTTTGCCTTAAAGCCTTAAGGATTTGTTATTTTTGTATCTTTTCCAGTTTAACGTCCCTGATTGCTTGTACGTTTTGATACCCTATGACCGTTTTGGTCTAGTGTGACTAATATACCTAGATGAGACTTTCATTACCACCGTATGCTAAGACCCTGTATGCCGTCCTTTTAAATTGTATGATTTGATTAAGTTTTGACACTTTGATTGTGGGGGTTTGACCTAGAAGGGGTATGAACATTTTAATTTCGAGGACGAAATTTTCTAAGGAGTGTAGACTTGTAACACCCACTTTTCTAAAATTAGGGTAATTCTGAACTTTTGTAAAGGTTTATTATTTAATAATAGGATTAATGATTTATGAGAATTTTTAATTAATTTAATACTATTTAAAATTGGTGAATTATAATTTTGATGTGTTAGCTAGTGAACCCTAGAACTGTTGAGCGTAGAGACAAACCATGACCATGGGGACCTAACCATTTGATTAGAATGACTATTTACAACTTTTTAGGCTAAGGATATTTTGGTCATTTTGTTACTTTTGAATTATTTAAAATTTTGATTAATTGGTGAATATTACATTATTTTAATAATATTTAAATTGATGTATTATGATTTTGGTTATTTTTTATATTTTAATATTTGGGACAATTTTATATTTTTAATATTGGATTTGTTTAGTCGGGTTTGAGTTTCGTCTCGTTCCGACTTGTATTGTGATCCGGGTAGCTTAAACTCTAGATGGGACCCAATATTAAGTTAAGTATGGCCCATAAAACCTAACATTTAAGTTAGTTAATTAGACTAATTTTTATCATGTTAGAATGGTTAAGTTAGAGACTCAAAACTAGATCCTTTTGACCCTAAACTTGAACCTAGTATATACTTAACCATATGAGACTTGAGAGGGGCAATTAGGACATTACCTATTAGCCCGAATGGTCTCTTTATGGCAGCCACCTTTAGGGGAGAATGATTCATTTCATTCATTACAATCTTGCCTCTTTTATTTTCTGTTTGTTCTTCCCTAATTTTAGAGAGCCTTCCCTTTGATTTGATCTCCAAATCAAATCATTCCTTCACCAAATCTTCCCTCAATCATTCCCATTATCCAAGGGAAGGGTGCTACCAAGGATTGGAAGAGAAGTGCAAGGAGGAGTGTCCATTTTGAGGGATCTTCGTATCGGAGCTGTGTCCTAAAGGATTTTATTGGGATTCTACTTCCAATAGGTAAAACCTATCCTCTAAATCGATTTTCTTTGCATATAAATTAGTTTTGAATCCGTAGGATCCATCCTCATGTATGTCTCCCCTTTAGATTCAAATTTGAGGCCATTTGGAGCACTCTTGAGGATTTTAGATATGTGTCTTGTGTCCTACTTGATAGATCCCAAATTAGGACACCCCATGTGTATGTATGTATGATAATAGTTTAAATAGATATTTAAATTCAGTTTTAGAATGGTTAAAGAGTGGATTGATCTTAGTTAGGATGGTTAGAATGAGTTTCTTTTGGATACCTATGTTGGTATCCAAGCATCTTGGCCTACATGTGTTTCTTTTGTCCAAACAACTCAAATTCGTCATAATATTCATCCACGTTTTTATTAACCAAAGCAACTTAGAAATGTCATAACTTTTAGTTTAGAAATCCGTTTAATCTCCCTTTTTTAAAAGAACCGTATCGAAGTTAGCCTTCCAAATACATATTTTAATAAGCCAAAATCGTTCTGGAACTTTGTAAAATTATTTGAGTGTCAGTTGTCCAAAAGACAAATGCGTTTCGGTGTTTTCGCAATTTCGGGAGCATCCGGACACGAAAATGTGATCTGTTTTAAGTTTCGAAAAGCTAACACGAAGGGATACGACATACTTTAATCCTAGAATTTAGTGAAGGCCCAATTAGTATAGTATTGATTTTAAGTATAAGAGTGACTATACATCATAGACATTTTGTGTAACCTATGAGCCTGTGTAGTATGGATATTAAATAAATGTAGAGTATGTAATACATGATATGTTAAATGAATAAAATGATATATATCTATGATATATATCCTCTTTACATTAACGTATATATATGGTTTAATGCAAGCATGTAGGAATGCAAACGATATAATGTATGTAAGCAATGTATAAGTGCGTGAATGAAAGAATGATATACAATGTATGCATGAAAGTATATAATGAATGCTAGATATAAATACAAGGTATACATGTAATGATAGATATGAATTCATAATGTATACATAATGTAATGCAATATATAATGATAGCATGTATGGTAATGTAGAATATATGATGCAAGCATGTGTATGTCCACTGTTTTCCTTTTTTCTTATATTTTTTCTCCCCTTCCCTTTCTATTTTAGTTTTTTCCCCTTTTTCCCTCTTCTATTTTTACATGTTGTATACAATGTATATAATGTATAGATGCATGTAAGTATATAATATGCATGAATGACATGTATGTAATAAAAATAAGTATATGCATGCAACTTAATGATATGTGAATGGATATAATGCCTGAACTGAAGTATGCATGCATATGGGATATGAATGAATGATATATATATAGGTGTTAAGGTAATGTAATGTATGTTTTCACATATATTTTTGAGTGAAATATATGAGTTTGTATGCATATATTATATGTATGCATGTATACAGAAATGAATGTAATATAATGTAGAGTATGCATATATGAATATAATGTATTCAAGTATATAATGTATTCAAATATGTATGTATGCATCTATGTATGTATGTATTGGTGCATAAATGAATGCAAGTATGCATATATGCTATGGATGTAGGCATGTATGCAATGTATGTATGTATACATGATATATATGTATGCATGTATGCAATTTAAGTATGTATAAATGTATACATGCATGTTATGTATCCATGTATGTATGTGTGGATACATAAATAAAGTATGTATATAGTGATAACATGAATGAATGAATGTATAAATGCATGAATGAATGTCATATATGAATGAATGAATGAATGAATCAAAGGTATAAGTGAAATATAATGTATTGTAATAAATGTTAACATATATAATGTATAAAAGTATGTATATAAATGTGCATGAATGTATATATCTATGTAACTATGTAAATATGCATGATGTAACATATGCATATATATATAAATATGTATGTAATGTGGACATGCATGTATGTATGAAGGTATATAGTTATATATAGTATCTATTTATATTATTCATTGTTGTGGTTCACATAGCCTTGTGATTGTGTGAGTGCTAGCCTAGGCTTGGTTAGGCCTAGTTAGACTTGTTAGACTTGTTTGGGCTAGGACTTGACCCAGTTTACCTAGTTTGATTAGTGTGGATTACTATAGTTGACCAAGTGTTGACTTTAGTCTAGTTTGACATAGATAGCATGCAGATATATTGTACATTTCATTTATCATCCCTCGTATACATCTTGACCTGTGTTGCTCTAACTAGGACTCCGTGATCCAGTTGGCCATCTTTTTATATCAGCTGTTCAGGGTATCAGGCGAGTACATTCTCTGATCATTTCATATCTTGTGTAGGATTATATTTTCTACTTTAGATTACTTTACTTGATGCTGACACGTTGGTATCATGAATTTGTACTATATGGATCCCTTCATGAGATGTTATCCCCCTCGGGAGCATCAGATACTCATGTCTCGTGTGTTTCACTTACATCATATATCTCATGCTTCTATTATCATGAATATTCATGTATCAACTTGTGATTCCTGTACTCTCATGAATCACAGAGCCTTAACGAATCTATTCATGAATCACTCTTGAATCATCCTTTATGGGCCAGTAGTATAGTCATGAATCTTAACGTAACTTGAATGGATCCTTGTGTATTGATTAGAGATAGGGGAGTAGAAATGAACATGTGAATAATTCCAAAGTAGTATAGTCATGAATCACCTCTTTAGTATAGTCATAAATCACTTTCCAGCTGTTCACATGTTTATCTTGTACTATGAATCACTAGTCACTGATTAGTTCTCTATTATATTGTAGATATTTACTTATAGTCTCTCTCTTTCATATCATGTTGTTCTTTCAGTTTCATATATCTTACTCTTTAGCATGTTTATATTTCCTAACCTGTTATGATTTACATGAGCTGTATTGTACTCGCTCATATCCTGACTGGACCTGTTGAAAATTTTACAGAGGATAAGGACAAGGCACCCTGTACCACATATTATGGGACTACCCTAGAGAATTTTTGTGACCTTGATCTCTAGCAGGATCCCTTAGCAGTAGATAACACACCATTAGTTTAGATTAGTGATTTTCAGTTGTATTTATTCTCTGGATTACTGTATTTAAGATTTGGGATGTTTCTGGATTGTGTTATCTTAGACACTTAGACTTCTATCTAATTGTATCTCTGTGGATTTTATCTCATATCTATCTATCTTATCGTATTTCACCTTAGATGTGATTGAGATTGTATTCTGATATATCACCTCCATTCTGAGTGTATATACTGTAAGGTACCTTATATTGTTGGATGATTAACCTAGGACAGTGTTCTACCGCCGACACTGCGGCGTAGGCTGGATATACCCACTTCTCGTACCTTTACTATAGGGTGCGTTTCGTGAGACTTGATGTTGAGGTTGGACCACAACTGCGATGCCATGTCACCAGATTGGAGGACGTTCTCCACCGTCTCTATGTGGGGGAGGCACAACAATGACATTTAGATATGAGGCTGTAGCCGAAAGAGGCGATAGAGTCGTAAGTTGGAAGTTTCCGTCTCTGGGCTCTCCAGATCAGGATCGACCATTTGATTGGGATGTATAATTACCAATAAGGGGCAATAACGGGTTTCGGGGTGCCGATCCCTTTAGCCACGATCCTGGTGGATGCCAACGTGAACGAGCCGCTGGGGTTGGGGGTCCACTACAAGGAGTCTGAAATGTTGGAGATCTACAGATTAGCGTTGGAAAGACTCGCAACCGCCTCCTACCCCGGCCATTCTCTAACTTTGTTCCAAATCCATCCGTCGTCGTCGTTCCACAGGTCCTGGATCTCCCCGATATGAGGGTTGTTAACAGTTTTAAGAGCGTCTCGCAGCCAACGCTCATGACTCACCGAAGAGTGACCGTTGCCCAGCTGCAGACGGATAAGTGGTTCGGCGAGGTCGTACCCCCGGGAGATGTATTGTCAGATGGACGAGGATCTGTTGTTCACTAAGGTCGTCCATGGGTGAGTGAATCTGCAATATCTGGCCTTCATGAACCTGGTCCAGAGGGAGTTTTTCGTACGTAGCTGCTTCCACCATAACTTCATGGAGCAAGCGTCAATTAAGTGTTACAGTATGCTAAATCCCAGCCCGACCTCCTCGGTGGGTTTGGCCATGGTGATCCAACCGGCCCAGTGGTGCTTGTCCTCGCCATGACTGTGGCCCCAAAAGAATCTGGTGAAGAGGGATTCGAGAAGGGAAAGGACCTTCTTGGGGGTGCCATAGACGGCCAGGATGTGGATGGGGATGGAGGAGAGCACGTTCTTGATAAGAATTATCTTTTCGCCGGGCGAAAGGGTCGCATTGTGCCAGCCCTCTATCTTTTTCCTGATAGAGGTTACCAAGGACATGAAGATGCTCGAGTTGGACTTGCTATAGACTAACAGGCAACCTAAGAAGTGGTAGGGAGGGTAAGTGGTGGTGAAGAAAGTCAGATTGGAGAGCCTATTAGCGTGGATCCTGCCACTTTGTGGTGAGTGTAGGTGACGCTTTTATTGTTATTGACCTGCTGACCGGAGCATTTGGCGTATCTCTCCAGCGTTCTGTGGACTATCTCGACAGATCCAATGTCGTCGGAGGAGAATATGAGGACATCGTCGCGTAAGCTAGGTGAGAGATAATGGGACAACCAGTGGTGGTGTGAAAGTGATGGAATTACAGGTTATTGTTTATGCTTTTGAGGTTTCTGCTGAGGGCCTCTGCCGCGATGATGAAGATGGTGGCGGACAGAGGGTCACCCTGTCGTACGCCCCGGCTGGAAGGGAAGAATCCATCCGCTTGACCATTGATGACGGTGGAGAACCAGGAGTTGCTGATGGATTTGAATACGATGTCAATCCAAGGTTCGGAGAAACCGAATGCTCTGAACACCCATATCAGGAATTGCCAACCAAGGCGATCGTAGGATTTCTCCATATCTAGTTTGATGGTAACGTTACAACCTCTAGCCGGGAATTTTGTGCAAGTGACCATCTCTAGAGAGAGGAGGATATTGTCAATGATATTCCGGCCCCTGACAAAGCCGCTCTTCTCTTCTGAGATGATCCTGGGAAGCAGATGGGACATCAGATTGGCGATGATCTTCGAGATGATCTTGTTGGTGAAGTTGCATAAGCTTATGGGCCGGAAGTCTCTGAGGTCTCCGGAATATCTTTTTTTGGAATAAGGATGAGGTTAGCCCTGGATATAGAATTAAGGTATCTCGCCCCCTGAAAGAAAGCGGAGGATATATATATATATATATATATATATATATATATATATATATATATATATATATATATATATATAAAAAAATATATATATATATATAAAGAAAAAAAAAAAAATATATATATATATATATATATATATATATATATATATATATATATATATAAAATAAAAAATATATATATATATATATATATATATATATATATATATATATATATATATATATATATATATATATATATATTTATATATATATATAAAAAAAAAAAAGAAAAAAAAGAAAAAAAAAAAAATATATATATATATATATATATATATATATATATATATATATATATATATATATATATATATATATATATATATATATATATATATATATATATATATATATATATATACAGAGAGATAGAATAATATATATATATATATATATATATATTTTTTATATACATATATATATATATATATATATATATATTTATATTATTTTATATATATATATATATATATATATATATATATTTATATATATATATATATATATATATATATATATATATATATATATATATATATATATATATATATATGTGTATGTATGTTTATATATATATATATATATATATATATATATATATATATATATATATATATATATATATATATATATATATATATATATATATATTTTGTTTATATATATATATATATATATATATATATATATATATATATATGTATATATATATATATATATACATATATATATACATATATATATATTTTTTAATATATATATATATATATATGAAGAAAAAGAATGTCGCAGCCGAGCTCCCCATTCCCTGGTCCCCCCCCCCCACTGCCTCCACCTCGTATACTCCTTCGCCGGCCTCTTCTAGGCCGGCGGGTGCCTCCTCTCCTCGTCTCCCTCCCCTCCCCGCATGGTGCCCTCTCCTCGTGCTGGGCCAGCCGCACCCTAGGCTGCTAACCCTTCGGATCTTCTCGCCGTTATTGGCCGTCCGCCACCGCCTCATCTTACCCATCTGCCTACGCCTCCCCCACCCTCCCTCCCCCTAGCCGCCACCGGCGTTCGCCTCCTTCTCTCCCCCCTCTCCCCCATCCCCATGTCCTCGCTTGCCAGTCGGCCCCTCCTTCACCGCCTTGGTGGGTCCTTCGGCCGCTAGTGGCCCGCCCCGGCTTCTCGAATGGGCTTCCCCCTTCCCCGCCACCGTCACCTCCCCCAACCCTCCACCCCCCTTCCAACTCCCCCGAGTCAGGCTTTAGAGGGAAACTCCTAAAAGTTGTTTTCGAATTTTATATTTCCCGCCCACACTCCTTACGAAACTCTCGAGCCGCTAGGAGTCGATCCGCTATGCGGTCCTCCTCTCGGAGGCGCATACCTTAGTCGAGCTTTCGGTGCTTATATCCCTACGGCTTTGGGCGCATATGGCCCCCCGGACTCGGGTGCATACCCCCCCATCAGCATCGTCGGCACTCCCTCCCTCCCGCTCCTGTCAGCCACGGTCTCCTGATCGGCCACATACGGCCTTGCTTTCCCGGTGGGTGCATGCAGCCATGCCTCGGGTGCATCATTTCCGCCTAGCGCATATGCCTCCTATGCCACTTCCCCTTCCTGGAGTGCATATGCTCCCCCTAGCACCGTCGGCACTTTTCCTCCGGGCGCAGACTTCCCTACAGCCCACCCGACGGTGGGCGTATACTCCCCCCAGCACCGGCGGGCACTTGTGGCACTTTGTCGGGTGCATGTGCCTCCTCCCCAGCTTCAAGCGACGTCTCCCTTTCGCCTTTGCCTACGACGGCATCAACATTGGCAGCTTCGGTCAGACCCTCTCCAGTGGGCGCGGGTGTCCCTGTCGCATGCTCACTTCAAAATGGCAGCCAGTTCCGAGTCACCCCCGCGGGCTCGGCATCTGTCACGACCCGCACCCACTGTGAGGGTACGAGTACGTAACAACGCCCAGCCTACGCCGCAGTGTCGGCGGCAGAACGCTGTTCTAAGTCTCTAACTAACCATCAACTCATGCAGTATATAATGTACTCATCAAGATCAACTCCGAACGGAGGACAAGTATAAGATATGGTGTAACTCAATCACAGCCTAAGCACGATAAGATAACACAGAAATATCACTAAGAAATTGAAAACAACAAAACTACTAATATAATAACAACAAACTCAAAATCTTAATACATCTCAAGTCTCAAATCTCTATATACAACTCCAGATCTAAACAGGAAAACTAAAACAAGACAGACTAACTAAACTCCCGATCACCCCTGAGTGTCGGGGCCAGAGGTAGCTAAGCCATCTCCTGCTCCAAGACAAGTAGGGCAAATGTCCTCAGGGCAAGCATCTGTAATATTTTTAACAGGTCCAGTCAGGACAGGAACGAGCACAATCTCATCTAGCAAACCCAAGTAAATGACAGAGAACTATAAAGCAGTTATAGATAGTTGTATTGATGAATATGGCAATTTGTACGAGTAATGATGTAGAGAGCAGTTAAGGTACAAGGAAAGTAAGGTAACTAAACAAGAAGAGAAACATAGCAAAGAAGACTGTAAAATAAAATCTAGCTGAACTAGAGTAACATAATGAGTTCAGATGGTACAATATAAGTCGAGTGTAATCCCAATATGAGTCTAATATAAGATGAGTCGAATGTAATTCTAATCATTATTCTAATAAGGTGAATCGAATAAGGTGATACGAATAAGATGATACGAATAGTGATTCACATGATGTTCTAATAATGATTCGAATAAATTCTCCAAGTGTGTTTTAAAATACTTAGTTAGACATGTAAACGGCTAAGGGTAAATCCGGCACATCACACACCTGGCCGGGTGTGGAATGCCTATCGTTCGAATATATTCACAAGGGGTGGTTCGAATTATGGGAATGTTCACATGTCTAATCAAGTATTTCCCCGCCCAGTCTAATACAAATGAATCCAAGGTTCAACACATCAATCGAATAAAAGTCCAACCAACATATGAAGATACGAATAGGGTGATTCGAATAGTGATTCGTATGGTGATTCGAATAATAGAGGTAAGACAAGTAAGTATATGTGTCGCATACATGGATTCAGAAATAAAAATACGTGTTTGTAACAGAGAATCATATACAGCTAACTAGAACTGAAGTACAGTAATTGACAAATAAATGAGAGAACTATCAGAGAATGTACTCGCCTGTTACTCTGAAAAGAGTAGTGTAATATCAGATGTCTGCACCGGAGTCACAATGTCCTAAAGAGAGCATTACAGGTTATAATATGCTTAAAATAAGACAAATGTAGTCTATGATGCAATCTACATGATTTCTAGGCCAATCTAGGTCAAAGTCAACTCTAAGTCAAACCTGGTCAACTGTCTAGGTCAAACTAGGTCCAAGTCAAACTTGGTCAACTCTGGGTCAACCCAAGTCAACATCTAGGTCAACTTGGTCGTTGGTTAACTATCTAATCAACCCTACCTATACCATATCACACAATTAAGGATATAACACATTACCCATATCATATACATATATATAACCCAAACTAATTTACACTACACAACCTATACAAGGTACTTACCATATCCTAAGTACCATCTATGAATACAAGGACTAATTATATACCTCTAAATGGAACTCTCCCTCTAACACCCATACTCTTCACTCTCAACACACAAGCCAAACAATTTCTCAATCCTCTCACACTCACAAGCTCAAGACACAACTCACTTCCCTCAAACCCCCTCCACACACATATAGCCATATATAGGGATATGAATATACCCTCATATATTTCATGTGCAACTCAGGGATTTGAATGTTGATTCCAATCATCAACACACAGACCCAAAGAGAGGGGGCAAAAGGGAAGGATCCACACATATCCAAGGACATGGGACTCAGTCTCATGCCTACTCCTTACACTGGGTCTGAGACCACAAGACAGAACCAAAGAGGAGGGTCTGAACATGGCAAGGAGACTGAACTCTCAAGGGGATTAGGTAATAAGATAGGCAGGTAATGTTTGGTACCAAACAGTTCGATTTCAGTGAAAATAAGAGCAAATGCATGCATCTGTGGCCAATTTAGGGATGTAGAGAAATATGTAATTTGGTTATGCAGGTGATGTAGGACAGGACAATGAATTTGTGGCAGTATCTGTGCAATGAGGGCAGTGTAGATGTTAGGCAAAATGCAGTGAAGAAATGTGTCTACTGTAGGAGAGTGGTGTGTAGAGGAACCTGTGTGTGTGTGCGCTAGTGCATAGGTTCAGTGTGAGTGTCCTGTGTGTGTAGGACTTGGCTAAAACATATTTGTGTGACAACAGGGAAATGATATTGTCCTCAGGTTAGCAACAGTGAAGGAAATGTTGTGTGGGTGATGTGAGCAGGAATGTGAGTGACAGTGATTGTGAGAGAAAAAGTGTCAATATGAATGTGCCAAATATGTATAACAGTTTTAACAGTTATTGCAACTTCAAAAGCCAAGCAAACTGAAAACTAATTATTAATGCAAATCCCAAACCAACCCTCAAGTAATACACAGGTAAGAATCAATGATGGCAATCCAAACATCAAATAACAATCAGTTCTCTAAAAGGAAAATGTGAAGTTCAGGATTTGAGTATCAACATGACAGTTCACATCAAACCAAATCCCAGATTTGGCAATTGTGTAACTCAGTCTACAATGAAAGTTATCTATTTGAAATGAAACTCAGGTTTGGACAGGTAAATCTCAGGTTGAAACCAAATATACATTCCTAGTTTTAATCTCAGTGAATCATTCTAGAGTTAACTCAACATAAACATTAAACCTCAACTAAACTTGTAACCATTCTAAATCAGTGAACTACAATGTATATGAATCAAAATCAATTCAGATTTCTGGAACAAAACAATGGGTAATCGTGTGTAACAGGGGTGTAGATGGCAGTAGGAATCAGTGAATAGGAAATCGATTCTCAGGAAAAAAATAAGGTTCAATAGCAGTTCAAAACAGTGAACACATCAGTAATTCATTTCAAAAACCTATCTCCAATTCCATCACAAAACATAAACTAACCTCTCAGTAATCTAATTCATAGGTAAATGATTTAATGTGGTAATTAAAACATCAGAATTTAGTTAGAACAAGGAATCAATATAAAAATTCAAAAACAGTGCACATGCATGTGTTCCAGGCCTCAATCCCATTCAAATCCAAATTGAGACAAGGTGGCAGTGGTTTGAACACATCACACGAGTTCCCAAGAGTCCCCTCGTGTCCAAGAATCAGGACACGGGTGTCCAAAATGAAGAAAACCAAGGTATCAGAAATAACAGTGTCAGCAGCCACGTGCAGAGGTGCAGTGCAAGCAAGGACACGACACACGACACCATAGGGCTCGTGCTCGTGTCCTGGGGTGTGCCAAGGATAGGGCTAGGGTCCCATCACCCTGTACTGTGTCCACGACGCACGTGGTGTCGTGACGAACCGCGTAATAGTCGTGTTTCCTGCGTGCGTGTGTGCCTATGCAAAATCCGTACGGGTCGATTTTCTCCGTGCACACAAAACGAGATCCCCTGAAATTTTACATACGTCGTGTCAGTCACTAGGGGAACGTGTCCACAAAAATTGGTGTCAAAACATTGTGTTTCGTGTCCGCAATCAAGGTCGAGCAGCAGGGCAAAGCACAGGCCCAGTGCGCAGTATCGTGCACGACTTACGTGTCCATTTTGGACACGAAAAGCGCACAGAAATAAACTCAGTCCTCAACAATATTAATGTACACATCAAAAGCTTCAAATCATGTAATTAGTTTAGCAAAAATCAAAATTAAAAACCTTAGAGGCATTTCAACAAACACCTACACCACACTACGACACGTGTCCGATACGGACACCAAACGGACACGAAAATCACCCAAATTTTAGAGACACCTAGGGGACTCCTAGATCTAGCCTTACATGCAAAGAAAACTGAAATTTACATCAATTTAAAGGGTTTTACCTATGTGTGCAAAAAGCTTGGAAAAGCTTCAAATGGGAGATTCTTCCTCTTGATGCCAAAAGCTCCAAATTGGCCCAAAGCTGGGATTAAACCCCAAAATCAGAAAGTAGGGGAGTATTAGGTTCTAATACAAAAAACTAGGATTAAAAAGGAATTAAAATGAATTTATGGGGATTTTTGGAAGAGGGACAATACCTTTCTTTTTCCAATATTGAAATGAATGAAAGAAGGAGGCAAGCCCTAGAGAATAAGTGTTTATATAGGGTGGGAATCCCTATGGCTGGTCATTTAGGGTTTGGTTAGGGTTAGGGCTTAGTCTAATGGCTATGGGCCAAGTTGCACTAGTCATGGAACCAATTTCTAGGTCTCAAGCCTGTGGACCAATTCACCAATCCTCCTACTCCAAACTTGATCCTAAGTGTCCTAACTTGGGTCGACTTAAGTTAAACTAGGGTCCATACCATGTTAACTAGGTCACCAAGTCAAAGTCAAATCTAGGACAGTCTCTTAAGTCGCAGCTAGTCAAAAGTCAAAATCAATAATCACTAGTGCAATAAATCATAAAATAATTCAAAGAGGCCAAATGACCAAAAATACCCCTAGGCTAAAAATAATAATTAAGTCATCCTAATGACATGGTTAGGCTCTAGGTCATGCAGTCTCTACGGTTTCACTAGCTGTACACCAAAATCATAAGTCATGACTTAAAACAGTTTTAAAATAGTTTAAAAATAATTAAGAATCACCAAAAATCATAATATGAAATAAATATCAATGAATAATAATTATAATTAAAAAATTTCAAAAAAAAATACCCTCATCTGGAAAACTGGGTGTTACAATCCTACCCACCTTATAAAAATTTCGTCCTCGAAATTAAGATGATCGCAACTCTCCTAGGTCAAACCCCCAATCAATCAAGTCGAAGCAATACAATCCTACTGGTCATGATTCTACAGTCTCGAGCAGGGTAGCTACACTATCTAGCAATCATAAGCAATATCCTGGCAGGTACTAAGGGAAATCACACATGAAAGTGGGAAGGAAGAACAAGAAGGTCAAACCTGCTAATCCATCACCTGCGATGTCAGTCTCCTCGACTGCCATCATAAAAGCTCCACTCCTCTGGTGCTGAGCTACAGGTGGCCTAGCTCCCTCTCTCTGACCCGGTGCTCCTTCATATACGGGTGCAGTAGGGCAATCCCTGACTTGATCAGCAACGGATCCACAGAACAGACAAACCTTCTGCCTCCTATAACAAGTCTCCCAAACGTGCCCTGCCCTCTTGCAGTAAGCACAAGGCTGCTCCTTGTGGTCCTGCCCTCTAGGCTGATGTTGTGCCTACTGTACTCTTACCGGTGCCTGCATCTGCTGAATCTGTATATGAGGCCTCTTGGCCTGGCCTCCGCTGCTGCTGCCCCCAACTGGGTCTTGCCCCCTCTTGAGCCTAAGCTCAAGATCATCCTCAGCCAATAAGGCTCCCGTCAAAATCTCCTCAAAAGTGGCATCCCTGTTGCCCTTGGTCAAGGACTTGACTTCCTTGACCAGACCCTTTCGGAACCTCTGGGCCATCGCCGTCTCGCTCAAACCCTCTACAAATCTGCCGAGGCGGCCGAACTCCCCAGCGTACTCCTCCACTGACAGGCTCCCCTGAACCAAGCTCTCGAACTGTGACTCCAAGGCTCGAAGCGCTGAATCTGGAAAGAACTTCTTCTTGAAGAAGCCCTTTAACTCCTCCCAGGAATGTCCAGCTACTCCCACCCTGGGGTCTGACTGATACCAGGTGCGAGCAAGATCTCACATCCGGCTAGCTGCGGCCTCGATCTGAAGATCTGCTGGTATCCTGGCCAGGCGAAAGATCTCCTCTATATGCTCGATCCACTCATCGGCATATAGGATCCCCTCTGTCCCTAGAAAGTCTCTGGGGCTCATCTTCTGAAACTGCTCGATCCCCGGTGTCTTCGGCTGCTGGATCACTGGTCGAGCTGCGACCGTCGCAAGGGCCAACTCCATGCCTCGGTCCTGTCGGGCCTGCTGCCGGTCCATAAACTGCTGGAAGTAGGCAAACATTTGCACCGCATCCACATGTCCTGTAGGTAGCGGCTGCTGGAACTGCATCTCTGGAATGACTGGATCCTGCCCCCGAGCTAGTGAAGGCATACCCCTTGCTGCTGCTGCTGAAGTCTCAAGATGGGCAGAGGTAGCAGGAGCTGCATCCACCTGACCCTGCTGATCTGGCTGAGAGGTGGCAGTCCCCTCTACAACGACTGCTGCACCCGAGCGATATGATCGTGTCTCCACCATCCTGAAGGCAGATCGAACAAGAAAGTCAATACTGAGCAGGAATCGATATATCAAAGGAGGACAGTTATTTCAAAGAAGACAAATCAGTACGATATGTAGATGGCATGATTTAAAGCAGAATTTTCCTAACTGTGATTGAGTGCCTCTCCGGTAAAGCCTAACTCTTAGTCCTATCGCAGGCTCGCAGCAGTACAACTAAGTCGCCGTACTACCGCGATATCGCACTAATGCGATTCTCGACCTGCATGGGCCACCACTAAAAACGTGTCACAACCCGCACCCACTGTGAGGGTACGAGTACGTAACAACGCCCAGCCTACGCCGCAGTGTCGGCGGTAGAACGCTGTTCTAAGTCTCTAACTAACCATCAACTCATACAGTATATAATGTACTCATCAAGATCAACTCCGAACGGAGGACAAGTATAAGATATGGTGTAACTCAATCACAGCCTAAGCACGATAAGATAACACAGAAATATCACTAAAAAATTGAAGACAACAAAACTACTAATATAATAACAACAAACTCAAAATCTCAATACATCTCAAGTCTCAAATCTCTATATACAACTCCAGATCTAAACAGGAAAACTAAAACAAGACAGACTAACTAAACTCCCGATCACCCCCGAGTGTCGGGGCCATAGGTAGCTAAGCCATCTCCTGCTCCAAGACAAGTAGGGAAAATGTCCTCAGGGCAAGCATCTGTAATATTTTTAACAGGTCCAGTCAGGACAGGAACGAGCACAATCTCATCTAGCAAACCCAAGTAAATGACAGAGAACTATAAAGCAGTTATAGACAGTTGTATTGATGAATATGGCAGTTTGTACGAGTAATGATGTAGAGAGCAGTTAAGGTACAAGGAAAGTAAGGTAACTAAACAAGAAGAGAAACATAGCAAAGAAGACTGTAAAATAAAATCTAGCTGAACTAGAGTAACATAATGAGTTCAGATGGTACAATATAAGTCGAGTGTAATCCCAATGTGAGTCTAATATAAGATGAGAAGAATGTAATTCTAATCATTATTCTAATAAGGTGAATCGAATAAGGTGATACGAATAAGATGATACGAATAGTGATTCACATGATGTTCTAATAATGATTCGAATAAATTCTCCAAGTGTGTTTTAAAATACTTAGTTAGACATGTAAACGGCTAAGGGTAAATCCGGCACATCACACACCTGGCCGGGTGTGGAATGGCTATCGTTCAAATATATTCACAGGGGGTGGTTCGAATAGTGGGAATGTTCACATGTCTAATCAAGTATTTTCCCGCCCAGTCTAATACAAATGAATCCAAGGTTCGACACATCAATCGAATAAAAGTCCAACCAACATATGAAGATACGAATAGGGTGATTCGAATAGTGATTCGTATGGTGATTCGAATAATAGAGGTAAGACAAGTAAGTATATGTGTCGCATACATGGATTCAGAAATAAAAATACATGTTTGTAACAGAGAATCACATACAGCTAACTAGAACTGAATTACAATAATTGATAAATAAATGAGAGAACTATCAGAGAATGTACTCGCCTGTTACTCTGAAAAGAGTAGTGTAATATCAGATGTCTGTACCGGAGTCACAATGTCCTAAAGAGAGCAGTACAGGTTATAATATGCTTAAAATAAGAAAAATGTAGTCTATGATGCAATCTACATAATTTCTAGGCCAATCTAGGTCAAAGTCAACTCTAAGTTAAACCTGGTCAACTGTCTAGGTCAAACTAGGTCCAAGTCAAACTTGGTCAACTCTGGGTCAACCCAAGTCAACATCTAGGTCAACTTGGTCATTGGTTAACTATCTAATCAACCCTACCTATACCATATCACACAATTAAGGATATAACACATTACCCATATCATATACATATATATAACCTAAACTAATTTACACTACACAATCCATACAAGGTACTTACCATATCCTAAGTACCATCTATGAATACAAGGACTAATTATATACCCCTAAATGGAACTCTCCCTCTAACACCCATACTCTTCACTCTCAACACACAAGCCAAACAATTTCTCAATCCTCTCACACTCACAAGCTCAAGACACAACTCACTTCCCTCAAACCCCCTCCACACACATATAGCCATATATAGGGATATGAATATACCCTCATATATTTCATGTGCAACTCAGGGATTTGAATGTTGATTCCAATCATCAACACACAGACCCAAAGAGAGAGGGCAAAAGGGAAGGATCCTCACATATCCAAGGACATGGGACTCAGTCTCATGCCTACTCCTTACACTGGGTCTGAGACCACAAGACAGAACCAAAGAGGAGGGTCTAAACATGGCAAAGGGACTGAACTCTCAAGGGGATTAGGTAATAAGATAGGCAAGTAATGTTTGGTACCAAACAGTTCGATTTTAGTGAAAATAAGAGCAAATGCATGCATCTGTGGCCAATTCAGGGATGGAGAGAAATATGTAATTTGGTTATGCAGGTGATGTGGGACAGGACAATGAATTTATGGCAGTATCTGTGCAATGAGGGCAGTGTAGATGTTAGGCAAAATACAGTGAAGAAATGTGTCTACTGTAGGAGAGTGGTGTGTAGAGGAACCTGTGTGTGTGTGTGTGTGTGTGTGTGCTAGTGCATAGGTTCAGTGTGAGTGTCCTGTGTGTATAGGACTTGGCTAAAACACATTTGTGTGACAACAGGGAAATGATATTGTCCTCAGGTTAGCAATATTGAAGGAAATGTTGTGTGGGTGATGTGAGCAGGAATGTGAGTGACAGTGATTGTGAGAGAAAAACTGTCAATGTGAATGTGCCAAATATGTATAACAGTTTTAACAGTTATTGCAACTTCAAAAGCCAAGCAAACTGAAAACTAATTATTAATGCAAATCCCAAACCAACCCTCAAGTAATACACAGGTAAGAATCAATGATGGCAATCCAAACATCAAATAACAATCAGTTCTCTAAAAGGAAAATGGGAAGTTCAGGATTTGAGTATCAACATGACAGTTCACATCAAACCAAATCCCAGATTTGGCAATTGTGTAACTCAGTCTATAATGAAAGTTATCTATTTGAAATGAAACTCAGGTTTGGACAGGTAAATCTCAGGTTGAAACCAAATATATATTCCTAGTTTGAATCTCAGTGAATCATTCCAGAGTTAACTCAACATAAACATTAAACCTCAACTAAACTTGTAACCATTCTAAATCAGTGAACTACAATGTATATGAATCAAAATTAATTCAGATTTCAGGAACAAAACAATAGGTAATCGTGTGTAACAGGGGTGTAGATGGCAGTAGGAATCAGTAAATAGGAAATCGATTCTCAGGAAAAAAACAAGGTTCAATAGTAGTTCACAACAGTGAACAAATCAGTAATTCATTTCAAAAACCTATCATCCAATTCCATCACAAAACATAAACTAACCTCTCAGTAATCTAATTCACAGGTAAATGATTTAATGTGGTAATTAAAACATCAGAATTCAGTTAGAACACGGAATCAATATGAAAATTCAAAAACTGTTCACATGCATGTGTTCCAGGCCTCAATCCCATTCAAATCCAAATCGAGACAAAGTGGCAGTGGTTTGAACACATCACACGAGTTCCCAAGAGTCCCCTCGTGTCCAAGAATCAGGACACGGGTGTCCAAAATGAAGAAAACTAAGGTATCAGAAATAACAGTGTCAGCAGCCTCGTGCAGAGGTGCAGTGCAAGCTAGGACACGACACACGACACCATAGGGCTCGCGCTCGTGTCCTGGGGTGCGCCAAGGATAGGGCTAGGGTCCCATCACCCTGCACCGTGTCCACGACATGCGTGGTGTCGTGTCGAACCGCATATCAGTCGCGTTTCCTGCGTGCGTATGTGCCTGTGCAAAATCCGTGCGGGTCGATTTTCTCCGTGCACACAAAACGAGATCCCCTAAAATTTTACATGTGTCGTATCAGTCACTAGGGGAACGTGTCCACAAAAATTGGTGTCAAAACATTGCGTGTCGTGTCCGCAATCAAGGTCGAGCAGCAGGGCACAGCACAGGTGCAGTATGCAGTGTCGTGCACGACTTGCGTGTCCATTTTGGACACGAAAAGCGCACAGAAATCAACTCAGTCCTCAACAATATTAATGTACACATCAAGAGCTTCAAAATCATGTAATTAGTTTAGCAAAAATCAAAATTTAAAACCTTAGAGGCATTTCAACAAACACCTACACCACAATACGACACGTGTCCGATACGGACACCAAACGGACACGAAAATCACCCAAATTTCAGGGACACCTAGGAGACTCCTAGATCTAGCCCTACATGCAAAGAAAACTAAAATTTACATCAATTTAAAGGGTTTTTCCTATGTGTGCAAAAAGCTTGGAAAAGCTTCAAATGGGGGATTCTTCCTCTTGATGCCAAAAGCTCCAAATTGGCCCAAAACTGGGATTAAACCCCAAAATCAGAAGTGTCCTAACTTGGGTCGAATTAAGTTAAACTAGGGTCCATACCTCCTCCTACTCCAAACTTGATCCTAAGTGTCCTAACTTGGGTCGAATTAAGTTAAACTAGGGTCCATACCATGTTAACTAGCTCATCAAGTTAAAGTCAAATCTAGGACAGTCTCTTAAGTCGCAGCTAGTCAAACGTCAAAATCAATAATCACCAGTGCAATAAATCATAAAATAATTCAAATAGGCCAAATGACCAAAATACCGCTAGGCTAAAAATAATAATTAAGTCATCCTAGTGACATGGTTAGGCTCTAGGTCATGCAGTCTCTACGGTTTCACTAGCTGCACTCCAAAATCACAAGTCATGACTTAAAACAGTTTTAAAATAGTTTAAAAATAATTAAGAATCACCAAAAATTATAATATGAAATAAATATCAATGAATAATAATTATAATTACAAAATTTCAAAAAAAACTACCCTCATCTAGAAAACTGGGTGTTACAGCATCCCTCCCTCCCGGCCCCTCCACGCCGACAGATCTCTTTGCTCTCAACCCCTGTTGGGAGCATAGCCCCAGGTCCACCCTTCCCCCCAACCACCTCCCCCATAGGCAGTGGGCCCCCCTCCCCGTGCTGCCCCAACCCCGACACCTTCCTTCGCTGACATACTGAGGCCAGACAGAGCAGCGAAGCAGGGTATTTTGTTCCAAGACATTCCCCTTAGCGAAATCGCTTATTCGTTACTAGTTCACATGCCCGCTGTCCCTTTTTCAAACCAGGAACTAGAATCCTTGGCTACCCCCTTCCCCTACTTCTTTGTTCTCAAATTTTCCTCGGGCTACCCCAAACTCTCCAGGGTCCAGGAGGTTATCACAGGATGGCGTCTGATAGCAGAATACAGACTGGCACCTCTAGATCCCAGGCATATCCTGGTCCACCTCTCTTTAGACAACGACTACAGGACTGTGTGGTCTAGAGACACCAGCAGAGTGGACTCCCACCAGATGAAGATTATCAAATGGTCTATAAACTTCATCACTAAGGAAGACTCCGTGATAGTTGCCGCATGGGTGACCCTCCCCAATCTGCCACTCATTTGTTTCGTCCCGGCAGCCCTAAAGCATATAGCCAATTCCTTCGGAACTTATGTGGCTACCGCTCCAGAAACCAGCAACCTTACCAAAGCCCACCATACAAAGATCTGCGTAGAGCTAGATCTCTCTAATGAGCCCTCCAACCATATCCTCATTAAACTAGGCAACCAGTCCCATACCCAAAAATCATCTACGATAACCATATCATCTTTTGCTCCCATTATCACCTGCGTGGGCACCAATCAAAGTATTGTTATCGTCTACATCCTGAGCTAAAGAGGAAACCTTCTAGGCCAGTAGCTCACACCAATAAAACTCAGATCCAGTTGCATTCCAGGTCCCCTTCTTCCGCCACCGAACTCCCACATCATATTTCAACCCAGCGAATGCGAAACAGAGCAAGGCACTCCAGCAAACAGAGGGAGAACACCCCATTGGCCAAAGCGGTTGTCCCATATCATCTACCGATCCTGAACCTTTCTAACCAGTTTAATGTCCTCGAAGAGGAAACGACAGAGCCCACTCTAGAGAGCACATCTTTGAGAATCTCTTTCGGGGACACATAACCCATCGGACATCAGTATCCTTGAGCGAGATGACGCGGAGGAGGTCCAACCAGAGGATCAACCTTCCCTAGAAGTCGATGTTATTAAAGCTCTGGCTATACTTGGTCCAGACCAAGCTCAGAGATAATTACAGGTTATCGCTACCGGATTCCTCCCGCGATCGAAAGAAGACCTATTGGGCAATCTGGATGACGCTATTCTCATCCCAATGAGGAACTCGTGTCAGACTCAGTAGGAGACTTGCTCGACCAGACTGACGACATTCTTATCATCCACACTGATGACTCAATCTCCAGCTTTTCCTTCTTGAGAGCTGGGAAGGCTACGACCCCCATTAGTACATCTAAGTAGAAAAGATCCGACGCATCCCCGGCCATTCGAACCAGGTCCACAGCCAAGCGGGCTACCCAACCCCCCCCAAACTCTATTAATGTTGAACATCATCTCCTAGAACGTCCATGGTCTGGCCAACAAACCTACCAAGAGGAGAATCACCAGCCTTAAGAAAACCCACAAGATTGATGTCTTGATCATCCTTGAACCCAAAATCCCCTATAAGATACTCAAATCCATTCAACTACAGTTATGCTTTCCGATAGCCATTGCTGGCAGACACAACATTTGGATCCTCTGCTTAAAGGATGTTAAAGTCGGTGTCATTAACGACTCCAAGCAGACCCTCTCCTGCTGGATGGAACACCCGTTACTTCCCAACCGGGCCATCCTATCTGCGGTCTATGGCAGCTGTGACATCACGGAGCGCAAACTACTTTGGAACGACCTCCTGGACATCTTTGTCCACCACAACAATCTCCTATGGCTTTACATTGGGGACTTTAACGCCGTCACGTGCTGAGAGAAGAAGATCGGGGGCCGGCCACCCCCTCTCCCTACCATTCAAGATTTTAACAATTTTATTTTTAACTCCAACCTTGCCCCCCTTTCCGTTCATCGGCAGTGCCTTTACCTGGTGTAACATGCAGGAGGGAGACCGTCGCCAATATTCTCGCCTGGACATAGCCCTTACGAACGCTCATTGGCACGGTATGGAGACCACCTCCAAGCTTTCCCACCTCAACGCTACCGAGTCTGATCACGCCCTTCTGTTAGTGAGTATCTCCAACAACTCGGGGTCGAACAAAAAGTGCTTCTGATTCCTAGATTTCTGGAGCGACCATACCCAGTTCTTGGGGGTCGTCACGGAAGGGTGGAACAGCGCGGACACCGCAGAGCCCCTCACCAGGGTGGCCATCAAGCTCACGGCCACGAGGAAAGCCCTGGCAGCATAGAGCAAGCAGGCCTACGGGGATTATTTTTAGGCTATCCGCGAGACAGAGGATGACGTTAATCGTGCAGAGATCTGATTCATGAATGATAGATCTTCCGAGGCCAGAACTGCCCTCAACCTCACCAAAGCCATCCTTAAATTTCGTCTGAAAGTGGAGACCAATTTTTGGAAGCAGAAAGTCAGGCTTAAATGGGACAACGAGGGGGACAAAAACTCGAGTTTGTTTCATGCTTGCGTCAATGGTCGCAGGCAGAAACTTATCCTCCTCCAAATTGTGGGCAGTAACGGAAACATCATTAAAGACCAAAAAGGCATCCAGGAAGCAGCGGTCGAGTACTACTCCAAACTGTTCCCCAAAGAGACAGTCTTCAGGGACCCCTCCTTCCTGGAGGAAATCCGGTACCTCATCAACGATGGCGATAACATCCGGCTTGAGATCCCGCCTTCCGAACTAGAGGTGAAAGATTTCGTCTGGGTTCCTGACGTGCATAGTGCACCGGGCCTAGGCGAGTTTTTGGGGGGGTTTTTTGTTCCTGCTGGGACATCATTAAGGCAGATATCTACGAGGCAGTCATCGCCTTCTTCCAAGGCACGACGCTTTCCAGAGCCATCTCTAGTACCAATCTGATCCTCATACCAAAAATAGAGAACCCGGAGTCCTTTTGCGATTTCTGTCCTATCATTCTCTGTACTTTCACCAACAAAATCATATCCAAGATTGTCGCAGCTCGTATGTCTGACCTTCTTCCCAATATCATCTCTGAGGAGCAGAGTGGCTTTGTCCGTGACAGAAATATCCAAGATAATATCATATTAGCCCAAGAATTAATCACCTGTATGAAGTTTTTGGCTAGAGGGAGAAACATAGCTATCAATTTAGACATGGAAAAAGCCTACGACAGGCTGGATTAGCAATTCATGATTTGGGTATTCAGAGCTTTCAAATTTTCAAAAACCTATACCAACATCGTATGAAGATCGATCAGCAACTCCTGGTTTTCTACGATCATCAATGGTCAGGCCGATGGCTACTTCAAATTGACCTGCGGGGTTAGGCAAGGTGATCCCCTATCGTCCACCATCTTCATCATCAAAGCGGACGCCCTGAGGAGGAACCTAAATAGGATGATTCGTATCACAAACTTCCACCACTATCATCCTGCCAGCAGCTACCCTATTATCACTCACCTTGCATTTACTGACGACATCCTCATTTTCTCATCTGGGGATGTTGGATCGGTGGAGGTGGTCCACAATACCCTCCACAAATATGCTATATGTTCGGGCAAGAAGGTCAACCCAGATAAAAGTGTCATCTACACCCACCATAAGATCATGAGAGAGCACGCTAGCACAGGATCCAATACCACCGCCTTCCCTATCAAGCATCCACCATTCCAATACCTGGGCTGCCCTCTTGTGTATGGTAAGTCCAACGCCGATATTTTCGAAGATCTCATCAGCCGCATGAGGAAAAACCTTGAAGGCTGGCACAATGCGACGCTTTCGTCGGGAGGCAAGATGATCGTTATTAACCACGTTCTTACATCTATCCCTATCTACACTCTTGCGGCTTGCGCTCCCCCAAGAAAGTCCTTAACTCTATCGAGAGCACCTTCAGCAACTTCTTCTGGGTGCATAGCGATGGCAATGACAAACATCATTGGGCTAGTTGGGACTCCATGGCCAGGCCGACCGTGGAGGGAGGGTCTGGGATTCACTAAACTTTCCCACATTGTTAAAGTATTTTCGATGAAACTGTGGGGGAAGCTGTGCACCACTTAGAACTTATGGACCAGATTCTTGAAGGCCAGATACTTCAAGAACATCCACCCATCTACGGCTATTTCCAACAGCAGATCCTCTACAGTATGGCGTCGTATGCTCATCGGGCGTGCTCTTGCCGAACTGGTGATGCATCTCAAGGTGGGAGACGAAGAATCTCAGGCCTTTCTGGAATGATGGATTGGAGATAATTACTTCCAATTCGCTCAGAAGGCCACCGGTTCTGCAAGGTCAAGGACATGTAGGACCCTATTGGGAAAGCTTGGATCTGGAACAAAGTATGGGATTGGGCTGGTCCCGAGGCGGTAGAGCTTATCCATCGTGAGGGATTGGCGATTGGGACTGAAGCTGACGAGCTCTGGTGGCAGGATGCCGCGTCGGGCTGCTTCTCGGTTAAATCGGCTAGAAAATTGATCAGAGGCATGGGGGCGGCCATCCCTAGCATTGCACCATTCTGGCAGACATACATCCCCAAGAAGTGGTCCTTTATCATTTGGAGAGCCCTTCGCAAGATCCTTCCCACCGATGACACCCTCTGCACTATCGGCTTCCGCCTAGCATCCGCATGCACATGCTGCATAGATTGCTCCTCGGGGACGGTGGACCACATCTTTTGTCAGGAAGATCTTCCTACCATGGTTTGGAGTACTCTCTCCCTACGCTGCAGGGTGGATACCGGGGGCTGGTGCTACGAGGATCTTATCACGGCATGGAGCTTCCAGACCCACGGCCATCGGGTTGTCACAGCAGCTATGACGTGGGTTATTTGGAAGAATCGCAACAAGGCGAGATATGAAGGCCAGTAGTTCTCCGCTGATCAACTGATTAAGGAGACCATCAGGCAGTGTAGCAAGCGGCGTATCCACTACAATCACGGACATATGTCCTTTTAGAACTCCCTCCTAACCAGAGTCAAGTGGCTTTGGGTTTCCCTTCTCCCCTCCTTTTGTTAGTATACGTGTATAGGCTTCGGCATTTTGCGCCTTCTGGTATACTTGTATAGCTTCGACTTTTCTTGGTTATGGAATAAAATGGGGAGTATTTAAATAAATATATATATATATATATATATATATATATATATATATATTTTTTTTTTTTTATATATATATATATATATATATATATATATATTTATATATATATATATATATATATATATATATATATATATATATATATATATATATATATATATATATGTATACATATAATATATATGTATATATATTATGTATATATAAAGAAAGCTCCACCAGCCGTCGTCCCTCGTCTCCTCCACTCAGCAGCTAAGCTCACACAAACTCCTCCCCCGTCCCCCTCTAATGTTTAAACTCCTCTGTTGGAATATTAGGGGTATTGCTAATCCTATGGCTTTTAAAATACTTAAGTCTCTATATAGAACTAACAAAGTTCCTCTAGTGATTATCATTGAAACTAAAGTGCATGTTGATAAGCTGCTGACTTATCAGCTCAAACTGGGGTTTCAGTGCTCCTTCTCCAACCAGCGTGGAAATATCTGGATCATGGCCAGATATGATATGGAGTTATCGGTGGTAGACTTTTTTGATCAATGTCTTACTGTTTCGATCCCATCCCCTATAATTCCTTCAGTTGTTATTCTATCTGCAGTATATGGTAATAATACTAAGGAAGGCAGACGTTTTTTTGGGATCATCTCCTTATGGTTCGATCAAGATGGCACCTTCCCTGGCTTCTTACAGGTGATTTTAATGCCACAACTAATCAGGAGGAAAAATTTGGTGGCCTCCCTCCTTGCATTGTCTCCATGAAGGAATTTTTGGAGTTCCAAATTGCTGCAGGACTTTCCGAAGTTTCTTATACGGTAGCTACTTTACTTGGGTTGATAGAGAGTATGGGTCTCCCGAGCAAGGATCTCGGTTGGATAGGGTCTTGCTTGACTCCAAATGGCTTGAGTGGGCTCCATTATCGACCTCCTCCCACCTGAACAGATCAGAGTCTGATCATGCTCATGTTTTACTATCATTAGAAACTGAAAAGCCCAACTCTCCTCGTCCTTTTCATTTTTTAAATTTTTGGAAGGATCATGATACATTCCTTCAAGTTGTGGACTCGGCATGGCACTCTGTTGATTATGTTAACAGTTTGGTTCGGGTTGGTCTTCGTCTTGCGGCTACCAGGAAGGCATTATCTGCTTGGAGTAGAGCTACATTTGGAGATATCTTTCAAGAAGTGAAGAAGGTTGAAGATGCAGTGACTGCTTTAGAGGCTGCTTGTGAGACAGATCATTCTCTCCGTCCACAATAGCTGCTTGCTAGGGCTCATTTGAAGCAGAGACTGAGAATTAAGGATGTATATTGGAAACAAAAAGCTAGACTGAAATGGGATGAGGAGGGTCACAAGAATACGAAATTATATCACTCGTGTGTCTCTTCTAAGCGAAATCGGCTTCATATCCATCATCTCCAATCTTCAAACGGGCGAGCACTCTCCTCTTTACCTGATATTCAACAAGAGGCGAATGATTTCTACAGTAAGGTATTCACTACTCCTCATTTAGTGCTTGATGATGATTACTTTACTCATATCCCTAGCATTATCACTAAAGAAGACCATGATGGTTTGATTGTTATACCGTCGATGGACGAGCTCTTAGCTACTCTCAAGTGCATGGATCATAGTAGTACTTCGGGTCCGGATGGATTTTCAAGCTCCTTCTTCTTGGTCAGTTGGCATATCATTGGTGATGATATCCTTGATGCGGTTAACTTGTTTATAGATGGATTTGCTCTACCAAGATCTTTTACCAGCACTTATTTAGTTCCAATTCCTAAAAATAAGCATCCTACATCTCTCAATGATTACCGACCTATTAGCCTTTGTAATTTTGTTAACAAAATTATTTCAAAGTTATTGGCTAGAAGGCTGATAGATATTCTTCCTCGTATTATATCTCAAGAACAAAGTGGTTTTGTTAGGGGTCGGGAAATCGTGAATAATATTGATTTGGCCAAGGAGATGATTTCAGTTGTAGACCGTAAGCATTGGGGAGGTAATATGGCGATTAAACTTGATATAAGTAAGGCTTATGATCGAGTTAGTTGGGCATTCCTTCTTCGGGTTATGAAGCAGTTTGGGTTTTGTAATGAATGGTGTACTTTGATTCTTCATCTGGCGGATAACATACGGTTCTCTACCCTTATTAATGGTCGATCTTCTGGATTCTTTCATGGCCAGTGTGGTATCCGGCAAGGGGATCCGATCTCACCAGCACTCTTTATCATTGCTGCTGAAGCATTGAGTCACAGTCTTATACATCTTAATAGCTCTACAGGCTTCACTGGCTACTACTCTCCTAAAGGATGTCCGAGAATCTCTTATCTTGCTTATGCGGATGACGTACTCATATTTTCGGGTGCAGATAAACGCTCCATTCATCTTCTTATAGAGGTTATTCAAACCTATGAATATAACTCGGGACACGGGTTAATGCTTCCAAGTCTTCCATGGTTTTATCCGAGAAGGTGTCTCCTCAAAGAGCTGAGGAGATCCAACAAATTACTGGCTTTCAATTAAAGCACGGTGCTCTAGTTTACCTGGGATGTCCTGTCTCGGTTGGGCGTAGGAATGATGGTATGTATGAAGATTTAATTTGTAAAAATCGTTCTTGAATATAAGGATGGAATAAAAAAATTCTTTCATATGGGGGGAGACTTGTTCTTATTAAGTCTATTCTCACATCAGTTCCAATTCACTGCTTATCTGCTAGTAATCCTCTGAACACTATTTTGAATTGAATCGAAAGCATGTTCGATAGCTTTCATTGGGGTTCTAAGGATGGTTTGCCTAAGCGTTCTTGGCTACGGTGGGATCGAGTGGCAAGGACTATTCCTGAGGGAGGCCTTGGTGTTTTAAGTTTGGGAGATGTCATGGATGCTATGACAGTTAAACTATGGTGGATACTTAGATCGACTAATTCTTTATAGGCTATGTTTATGAAAGCTAAGTACTGCTCTTCCTTCCATCCTTCTGGTGTAGAGATAACTTCGGCTGCTTCTCATGTCTAGAAACAGCTTCTTAGAGGTCGACAACTTGGTGAAGAACTTATTATTGAAGATGTGTTGGGCAATTTTACTTGGACTCAACATCCTTCAGGTAAATTCTCCCTTGCATCTGCCTGGGATCATATTCGAGTACAATTCCCTCAGCAAGCCTACTTCAAAAATGCTTGGAACAAATGCATGCCGACTAAATGGTCCACATTACTATGGAGAATCTTACTTAACAAACTCCCGACAGATGACAACATTGTTAAATTGGGCTATTCTTTGGCTTCGGCTTGTCATTGTTGTTTGAATCAGAAATCAGAATTGATTGTCCATATATTCAGTGAAGGGGAGCTGGCTTCTTCAGTTTGGCAGCACTTTCAAACAGTGACTGGAATTCGTGCTAATAGAGTGGATATGCTGCAGAGGCTACAGACTTGGTGGAGAAGACGAAAGAAAAATGTCAAGCAAATCGTGGTGGGCGCTATATGCTGGGTACTTTGGAAAAACCGAAGTAAATGGAGGTATGAAGCATACACTTTCTCTTCGGATCAGCTAGTTGCAGAAGTTCATCGACAAGTGAAGAAGGCGATGATTTGATGTTCTTATGTTGAGATTCCAGTGCTATAGCTTCATTTTGTATATATATATATATATATATATATATATGTATGTATGTATATATATATATACTCTCCTTCCTTCTTCTCCTGGTTTCCAATGAACGCATGACCACGCCCCCCACCCGCTATCAGCGCCGGGGCCGAGCTGCCCAGGTAGCCCGCCTCCAGCCCCTCCCCTCTCGCTCCAGGTGGCGCTCGTGCAGGCGTCGCGCCCCTGCCTCCTCGGCGGCTCCGAACGAGCGTGCTCCGGAGGCCCCGCACCCGTCCACCGCTTGGACGCTGGCGTAGTTAGCCTTAGTTGGCTTCTCCTCCGTCGGGGTGGCCCCCAAGCTTCGGTGGCCACCCCCGACCACCGCCCCTGGCCCCTCACCCGATCATTCTCTAAGCAGCAGGCCAGCCGCGTTTAGCAGCCGCCTGGCGCCGCTCCTCTCGGGTGGCCTCCCGCGCTGTCGGCACCCCGAACCGCACCCTCCCTGCTCGGCCAGTTCAGCCGGTACATTAGCTTCCGTGTGGCTAGGTTATGCCCGCCATTCAGTCCCTATTTCGAATTCAAATTTTGAATTTCCCCCAAATCTGTTGTGATAGTAGGCGGGGTGGCTTGTTATGCGCCCGCTCGGTCGCATGCGCCATATTCGATCCTCTATGTCCCAACGCTCCAGGGGGCGGCATCGTGCCCGATGTTGGCTACGTACCCCTCATCGGCCTTGCTCTTCCCCGCACACGGGGAGCCATGCGCCCACCCCTGGACCTGTCACGACCCGCACCCTAGAGTAAGGGCACGAGACGTGGGCACGTCCAGCCTACGCCGCAGTGTCGGCGGTAGAATATTGTCCTAGGTCATAACATCTAGCAATAATATACTAAGCAGTTTATACTCTCCGAATGGGGGTGACATGACAGAAGTAAACTCAATCACAACTAAGAAAGAAGAAGCACGATATGATATAGAACTCAAAGAAATACAGATGATAAAATAGTCTAAGATAACATCTCAGCAAATATCCAGAGTACAAATCTCAGCCACTGAATATGAAAGAATATATACAACTTAGAATATCCAAAAAGAAATAAAGTCTAACTAAAACAGTCTCAAGACAACATAAATAAGATAGGCCTAACTAAGCTAGTCTAGGCAATGGGGTTAATGTCCTCAGCTAGAGCTGGGTCCTCCTGAGAGTCCAGCTCACAAGTGTCGTCTAGGGCTGTCCAGTAGAAGGTATCCACACAGGCCTCCTCCTCGTCCTCTGTAATATTTTCGAAGGTCCAGTCAGGAAAGGAGCGAGCACAATACATCTCAACAGTTCATAGCAGGTTAGAAAATATAAACATGCAGTAGAGTAAGATACAGGATCTGAAAGAAATACAGTATGTAAACAGAGAGAGAGAACTGTAATAGAAATATCTACTATAAATAGAGAACCCATAGCGGCTAGTGATGTAGAGTACATGATTGCACATGTGAACAGAACAGATTAGTACATGATCTACACTAAAGAGTTTCACATGATCTACACTACTATGGAATTTGTTCACATGACTACTAGCACTCCTCCGTTCTCCAATCAATACACAAGGATCTAAGCAGGTTATGTTATTATACAAGCTATCACATGAGGGCCCATGAAAGGGTGCACATGATAGTATACATGAGGGCTCCTGTAGGCCTCAAAAATGACTGTCACGCTGAGTTGATCAGGACAGAGTCAAAAGTCACGCTCAGTTGATCAAGACAAATATTTACAAGTCACGCTAAAGATAGCTCATCATGACTGACAGCACGACAGTCGAAGAACGTCTTTTCGTATGCTACGCATACACAGAATTTGAGAGATCACAGCCGCTTGTTGCGTGATTTTCGAAATCTTCTTCAGCAAGACTCAGCTTTTGTCAAGGTGGCGTACCAAAAGAGCTTATTGTCATTTAATGCGACTGACAAAAGCAATCACTGTCAGAGATTTTGTGTCAGTCGAGGCACACTAAATTAAGACAGCTGGCAGTCCCATCTCAAGTCTGCGTGTATTTTAAGCTCTTCGTCTCAAGTTTGCGTGGATTCTGAAGTTTTCTTCCTCCAAGTCTGCGTGGATTTTGAAGCTTTTTGCCTCAAGTCTGCGTGGATCCTGAAGCTTCCTGCCCCAAAGTTTGCGTGGATTATGAAGCTTTCTATACCAAGTTTGCGTGGATTTCATCTTCAACAAGTCTGCGTGGATTTCATCAAATTGGAGTACGTGGCAGCCATGCCACTGATCTCTCGCCTGCGTGTCCCGTAACTTGCACACGACTCATGCACTATCGCCATGTGTCCAACAATTACAGGCCACGTCCAGTAACTGCTCACAGCTTTGTGTATGTTAAATCCTGCGTGATTTTTAACTAGGCAAAGGCTGTGAAGACAGTTATCTTTTCAGTTATTATTTTTGACTCTATAAATAGAGTTCTTTTTCTCATTCATTGTACAGATACATTGCTATCTTACTGTCAAAATTTTGAGAGCTTTTCTTCTTCGCATAGTCCAAGGGATAAAGCGATCGTCTTCTAGATCGGATTCCCACAGTTGTAATTTTCCCAAAAACACAATAAATAAAGGAATTTATTTATGGAAAACAAATTGGCGACTCTGCTGGGGAAAACCATCTCCTCTTCTGAGATGGCAACAACTCAATGCGATGCTTCGTCAGTCGGCTCGACGAAGAAGGTGATGACGATCAAGTTCGATCAACTCGCCTATGAAGAAATGCGGCGGGCTAAGGGTGGCAAACCCACTCCAGCCCCATCATCACTGCCAAGTCGAAGGGATGCTCTGTCTATGTCCCTAAGAATCTGTTGGCAGTCAACAGCGAAGTCTCTGCCACAGTGTCTACTCCTAACACTGGCAAAGACTTTACTGCAAGCACGCACACTCTTGTGTGCTCGAAGAAGACAGTAACCAAAAGTCACGCTGACAGTACTGGCTCTTTAGCCAAATCTGTTCCAGCGTGCAATCTCACATCCAAAAGTCGCGCTGACAATACTGGCTCTTTAGCCAAATCTGTTCCACCGTGTAATCTCACATTCAAAAGTCACACTGACAGTACTGGCTTTTTAGCCAAATCTGTTCCAGCGTGCAATCTCACATCCAAAACTCACGCAGCAGTACTGGTTCTTTAACCAAATCTGTTTCTGCGTGTACTTCTAAAATCAAAAGTCACGCTGACAGTACTGGTTCCTTAGCCAAACCTGTTTCAGCGTGCATTTCATCTAAGAAGAGTAGTTCTTTAGCTACTTCTTCTTCTTTACCAAGTTCTGCTAAAACTGGGGGTGGTCTTGTTAGAATTACTCCACAAATGGCTCACAATGTCCCTTCGAAAAGGAATAACTCTTTAGTTATTTCTTCTGCTCCTGAAGTTTTTACTTCAGGAACAGCTTTGACTGACAATTTTGTTAGTCAAAGAAAAGAAGATGGTCTTTTGACTACTCTTCCTTCTGGACATTTTATGTCTCAAAACTTGAAAAAGTCTAAGAAGAAACACTCCTTAGTGTTTTCTCCTATGATTTCTTCAAATTTGGCACAAAATTTGTCTAGGAAAGAGGGTCTATTACCAACTCCTAGTCAAGGGAATGGTTCTATTCTTCCTTCTCTGCAGATATCTAGATCATTGGAAGGAAAACTCCAAGTTTCTAAAACTAATGTATTACCTCCAATTGATCTAAGAGCTAAACTGAATCAAACCCGTTTGGGAAACATTTCTGGTGTTAAGAAACCACACCAATTGGATACAAAAATAAGAGATCCAGATGCAGAGTACGCTAGGAATTATGTGGCTCATATTAATCACTCTCTATATAATCAAGAGCCATCAAGGCCCAAGAACCAAAAAGATCTACGAGAGCACCTTCAGCAGAAGAGAAGGAACAATTCTATGGATCATGCTGAATGTGAATTTTACCCAAGAGTCATAATTCAGTGCAAATGTCAATCAATAGCTCAGAGTCATGTTGATCATGAATGTGACTTCCAGCCAAAAGTCACAATGCAATGTGGATGTCAAAATAAACGACAATCTGTCTTCAATCGGATTCAGTATGAACCTGTACCTGATGAAGATGAGCCTTTGTTTGCTTCTGTTAATATGACCTCCAGAAATATTGGAGGTAGCATGCGGTCTGGTGCTATATCAGATTCCGAAGATGGTGTTTACCTCGGCACCCGATCCAGGATTGGAGCTTTAGCCAGGGTCTCTTCTTCCTCTCATCTAAGTGTTAATCCAGAGATCACAGAGGATTTCCTCGGGGAGTCCAACTTTCCAGCATTGACTCCTATAAACACTCCTGGGAAAGATTTTGATTCTCACAGCGATGATTCAGAACAAATAGTTTCATCGTCTATTCCTCGAATGATTACCACTTACATGGTAGATGGCAGTCATGAACCTTCAATTGGCACCGAAGCTCATGAACAGAGGATTTCTTCTTTGGAACAACAGTTGTGAGCTATGGCAGATACATTGAATGCTATGCACACTCTTATGCAAACTCAGCACCAAACTCAGCAAGTCCAACAGACAGTACCACCAGTGGTGCTAGATACTCCTGTTGATCCAACCCTGGAGCCTTCTACTATGCCGGGGGTACAATCTAATGTTCCTAGTCAGTTTGGAGCTGGGGGTAGTACATATGCTGCAGTCCCTCCTCCCAATTATACTCGGCAGATTACAACTCCACAATCTTCCGGAGTTGTTACTGAAGAATTGAAGAACCTCAGAACTCAATTTGAGGCATTCAAACAGAAAGATGGTTTACAAAGGTTAGGTATTAAACAACCTTACCCGATAGAATGGAAGCAAGTATCTTATCCTCCTAAGTACAAGCCTCCTACTATCTCATTCTATGATGGAACCACTTCTCCAAGTCAATTTATCAATCATTTTGAAGTGATGACTGATCAGTTACAACCAAGTGACGCCCTCCTTACTCGGGTGTTTGTTGGATGTCTTAAGGGAACAGCTTATGACTGGTATAGAAGTCTCCCTGATGGGTGTATTACCTCATTTGCTGGTTTCAAACAAATGTTTCTTGAACGATTCTATGAAGGGCTCAATGACATGACTATGTCTGCTCTTATCAGAATCAAGCAGAAGAACAATGAAACTACAGAGGATTTCATTGAACGGTTTCGAAGAGAAGCTCTGAAGATGCCTCTTGGAACTCCTGATACTGTCACCATCGATACATGTAAATCAAATTTGCTACCAATCATCAGCATGTGGACAGGATCCACTCAATTTCAAGATTGGCCTTCCTTTATAGTTAGCGCCAAGGCCGCAGAAACTAGTGCTGAAACCTTCAAAGGTTTAGGAGTGCAAATGTCCCCAAAAGAGACAAGTCAGAATGCTAATAATAAATCCAATACCCGCAAAGGGAAGGAAACTCTTGAAGTTAACCTTCATAGCAAAGAAGCATCGACTGTTCAAGCTTCTTCTGCCTCTACAACTCAACAGCCAAGAGCACCTCGTCCTAGAGAAGAATACTCTTTTGATGACGATGATGTCCAAGGTATCTTTGAGTGTCTGCTGAAAGGTAATAAGATACAGTTACCTGAAATCAAGAAACCTGATGAAGCTGGTAAGACAGATCATCCCAAATACTGTCCATACCACAGAATGTTGGGTCACACACTTCGTACATGTTATGTACTGAAAGGAAAGATCCAAGAAATGATCAGATCTGGAGCTATCTCTCTTACTCCAAAAGAGAAGACTGTCACTTCTAATGTCTTCTCTATGCAATTTGGAGATTTCCCTCCTCAACTTCTTGAAAATGGGATTGTTCCTATTCCCAAAACAACTCTTAAAATAGTGAATATTCCTCTTTCACAATCTGAAGGATTAGTGCCAATCACTATTGAAACAGGAGAAATAATGTGGATTCATCCCGATCTAGTGGCAGATTTTGAATCTCCTCCTCCTCAAAAGATTATTTCTCGAAAGACCAAAAAGGTTGGAAAGATTAAGTCATGTCATATGACTTCTCTCGGATCTACCTCTGACACAGAGCCAAAAGATAAGGAAGAAGCACTTGCTGGTGCTACTCGGACAGGGAAACCTTATCTGAAGGATTATTCCAAGAATCCTGAGGATATCCCTGGTGTCTCTCCTGCTGATAAAGACGCTGTTGATGTTCCTGTTGAAAAAGAATCATCCACGGCACCTGTTCCTTCAATCACACCGGGGGTACCTACTCCTTCCAAGTCCACGGCTCTTGAGAAAGGCAAGCAACAAGCTCGGTTTGATAAACCATCAAGAAGTCTCCTCTCGGGCTTCAAAAGTCTTATAGCTTTGACATTCTAGCTCAACTCGCTAATACTCCAGCTAGAATGTCCCTCTTTGAACTTCTACGTCTTTCCAAAGAGTCTCGGGAGGCGTTAAGTGAAGCACTCTTACAGGCTGAATCTTGCCTTGCACAATTAAAGAAGCCAGATGAAGAACCTGCTACTTGCTTACATTACAACAGTGTATTGGAGATTATCCCAAATATCACCTTTACACAAGATGACATGCTACTGGAGAATAATCTACATGATCGGCCTCTCTACTACACCGGTTATATTGATACGATGAAGATAGATCGTATCCTCATTGATCCGGGGTCTGCTATAAGCATAATACCGAAGAGTCTGTTGGATGAACTAAAAATCCCTTTTCATAAGCTTTCTAAGACGGTTACTACTATCTTGTGATTCAATCAAAGCCGAAGCGAGCCTTTGGGAAAGATTCATCTGAAACTTCAGATATGCGATTTCAGATCAAAAGTCACTTTCTATGTGATCTAGATCGTGGGATCCTACAATCTTCTTTTGGAAAGACCCTTCCTTCATGAAAATAATATGGTTCCTTCCACTCTTCATCAGTGTTTTAAATACATTGACAGTAATGGACAAGTACGAAAGGAAGTTGTCGATATAAATCCTTTCTATGGAGTTGAAGCTTATTTCAATGATTCCCGGATGTACAAAGAAGAGTATACAAGGCTTATACAAGCTATGAAGAAAGAGGATTCGCAAAGTGAAACCTTGATAATTCCTATTAAAGGTCGAACTACTAAGCAACAGTCTTCTAAATCCTCTGGAGAAGGCCCCTTTATTATTCCAGTGAGAGGACGGATTTCTCCATTACCTCAGTCATCTGCTCAAGATACACTGATCATTCCTGTCAGTGGGCGTATTACAGTTCCTATATCTTCACAGGATACACTGGTAATCCCGGTTGGAGGGCGGACTACTATTCCATCTCAAGCTTCAAGGGAGCTCACCTCTTCTGAGCCATTTGTTATCGATCTTAATCGAAACAAAACTTCTTCTCATTCTTCTTCTCCCCCTTTAGTCATTGATTTGGCTAAGATTTCTAAGGCTCAGCCTTCTCCTGATGTAAATATTGCTACTTTTGAAGTTAATGAAAAGTCTCCATCTTTGCAGTATATTGATGTGTGTAATCATGTTCATAGTTATTTGCATTTGTTGGATGACTTGAGAACAGTAACCATAGGAGTTGTACAGACTTTTCTTACGGGAGTATCCCTAGAATCAGTACAAACTTCATACTTTCTGGTTCCTAGCAGAAAGCCAGGAGATATTCCAATATTCTTCTACAAAGGGCCCCAAAATCCTTCTGATTTGGAAGATGATGACAAAAACGATGACACCGGAAGGTTACAACTACGTCGTTATAGTCAGCAATCTAAAGACATTATCAAAAATATGGGCTATGACTTCAGAACTGGCCTTAGTGATGGAAGAGGAAGAAGAATGCCTGTCCGAATTCCTTCTCTGAAATACGGAAGGACAAAATACGGATTGGGTTATGTTGCTCCTACTCCCTTCATCAATACTATCCATGAAGATCCCGAATCTGACGAAGATACGAGATCTGATTCTTCTAGTACCACTTCTTGGGATTCTGATACAAGTATTGGTGACCTCCACTACAACATTCTGTCTTCCAACATGGTCTCCATTGACGGTTCTGAGGAAGATGATGAAAGTGAAGATGACTTTGAAATCTCACCTGAATCAGAACAATGGGCCCAAAGGTTGGATAATCGATGGGAGTTTCAATTTGAGCAAAAAGAACCTCCGACTGAAGACAAACTCGTCCAAATAGATGTTGGTGAAGAGGGATCCCCCAAACCAATATTCATCAGTGAAAGTCTTTCTGAAACTGATAAGCAAAACATGATCAAACTTATTCATGAATACATTGATGTCTTTGCTTGGAGTTATGAAGATATGCCAGGACTTGTTCCACAGATTGCAACTCACAAACTCAATATCTTGCCGAATGCTAAATCGGTCAAACAACAACAGCGATGATTTCGTCCGAACATTATGGATGCAATTGAAGCTGAAGTCAATAAACTCATGGCTTCTGGGTCTATCAGAGAAGAACAACATCCCGATTGGGTAGCTAACATAGTTCCTGTTCTCAAAAAGACTGGTAAGATCAGAGTCTGCATAGACTACCGTGATCTCAACGTGGCATGTCCTAAAGACGAATTTCCTCTACCAATTACTGATGTCATGGTCGATAATACCTGTGGGTTTGAACGGATGTCATTCATGGACGGGTATTCCGGGTACAATCAGACTAAAATGTTTCCAGATGATGAGAAGCACACTTCTTTCAGAACACCGATTGGTACATATTGTTATACAGTTATGCCATTCGGTCTCAAGAATGCAGGAGCAACTTATCAACGAGCTATGAGCACTATATTCCGTGAACATTTGCGGAAAATAGTTGAATGCTACGTTGATGATATTTCAGTCAAGAGCCGACAAAAGGAGGATCATATCCAAGATTTGAAGACTATTTTTGATCTAATGCGTAAGCATCAATTAAAGATGAACCCTACTAAGTCCTTCTTAGGCGTCTCTAGTGGCAAATTTCTCGGCTTCGTCATTACCGCTAAAGGTATACACGTGGATCCCGAGAAGATCAAAGCCATTCAAGAGATGCATCCTCCACGCACCTTAAAAGAGCTACGAGGATTTCAAGGAAGAATCGCTTATATCAGGAGATTCATCTCTAATTTATCAGGATGCTGCAGACCATTCAATAAGCTCATGAAGAAAGGTGTTTCTTTTGTATGGAATGATGAATGTCAGAAAGCATTCGATGATATAAAACAATATCTGATGAGCCCTCCAGTATTGGTACCCCCTGTTTCAGGAATTCCCTTCCTCCTATATACTCGAGCAATGAGTCATTCATTGGGTGCATTGCTTGCTCAAAAGAATAAAAATGGTCATGAACAAGCCATTTACTATCTCAGTTGGACTATGACCGGAGCTGAACCTCGATATTCACCGGTCGAAAAAGAATGTCCAGCCTTGATGTTCGCTGTCCAAAAGACACGACATTATATCATGGGTCAGACCATCCATGTTATCTCCAGAATCAATCCTATACGGATCATGATGAAAAAACCCAGTATTCTGAATTCTAGGTTGGCTAACTGGGGAATTTTATTGGCTCAATATGACATGCATTATATTCCTCAGAAATCAGTCAAAGGACAAGCTTTAGCGGATTTTCTGGCTGCTCATTCTATCCCAAAAAATTCAAAACTCTATGATGAAATCCCAGATGAAGTCCTAGATTCAAATCAAATTGATAAAGAAAATTCTACTTAGCGTCTATTCTTTGATGGAGCTTCAAGAATAGGTCCTAATGGTGATATTGTTGCTGGAGTTGGTATTGTTCTTGTATCACCAGAAGGCCTGACTATTCAAAGAACTTACTCTCTCGATCAACCATGTTCAAACAATGTAGCTGAGTACAATGCATTGCTTATTGGTCTTCAACTCGCCAAACATCTGAATATTCAACATTTGGAAGCATATGGAGACTCTAAACTCATTATCAATCAGATAAGGGGCACTTATGAAGTTCGTCATCAAGATCTGGTTCCTTATCATAGATCGGCTATATCTATGGCTTCTTCATTTAAAGAATTCTTCATTGAACATGTTAGGCGAGCATGTAACACAGAAGCTGATGCTCTTGCTAATCTTGCGGCGGTCTTAGCTATTCCGATTAGACGTCAACAAGTGATTGTTGTTTGCAATCGGGAATTATTCCATCTCGAAAACAATCTAACTCTGGGACTTCCAGTTGACACTGAGGAATCAACATCCCATGATGTCAACACAACAAGAGGATTTGGATTTAGCCGTAAATCATTTTCCTCCTCATCCGATTCCAGTATAGAATTCATCTTCAGTAATTCAGCTGAGGATCAAAATACGGATAAAGATTGGAGACTTCCTTTCTTAGATTTCGTATTGTATGATATTCTTCCAGATGATCCTAATGAGGCAGCATCTATCAGGCGACGATCACTCAGATTCTATTATAATCATACTACAAAAACTTTATATCGTCGAGTCTCCTTCGGTGTGTTGCTGGTGACGAGGCTCAACAAATTATTCGCGAAGCACATGATGGAATTTGTGGAGCACATCAGCCAGGACCAAAACTTCAAGACCGTATTCGACGTATGGGTTATTATTGGCCCACTATGGTATCTGACGCCATCGAATATGCAAAGAAGTGTAAAGCTTGTCAGATCCATGCAGATTTTATTCATCAACCTTCTGAATTTCTACATCCGACTATAGCATCATGGCCCTTTGAAGCTTGGGGCATGGACATTGTCGGTCCGATCAATCCGCCATCGTCAAAAGGTCATCGGTTTATTCTAGCAATAACCGATTATTTCTCTAAATGGGCTGAAGCTATTCCTTTGTCTGAAGTTAAGACGTCCAATGTCATCAGTTTTATCAAACACCACGTCATCTACAGATTTGGTGTTCCTCGACGCATTATTCATGATAATGGACCACAGTTCATCAGTCAGAAATTTATTCGATTTTGTGACGATCATCGGATCAATAATGTGGCTTCGACTGCATATAATCCAGCAGCTAACGGGTTAGCAGAGGCTTTCAACAAGACCATCATCAAACTCTTAAAGAAGTTTGTCTCCACTAACAAACGAAATTGGAGTGAAAAACTTGGTGAATGTCTGTGGGCTTAGCGTACTACAGTTCGTAACGCTACTAAATGTACACCCTTCTCTCTGGTGTATGGTTGCGAAGCTGTTCTTCCATTAGAGATTCAAATTCCTTCTTTATGGATAGCAATCACTAATGAACTTACCACTGAAAATAATGATCGTCTTCGACTTCAGGAATTAGAAGCTTTGGATGAAAAGCGGTTATTTGCTCAACAGAATATTGAATTCTATCAAGCTAGGATTTCAAGAGCTTTTAATAAGAAAGTTAGAGTTCGAGCATATCAAAAAGGAGAACTTATTTTGACAGTCAGACGCCCTATGACTATGACTCATATGAGCAAGAGCAAATTTGATACAAAGTGGGAAGGTCCCTATGTCGTGAGCAGAGTTTTCTCAAATGGAGCTTATCAACTCTCAGAATTGGATGGTCGAAAAGTTTTGATGCCTATCAATGGCAAATTCCTTAAAAAGTATTATGTATAAATATATGCTTGTAATCATCAGACAAGTTCATGTTTAGAAATAGAATTTTTATTTTATTTTTAATCATGGATGATGGTACATGATACTAAGGAAGATCACTATCATCCTTCTCGACTTTTGGACGCGGACCGCTGCCGTCCTTTGCACATACATAATCAGCAAAAAAATTGAGTACATCTTTTCCTGATCGCACCAAGAATTGACAGGCAGCCAGCCTCATTGCTTCTTCTTCTTCGATTTCTCCTGGTTCGACCAGGAAGACCAGGATATCTTTCGGCGGCTTGGGAGTAGACGAGCTTGCGCCTATTTTCTTCTTCTGCGGAGGTGGACATTCTTTAACACCTTCAGTAGCTTCGGGGATGACTTCAGCCTTCTTTATATTCTCTTCAGAAGACATTGTGGATAAAATGCGATCCTTCTACTCAAATATATGCTCTATTTATAGGCATATGGTTACAAAGGTCGAAGGGATGTATTCTTTCCCGATATTCAGTTTATCCATTCATTTTCTCACATTCATTCGACGTTTCACATGTTCATTAATACTTGACGGTTCATCCGTTCATTTATTTTCACTCAACAGTTCATCTGTTCATCCGTTCATAATCTTCTATCAATTTATTAAGTGGGGATTCGTTATTTATCATGTTTTCATAACCTCTGAATCAATTCCGAATCTACTTACTCATTTGTCATGTTTTGACCTCTGCATAGAAATCAATCTATTTTCTTTCGAGTTCCTATATATTATCATGTCCATAATACCTCTGATAATATCATATACTCTAAGACAGAAAAGATGATTTTATTATCTATCATGTCCACAATTCATCCACAAATATAAATCATTGAGCATAGAAGAATTGTCATTTCCATTCTCATTTCACCACAAAAAGTCTATTACATTTTTTTTAGACTTTCCTACAAATCATAATGGAAATCTATTGCAAATCTTGGATTTTCATTCTATGTACAACTGAGATCTATTTCTTCTTGGATCTTCTCTGGCAATCTCGTTGTTTGTGGCAATTCCTGGGTGTCCAGCAGGAATCAAACTCTGGTCTTATCTCTCAGACGAGAGGAGAACCACAGAGTAGGGCAACACAAAAACGTGTTGTTGCCAATACAACTGGTGGATGGGGGTAACCTCTCAAGGAAGACAGGAATGTATCCTAACCTTGGGATACAATTCCTAGTTCTGCCGTGAAAGGAACTCTACTACCCAATCTCTCGGGTTAGAGTCCACTCCACCATCCAACTCTCCGTGTATCCAGGCTCTTCCTACCATCTGAGGAAGACCCTTCTATCCCACGAAGAGTTCTGAGTTGTCTGATTTACGCATCAAAAGCGTATGAGCTCCCTGATGTGGGTGTCAGATGAATATTCTCCACAGCATCCACATCACCAATGCCAGTTCTGAAGAAGGCTTTCAGCCAAAATTCTGCAAGAAACAGCAAGGAAAAATCAGCCAAAAATTGGCCAAGCAAAGACAGACGCATTCTGTTCATTCAGGAAGATGAATTTGTCTTTAGCGACAGGAAATTTGATACGTGTATATTGAACTTACCGCTGAGTTTACTGCTAAGGATTGACAGACCCAGTAGCGTGCACAGAGATTTGACATCAGACAGCATGGCTTCTTTATTTGTCTTCTCACAGAAAACTCATTCTCAAAAGAGAGTGGAAGAAGAATGAGAAGATGAGTTTGCATGGAGTTCATTCATCTATTTAAAGAGTCAAGTGCAGATCTATTTTTGGAAAATAATCCGCGTGAATTGCGTTCGTGAACCATGAAAGGAATGCCACGTGTGCTGGAAGACAATGCAATATTGGAAACAGTCAAAGTTGACATTCTTCATTAAATGCACGCAGATCAAACACAAAAAGTTGTACTTCATTTCTTAAAATAGGCACTGATGGCCTTACAAAAAGGCGTGCAACAAGAGCATAAAAAGTCACGCCCTATTTTCCAGAGCGGCTAAGTTTGATGCCTAACTCCTCTACGCTTTTGGCTCCCAGGCGATGCAACAGAGTCTCGAGCATTTCACGCTTCTCCATGAGGCTCCGCCCATCAGAAGAAAACGAGCCATCCAATCCAAAGTAGCTCAAGAGATTCTTGGCTAACTGCGTGGGGTCGTCCTTGAGCTTGATGACGACTGATTCGGGTTCTTTGCCCCCAAAAGTGGGGTCACCATGAGAACAAAAGTCTAACTTATGTGCTTCCTCTTCGGCTGCTTCCTTGGGGGTCATATTTGCGAGAGATGAATGTCAAAACTGAGAATCTCTCATTGTTTATATATACAGAGCTTGCCGGCGGTTCATATTCCATGCAATCAGTTTCGGAGAACGAAGAGTCATCATGACATTTAATAGATTCATTTGAATGTTTTCAAAGAATTTTGAAAACATTTCGACTTTCGAAAAATTAAAGTCATCTCAGCGTGACTGAATTCATTTTATCATCTCTATTTTTCAAAGTATTTTGAAATAATTTATCATTTTTTCGAAAACTTTGAAGGGGGGTTTTGTAGGCCTCAAAAATGACTGTCACGCTGAGTTGATCAGGACAGAGTCAAAAGTCACGCTCAGTTGATCAAGACAAATATTTACAAGTCACGCTAAAGATAGCTCATCATGACTGACAGCACGACAGTCGAAGAACGTCTCTTCGTATGCCACACATGTACAGAATTTGAGAGATCACAGCCGCTTGTTGCGTGATTTTCGAAATCTTTTTCAGCAAGACTCAGCTTTTGTCAAGGTGGCGTACCAAAAGAGCTTATTGTCATTTAATGCGACTGACAAAAGCAATCACTGTCAGAGATTTTATGTCAGTCGAGGCACACTAAATCAAGACAGCTGGCAGTCCCATCTCAAGTCTGCGTGTATTTTAAGCTCTTCGTCTCAAGTTTACGTAGATTCTGAAGTTTTCTTCCTCCAAGTCTGCGTGGATTTTGAAGCTTTTTGCCTCAAGTCTGCGTGGATCCTGAAGCTTCCTGCCCCAAAGTTTGCGTGGATTATGAAGCTTTCTATACCAAGTTCGCGTGGATTTCATCTTCAACAAGTCTGCGTGGATTTTATCAAATTAGAGTACGTGGCAGCCATGCCACTGATCTCTCGCCTGCGTGTCCCGTAACTTGCACACGACTCATGCACTATCGCCATGTGTCCAACAATTACAGGCCACGTCCAGTAACTGCTCACAGCTTTGTGTATGTTAAATCCTGCGTGATTTTTAACTAGGCAAAGGCTGTGAAGACAGTTATCTTTTCAGTTATTATTTTTGACTCTATAAATAGAGTTCTTTTTCTCATTCATTGTACAGATACATTGCTATCTTACTGTCAAAATTTTAAGAGCTTTTCTTCTTCGCATAGTCCAAGGGATAAAGCGATCGTCTTCTAGATCGGATTCCCACAGTTGTAATTTTCCCAGAAACACAATAAATAAAGGAATTTATTTATGGAAAACAAAGGAACATATGCCGGGGCTTGATCCACAAATTGCAACTCACAAACTCAATATCATGCCAAATGCTAAACCGGTCAAACAACAACAGCGGCGATTTCGTCCAGACATTATGGATGCGATTGAAATTGAAGTCAATAAACTCTTGGCCTCTGGGTTTATTAGAGAGGAACAACATCCTGATTGGGTAGCTAATATAGTTCCTGTTCTTAAAAAGACTGGCAAGATCAGAGTATGCATAGACTTCCGCGATCTCAATGCGGCATGTCCTAAAGATGAATTCCCTCTACCTATCACTGATGTCATGATCGATAATACTTGTGGATTTGAACGGATGTCTTTCATGGACGGGTATTCTGGGTACAATCAGATTAAAATGTTTCCAGATGATGAGAAGCACACTTCTTTCAGAACACCGATTGGTACATATTGTTATACAGTTATGCCATTCGGTCTCAAGAATGCAGGAGCAACTTATCAACGAGCTATGAGCACTATATTCCGTGAACATTTGCAGAAAACAGTTGAATGCTACGTTGATGATATTGCAGTCAAGAGCCGACAAAAGGAGGATCATATCCAAGATTTGAAGACTATTTTTGATCTAATGCGTAAGCATCGATTAAAGATGAACCCTACTAAGTCCTTCTTAGGCGTCTCTAGTGGCAAATTTCTCGGCTTCGTCATTACCGCTAAAGGTATACACGTGGATCCCGAAAAGATCAAAGCCATTCAAGAGATGCATCCTCCACGCACCTTAAAAGAGCTACGAGAATTTCAAGGAAGAATCGCTTATATCAGGAGATTCATCTCTAATTTATCAGGACGCTGCAGACCATTCAATAAGCTCATGAAGAAAGGTGTTTCTTTTGTATGGAATGATGAATGTCAGAAAGCATTCGATGATATAAAACAATATCTGATGAGCCCTCCAGTATTGGTACCCCCTATTTCAGGAATTTCCTTCCTCCTATATACTCGAGCAATGAGTCATTCATTGGGTGCATTGCTTGCTCAAAAGAATAAAAATGGTCATGAACAAGCCATTTACTATCTCAGTCGGACTATGACCGGAACTGAACCTCGATATTCACCGGTCGAAAAAGAATGTCTAGCCTTGATGTTCGCTGTCCAAAAGACACGACATTATATCATGGGTCAGACCATCCATGTTATCTCCAGAATCAATCCTATACGGATCATGATGAAGAAACCCAGTGTTCTGAATTCTAGGTTGGCTATTGGGGAATTTTATTGGCTCAATATGACATGCATTATATTCCTCAGAAATCAGTCAAAGGACAAGCTTTAGCGGATTTTCTGGCTGCTCATTCTATCCCAGAAAATTCAAAACTCTATGATGAAATCCCAGATGAAGTCCTAGATTCAAATCAAATTGATAAAGAAAATTCTACTTGGCGTCTATTCTTTGATGGAGCTTCAAGAATAGGTCCTAATGGTGATATTGTTGCTGGAGTTGGTATTGTTCTTGTATCACCAGAAGGCCTGACTATTCAAAGAGCTTACTCTCTCGATCAACCATGTTCAAACAATGTAGCTGAGTACAATGCATTGCTTATTGGTCTTCAACTCGCCAAACATCTGAATATTCAACATTTGGAAGCATATGGAGACTCTAAACTCATTATCAATCAGATAAGGGGCACTTATGAAGTTCGTCATCAAGATCTGGTTCCTTATCATAGATCGGCTATATCTATGGCTTCTTCATTTAAAGAATTCTTCATTGAACATGTTAGGCGAGCATGTAACACAGAAGTTGATGCTCTTGCTAATCTTGCGGCGGTCTTAGCTATTCCGATTAGACGTCAACAAGTGATTGTTGTTTGCAATCGGGAATTATTCCATCTCGAAAACAATCTAACTCTGGGACTTCCAGTTGACACTGAGGAATCAACATCTCATGATATCAACACAACAAGAGGATTTGGATTTAGCCGTAAATCATTTTCCTCCTCATCTGATTCCAGTATAGAATTCATCTTCAGTAATTCAGCTGAGGATCAAAATACGGCTAAAGATTGGAGACTTCCTTTCTTAGATTTCGTATTGTATGATATTCTTCCAGATGATCCAAATGAGGCAGCATCTATCAGGCGACGATCACTCAGATTCTATTATAATCATACTACAAAAACTTTATATCGTCGAGGTTATGATGGTTTACTCCTTCGGTGTGTTGCTGGTGACGAGGCTCAACAAATTATTCGCGAAGCACATGATGGAATTTGTGGAGCACATCAGCCAGGACCAAAACTTCAAGACCGTATTCGACGTATGGGTTATTATTGGCCCACTATGGTATCTGACGCCATCGAATATGCAAAGAAGTGTAAAGCTTGTCAGATCCATGCAGATTTTATTCATCAACCTTCTGAATTTCTACATCCGACTATAGCATCATGGCCCTTTGAAGCTTGGGGCATGGACATTGTCGGTCCGATCAATCCGCCATCGTCAAAAGGTCATCGGTTTATTCTAGCAATAACCGATTATTTCTCTAAATGGGCTGAAGCTATTCCTTTGTCTGAAGTTAAGACGTCCAATGTCATCAGTTTTATCAAACACCACGTCATCTACAGATTTGGTGTTCCTCGACGCATTATTCATGATAATGGACCACAGTTCATCAGTCAGAAATTTACTCGATTTTGTGACGATCATCGGATCAATAATGTGGCTTCGACTGCATATAATCCAGCAGCTAACGGGTTAGCAGAGGCTTTCAACAAGACCATCATCAAACTCTTAAAGAAGTTTGTCTCCACTAACAAACGGAATTGGAGTGAAAAACTTGGTGAATGTCTGTGGGCTTACCGTACTACAGTTCGTAACGCTACTAAATGTACACCCTTCTCTCTGGTGTATGGTTGCGAAGCTGTTATTCCATTAGAGATTCAAATTCCTTCTTTAAGGATAGCAATCACTAATGAACTTACCACTAAAAATAATGATCGTCTTCGACTTCAGGAATTAGAAGCTTTGGATGAAAAGCGGTTATTTGCTCAACAGAATATTGAATTCTATCAAGCTAGGATTTCAAGAGCTTTTAATAAGAAAGTTAGAGTTCGAGCATATCAAAAAGGAGAACTTGTTTTGACAGTCAGACGCCCTATGACTATGACTCATATGAGCAAGAGCAAATTTGATGCAAAGTGGGAAGGTCCCTATGTCGTGAGCAGAGTTTTCTCAAATGGAGCTTATCAACTCTCAGAATTGGATGGTCAAAAAGTTTTGATGCCTATCAATGGCAAATTCCTTAAAAAGTATTATGTATAAATATATGCTTGTAATCATCAGACAAGTTCATGTTTAGAAATAGAATTTTTATTTTATTTTTAATCATGGATGATGGTACATGATACTAAGGAAGATCACTATCATCCTTCTCGACTTTTGGACGCAGACCGCTGCCGTCCTTTGCACATACATAATCAGCAAAAGAATTGAGTACATCTTTTCCTGATCGCACCAAGAATTGACAGGCAGCCAGCCTCATTGCTTCTTCTTCTTCGGTTTCTCCTGGTTCGACCAGGAAGTCCAGGATATCTTTCGGCGGCTTGGGAGTAGACGAGCTTTTGCCTATTTTCTTCTTCTGCGGAGGTGGACGTTCTTTAACACCTTCAGTAGCTTCGGGGACGACTTCAGCCTTCTTTATATTCTCTTCAGAAGACATTGTGGATAAAATGCGATCCTTCTACTCAAATATATGCTCTATTTATAGGCATATGGTTACAAAGGTCGAAGGGACGTATTCTTTCCCGATATTCAGTTCATCCATTCATTTTCTCACATTCATCCGACGTTTCATATGTTCATTAATACTTAACGGTTCATCCGTTCATTTATTTTCACTCGACAGTTCATCTGTTCATCATTTCCTAACGGTTCATCCGTTCATAATCTTTTATCAATTTATTAAGTGGGGATTCGTTATTTATCATGTTTTCATAACCTCTGAATCAATTCCGAATCTACTTACTCATTTGTCATTTTTTGACCTCTGTATAGAAATCAATCTATTTTCTTTCGAGTTCCTATATATTATCATGTCCATAATACCTCTGATAATATCATATACTCTAAGACAGAAAAGATGATTTTATTATCTATCATGTCCACAATTCATCCACAAATACAAATCATTGAGCATAGAGAGTACATGATTCACAGGAGTGTACATGTATGGTGAAAGCACAGGAGTACATGACGAAAGTGAAACGCACATGACACAATGTACCCGATGCTCTCGAGGGGGATAACATCATATAAAGAGATCCATATAGTACTAATCCGTGATAATGTCATGACAGCATCAAGTAAGGTAATCTAAAGCAGAAATATAATTCTAAGCAGGATATGAAATGATCAGAGAATGTACTCGCCTGGTATCTGAGTGTCCAACTGAAATATACTGTCCGAGGAGAGGTGTCTGGCTCCTAATCAGAACAGCACAAGTCACAATAAGTCCAGAATGGTAAAATGAAGTTCTACTATGCACTCTACATGAATCTAGGTCGATCTAGGCCAAAGTCAACTCTTGGTCAACTCTGGTCAACCCTAGAAGTCAAACTAGGTAAACTATGGTCAAACTAGGTCAAACAAGTCTAAATTAGGTCAACTAGTCATTCTAGGTCTAACTAGTCCATACTAGTCTAAACAAGCCTACACTAGTTAACACATACCATTACAAGGCTATATTACAATACAACTATATAGCTACCTACATACATATAGGCATATAGATATACTCTATGTACACACATTCATGTTTATATTTCATTCCCATACATGTTGACATATAACCCACACTATATATATATATATATATATATATATATATATTTTATATATATATATATATATATATATATTTTATATATATATATATATATATATATATATATATATATATATATATATATATATATATATATATATATATATATAATATATAATATATATAACACATCATATACATTATTATATATACATACATCTACATATATTACATATATATATAGGCTCAAATCAAAATACACATATGTGTAGGCCACCTATATGATATACATAACTTACATATATACATTACATACCTATATGATATACATACATAAATAGGTTTACACATAGTATATATACATACATATATTATATATTCAAATATAATATATATACATATATGCATACATAGGCCACCTATCTAATATATATATATATATATATATACTAAATACATTACATAGATTGAGAGGGCATGTGTGTGTGTGTGTATATTAAAAACCTGTGGGTGTGTGTGTAGATGAATGCTTGTGTGTGTGTGTTATTAAGTGAGGGACAGTGCAAACAGTGTGTGTACAAGAGGGAATGAGGGGCAGTCCATACTGGACTATACAGGAAAAAGGAAGGAAATAAAATCAACTCACAAACTTCATATTTCAGTCCCACAGTTCAGTCTATAAAAATACTCAAATTTGAAGTTCAAAACCAAAACAATCTCAGGTTCAGTATCACTGTCTTGAAAAACAGTTCAACATCCCCCCTTCCATTTCGAATTCAAATCATCATCAAACATCCCCAAAATTAACATACAGTTAGAAAACATATAGGGGTACCATATTAGGGACATAAACTATACATTTAACAGTATAAAATAGGTTAATTTAACTGTCAAAACTCACATTTAAAAATCTAAAAATACAGGAAAATAGATGTGTATCAAAAAATTGGGTAATATGAAATTAATGCATGAAAATGAACTAAGGTGTCGAAATATTGGTAGGTAGTGTAAGTACTAAAAGTGTACGTGTCCATCCATGTGTTCGTGTCCACCCAAGTGGACACAAACGTGTCCAAACAGTCCCGAACCCAAAACAGTGCAACACAGGACCAATCCTCGTGCACGCGTTCCCAGTGTTCGTGCATACGACACAACACAACACAACACAGATCTCGTGGTCGTGTCCCAGTGTCGAGTAGGACTAGGGCTAGGACACCCTGATTCGTGTCTTCGACACGTGTGTGTGCGTCATGACATGCGTATCAGTGTCAAGAATCGACAGTAGTCGATTCAGTGTAAAACCTGTGCACGGCTTCGTGCGTGTCGGACACGACACGAGGGGTCATGACACTTGGGGAGTGTCATGTCAGATACTGCCCCAACGTGTCCTCAAAATCCCACGGGTCCTCATGCTGTGTCCAGAGAGGAAACTACCCCGAGTAGCAGGACACGCAGCCCGTGCGCGCGCGCGTGTGCACCCTCGTGTGTACGTGTCCAATCCGACACGATGCGACACGAAAACACTCCCAGTCCAAAAGAAACATGTACTCAACATCAAAATATAATTTCCTATTCATTTACTTTTCCAAAACTAAATTGAAATGCCCATTGGGGCATTTCATCAAACACTTAGACCTAGGTCGGATACGTGTCAAATACGGACACGAAATGGGTCCACCAAGACACGAAATCAATTCCTATGGCTAGGGGACACTTAGGGCTAGGTCTATTTGCAAAGAAAACCAGAAATTAATGGAGTTTACATAGATTTACCTATTGGTAACCAAAAGCAAGAAAAGCCTCAAATGGGGGAGTTCCTTTTGCTAGCAAACTTCTCCAAATTGGTATGAATCTGAGAATAACACTCCACAACAGCAAGAACACTATATTTAGAACCTATTACAATTTGTTTGAGGGAAAAATGAGCTAAAATGGAATTTCTATGGATTTGTGAAGATGGAGACTCACCTCTTCCCAAAACTTATGAAATTCTAAGGAGGCTAGCCCTAATGGAGGAGATTATTTATAGGATGGGAATCCCTATGACTAGGTTAAGTGGCCGGCCAAGTATGGGTTGGGCTAGTTTAGGTTCATATGGCTAATGGGTTTGGCTTTGGGCTCCTATGTGCCAAGTTATTAATCATTGGTTCAACCATAAGTCATGGCTTATGACTTAATATCCTAACTTGAGTCAAATAACTAAACCATAGGTCAACTCTAGTCTAACTAGGGTTGCATGATCTAACCAAGTCCAAACTCAACTAGGGTTAGCTCCTAGGTTAGTCTACCAAGGTCATTGCTAGTCAATGTCAACCTAGTCAACCTTCATTCAAACAATTCCAAAATAAATCCTAAAAATTCCCATAAATTCAAATAAATTCTAGTAAATTTAAATAACCCCAAAAATGACAAAAATACTCTCAAACTAGAAATATGGTAGTAACAAATCTACCCTCCTTAAAAGAATTTTGTTCTCGAAATTGAAAGGCGAAATACAACTGATGAGAAGGATAGAAAGTATACCTCACGGTCCAAAAAGATATGGATAACGCTCGCGCATCTCATCCTCCCGCTTCCAGGTAGACTCTTCTGGAGAATGATGCCTCCATACGACGCGTACCAAGGGTATCACCTGGTTCTTCAGAACCTTCTTCCGTCGATCCAGTATCTCCATTGGCTGCTCTGGATAGCTGAGAGAAGGTCCAACCTCAATCTCCGAATGATCGAGTACATGGCTAGGATCAGCCACGTACCGTCTCAACTGTGATACATGAAATACGTTATGGACCCCCACTAGTGCAGGTGGCAAGTCTAGCCTGTATGCCACGTCACCGACTCTCCCGCTGATAACGAAAGGGCCGATGAAGCACGGGCTAAGCTTCCCGCCTCCACCAAAACGTATCGTACCACGAGTCGGAGATATCCTCAAGAAAACCTGGTCTCCGACCTAACCACAAGCAAGGTCTCAATTAATTATGATAAACAAATATGATCAAAATCATAAACAAATAAACCTAAACCTAATCCTACTCTAATCTGTACCTCAAACTCCAAGGGCCTCCGGTGGCTATCGGCCCAGTGTCGATGTCTGTCCTGCGCCATGTGAAGTCTGTCCCTGATGAGCGTCACCTTCTCGGCTGCGTAAATAACCATCTCTGGCCCCAGTAAAGCTCGCTCACCAACATCATCCCAAGATAAGGGTGTACGACACCTACGCCCGTACAGAGCCTCGAAAGGTGACATCTCAATGCTGGCCTGGAAACTGTTGTTGTAAGCAAACTCGACAAAATGTAGATAATCCTCCCAGGAACCTCCAAAATCCAAGACGCACATCCGCAGCATATCCTCAAGTGTCTGAATAGTCCTCTCTGACTGTCCGTCCGTCTGGGGGTGTTATGCAGTACTAAACTTGAGCTGAGTGCCCAAGTGGTCTGCAGACTCCTCCAGAAATGGAAAGTAAAGCGACTATCCCGATCTGAGACGATGCTGACTGGAACCCCATGAATCCTGACTATCTGCCGTATATACATCTCCGCCAGCCTCTCTGTAGACGTACCCACCTTGAATGGCAAGAAGTGGGCTAATTTGGTTAACCTGTCAACGATGACCCAAATTATGTCTTTTCCTCCTGGTGTGCACGGCAATCCTGATATGAAATCCATAGTGATATGCTCCCATTTCCATTCGGAAATGGGCAGCGGCTGCAACAATCCACCGGGCCTCTGCCTCTCTGCCTTGACCTGTTGACAGACCAAGCACCTAGCCACGAAGCGAGCCACCTCCTGCTTCATCCCGGACCACCAAACATGCTCCCTCAGATTCGTTACATCTTGTTAGCACCAGGGTGTATAGAGTACTGAGATCTATGGGCCTCCTGCAAAATCTGCTTCCTGAGCTCTCTGCTTGGCACACATAACCTGGAACCGTGCCTCAAGGCACCATCCTCTGCAAGAGAAAACTCGCCGTCCACCAATCCTGCTCGGACCTGCTCTCGGAGATACCGCAGAGCAACATCCTCAAACTAAGTCTCCTTGACCCTCTCCACCAAGTCCGACTGTATCTGCATGCCCCACATCTGCATCTGCACTCCGGGCACGATCACCTCAATCCCAAGGCTCTCCAAGTCTGTAAGCAAATGCTGATCCATGGTCAAACACATGGCTGTCAGATACCTACTCAAGGCATCAGCAACCATGTTGGCCTTCCCTGGGTGATATTGAAGTAGGATGTTGAAATCCTTCATCAACTCTAGCCATCTGCGTTGCCTCATGTTCAGCTCCTTCTGAGTAAACACATACTTTAAGCTCTTTTGATCTATAAAAATCTCCACCCTCTCTCCATACAGATAATGCTTCGACAACTTCAGAGCAAATATCACTGCTGCAAGCTCCAGGTCGTGGGTAGGGTAGTTCTTCTCATGGGGACATAACTGCCTGGAAGCATAGGCAATCACCTTCCTATGCTGCTGTAATACACAACCCAACCCCTTCCCTGAAGCATCACTATAGATAGTGAATCCACCTGATCCTGAAGGCAATGTCAGAATCGGAGCTGTCGTAAGCCGCTTCTTCAACTCATCAAAAGCTGCCTGACACTCATCTGACCAAACAAACTTAGTATCCTTCCGGGTCAACCGAGTCAACGGCTTTGCAACCCGGGAGAAATCCTGCATAAATCTCCGATAATATCATGCCAGCCCCAGGAAACTCCTGATCTCTGCAACTGAAGTCGGCGCTGCCTATGCCTCAACTGCTACTATCTTCTTGGGGTCAACTGAGATACCATCTCCAGTCACCACATGCCCCAAAAAGTCTACCCGGTCCAAGAAGAACTCATACTTGGAGAGCTTCCCGTAAAGCTGCTCCTTCCTGAGAGTCTCCAGCACGATCCTCAAATGCTCCTCGTGCTCTTCCTCAGTCTTAGAATATACCAAGTTGTCGTCAATGAACACCACCACAAACTGATCCAGGTACTGGTGGAACACCTTGTTCATCATGTTCATAAACACTGCTGGTGCATTGGTTAGCCCAAACAGCATAACCAAAAACTCAAACTGCCCGTACCGTATCCTGAAAGAGGTCTTGGGAATATCCTCCCTCTTCACCTTCACCTGTAATATCCCGACCTCAGATCAATCTTGGAAAATACCCGTGCTCCGCTCAACTGGTCAAAAAGATCATCGATCCACGGCAGTGGATATTTGTTCTTGATCGTGAGGTTGTTGAGTGCCCTATAGTCAATACACATCCGTACTGACCCATCCTTCTTTGGCACAAACAACACTAGTGCACCCCATGGCGATGAACTCGAGCGGATGAAGCCCTTGTCTTGCAGCTCATCCACTTGCTTCTTCAGCTCCACCAACTCACTATTGTTCACTCGATAGACATGCTGAGAGATGGGTTCCACTCCTGGAACCAAGTCTATCGAGAACTCAATGTCTCTGTCTGGTGGTAATCTAGGCAACTCCTCTGGGAAAACATCCATATACCCTGCTATCAAGGGGTGTGGAATCGCCTGCTCCTCAACCGAGACTCCACAGAAAACTCTGCTGCTCTGCTCCGTATGACGTCTGGAGTACTCGAACTCTGGCTTCCCCGGTGCTCTGAAGAGAACTCTACCCCCTCTGCAATCAATGCTAGCGTGGTGCCTGCTCAACCAATCCATGTCGAGTACTATATCGTAGTTCGGCAATGGCATTACGAGCAGGCTCACCTCCAACTCACGGCCTCCCAAAACTACACTCTGACCCTTACAAACATCACTCACGAGGATAATACCACCCCCGGTCGTGATCTTGTAAGTCCTAGGCAACGATTCAGCTATGATATCGTGTCTAATCGGAAAAGATACTGATATGAAGCTATGCGAAGCACCGGAATCGAATAATGCAAAAGCTGGACTGGAGTCGAGAAGAACCGAACTTGCGATCAGTTCTTCGATGGCCTCTGCATACTCTGCTGTCATAGCAAATCCTAGCCCTTGCTGGCCTCCCCTGGCCTGCTGCTGGTGCAGGACGAACCTCTGCTGCTTTGTCGACAGGGATGGTCCCCTCTGCTGGCCTGCTGCAGCCCTGGCTCCTCCTTTCTGAGCTGCTCGTCCCCCAGACCTAGCACAATTCCTCAGTTGGTGATCTGCCGCTCCGCAAAGAAGGCACTTCCCGAGCCTCTTCCTGCACTCGTGCCATCTATGCCCTGGCTTCTTGCAGAATATGCAACAAACTGTCTGCTGCCTGGGTGCCTGATGTTGAAAATGCTGCTGGTGAACTGGCCTCTGCTGGATCGGCTGCGGCTGGAACTTCCTCGGCTGTTGGTACTGGAAGTGAGGCCTCTTGCCCTGGCCTTCGCTGCTGCTGCCCCCAACTGGGTCTCGCCCCCTCTTGAGCCTAAGCTCAAGATCATCCTCAGCCAATAAGGCTCCTGTCAAGATTCCTCAAATATGGCATCCATGTTGCCCTTAGTCAAGGACTTGACCTCCTTGACCAGACCCTTCCGGAACCTTTGGGCCTTCGCCGTCTCGCTCAAGCCCTCTACGAATCTGCCGAGGCGGCCAAACTCTCCAGCATACTCCTCCACTGACAAGCTCCCCTGAACCAAGCTCTCGAACTGTGACTCCAAGGCTCGAAGCGCAGAATCTGGAAAGAACTTCTTCTTGAAAAATCCCTTAAACTCCTCCCAAGTCTGCCCAGCTACCCCATCCTGGGGTCTGACTGATACTAGGTGCGAGCAAGATCTCGCATCCGGCTAGCTGCTGCCTCAATCTGGAGATCTGCTGGTATCCGGGCCAGGCAAAAGATCTTCTTTATATACTCGATCCACTCGTCAGCATATAGAATCCCCTCTGTCCCCCGGAAGTCTCTGGGGCTTATCTTCTGGAACTGCTCTATCCCCGGTATCCTCGGCTGATGGACCACTGGTCGAGCTACAACCGTCGTAAGGGCCAACTCCATTCCCCTGTCCTGTCGAGCCTGCTGCCGGTCCATTAACTGCTGGAAGTATGCGAACATCTGTGCCGCATCCACGTTTCCTATAGGCGGTGGCTGCTGGAAGGGCTCCTCTGCGATGACTGGATCCTGCCTCCGAGCCGGTGGAGGCATACCCCCTGCTGCTGCTGCTGCTGGTATCTCAATACGAACAGAGGTGGCAGGAGCTGCAGTCTCCTAGCCCTGCTGTACTAGCTGAGAGGTAGCAGACCCCTCTATAGCACCCCCATGAATGGTATACTACGACCGAGTCTCTACCATCCTGAAGACAGACCAAACAAGAGTATCAATTTTTGAGAAAGAAGCGATATAACAATGGCGGACAATTAAAATTCAAAAGGATCAGCTGACAATAAGGATTTAGATGGCAATAAAAAGAATTTTTCCTAATGTGATTGAGTACCTTAAAAATTAATGTCATATATCCTACTGCAGGCTGTAGTGATACTCTAGTTCGAATACCACTACACTTCTAGTCTAGACCTGCATGGGCCACCACTAAAAACGTGTCACGATCCGTATCCTAGATTAAGGGCACGAGACGTGGGTACATCCAGCCTACACCGCAGTATCGGCGGTAGAATGCTGTCCTAGGTCATAACATCTAGCAATAACATACTAAGCAGTTTATACTCCCCGAATGGGGGTGACATGATAGAAGTAAACTCAATCACAACTAAGAAAGAAGAAGCACGATATGATATAGAACTCAAGGAAATACAGATGATAAAATAGTCTAAGATAACATCTCAGCAAATATCCAGAGTACAAATCTCAGCCACTGAATATGAAAGAATATATACAACTCAGAATCTCCAAACAGAAATAAAGTCTAACTAATACAGTCTCAAGACAACATAAATAAGATAGGCCTAACTAAGCTAGTCTAGGCAATGGGGATAATGTCCTCAGCTAGAGCTGGGTCCTCCTGAGAGTCCAGCTCACAAGTGTCGTCTAGGGCTGTCCCGTAGAAGGTATCCACACAGGCCTCCTCCTCGTCTTCTGTAATATTTTCAACAGGTTAAGTTAGGATAGGAGCGAGCACAATACATCTCAACAGTTCATAGTAGGTTAGAAAATATAAACATGCAGTAGAGTAAGATACAGGATCTGAAAGAAATACAGTATATAAACAGAGAGAGAGAACTGTAATAGAAATATCTACTATAAATAAAGAACCCATAGTGGCTAGTGATGTAGAGTATAGGATAGCACATGTGAACAGAACAGATTAGTACATGATCTACACTAAAGAGTCTCATATGATCTACACTACTATGGAATTTGTTCACATGACTACTAGCACTCCCCCGTTCCCCAATCAATACACAAGGATCTAAGCAGGTTATGTTATTATACAAGCTATCACCTTGTTTGCAAAAACAAAAGTATAAAACTTTATTGATACAAACTGTAATAAAGATTACAAGAATTCTGGGAAAATTACAACTATAGGAATCCAATCTTGATGACGATTGCTTTATCCTTTTGACGATGTGAACTTTGAAGACGAAGCCTCTGAAGTTGAAAACAACTCAGAAAATTGAAGGCAAAAGCCTCGGAAGTTGAAGACAAAAGTCTCGGAAGAATACAGCAGCACTTTGGCAAGAACTCCTGAACTCTCTGATTTCTGATCTCTGATCTCTGATCTTGATCCCCTGAAATGAAGACTTGAAACTCTATTTATAGAGTTCTAGAAATAACTAACTTTTAGTTATTCTGGACTGTGCAGGATGGACTGCGCAGTAATGGACTGCGCAACAATGGACTGCGCAAGCAGTTACTGGATCGTGGGCCAACTGTCTTGGACATATGGCATCATTTGATAGAAATGCGCATGATCGTATATAGGCAGTTGCCACATAATGAGCAATTGATGGCCTGAATGCTACGTGTACTTTGTCAGTTATGTTGATAGAATGCGCAACCTGAACTGCGCAGACTTTGGTTTGCGCAGGAATAGACTGCGCAGGAATGGATTGCGCTGCCAGCTGTCAGCCGTCCTCGAGCACTGTGCAGCACAATAAACGAATAGTCTCCTCCTTCTCCGTGCTGTTAGCTGTCAGGAAGATCTGATTTGATTCAGTCAATGATGACTCCTGCCACGTCAGCCTGCGCAGTTGGAAACATGCGCAAACCAGTCTGCACAAAGTGATGTCTGCGCAATCTGTTGTCTGCGCAACTCATCAAAATAATGAATATCTTGCATTTTTGACTTTGTTGATTGATGCAACTTGATTTTTTAGGACCTACAAGACCCCCTTCAAAGTTTTCGAAAGTTGATTGTATTCAAAATTTCGAAATACTTTGAATTTTTGAATGTTGAATCATTTTGCGCAATATGATGAGCTGTCTGCGCAAAGCGAATAGACTACAAGTTTAGGCGCAATCTGAGGCGGCCGTTTCGTTTTTTGTAAACTATAAATAGTCCTCCTCATACTTCAAAGTATTCTTCTCTTGCTGTCTTCGTGCAATTGAGAGAGAATTTCTGAACTCTTTCTTCCTTTCTTCTCCGACGATTTGTCATGGCTCTACGACGATCAAATGCTGCCGCTACTGCCGCCGCGAAGGGAAAAGCTCCGGCCGAGTCTTCTGACAGGGTTGCACGGCGAGCTTCCTGACACGAATCCGCACATCCTGCTTTGAGAGGTAGTTTGAACCGATCGAAAACCCCTTCTTAGGGTGATTCGACTCCCTTGAAACTCATCTCTTTTTAGAGATAAGTTCATAATGCGCCACCCTTTTTAGGGTTTCGGTTGCATGAACTATCAGTTCTTCATTTTTATGAAGGCTGCATTCTTGCACAATTTGTTGATTTGTGCTGACAGGAAGTCAGCACAAACGATTAAGTTGCGCAGATATCAACGCAAACCATTGCTTTGCGCACCTTTAATGATACGCAAACTGATATTGCGCAAGCCATGTCAGCGCAATCTGATGTTGCGCAAATCATGTCAGCGCAGTCTGATGTTGCGCAAATCATGTCAGCGCAGTCTGAAGTTGCACAAATCATGTTTCATGTTTAAAAACAAAATCTTTGTCTTGGACTAATTTTCATCTGTTTGTCGATGCAGTTGAAGTCAATAAAGATCCAGATTACGAACATTTTGTGGGAACCCTCACAGAGTCTGAATATAAAGAGGATCTGTCTCATGTCCATTACCCTCAGTATGATCTGCCGGCCTCCCGTCAGGCTATATTGATTTCACAGGACAAGGAAACTTTGATGTGTTTGATGAACGGACAGCCTTTAGAATCAGCTGATGCTGTAATTCACAAGAAACCCTTATTCCTATTCGGTGATGCCTTTGAGAGAGCCTCTCAGCCCAGACCAAGGATGGAAGATAGGGTAGTTCACCAGCAAGATAGATCTTTTTTTATACCCGACATCGCTCGATGCCTTCCTTTGTCACGGTACGCTCATGCAAGCTACCCTAGGAAGATGGAATGGAATATCACTCTATTTCAGGATGCTCGGGCAGGAAAAATCTTCGTAAAGAAGGGACCACATCATAAAGATATGTTTTATAGTTCTTCCGACAGATATAGTGTCCTACTGAGAGGCTTAAGACCTGGCTGCATTCCACCAGAGAACTCCTCCATGCTAATGCCTGTTAGGACACCAATATTCGCAAATGAGTTTGCGAAGGTTGAAGGAAAATATCCTGAGCAAGATATAAGAATGACTGGATTGGTGAATCCAGACTACAAGCGATGGAGTTATATCGCAAATTGGGTTCTAGGAAAATTCTAAGACAGACTCCGACAAATCAACCTGTATGAAGCAGTGCATGCCACTGTATATGGATTTGCTCCCAATCCTCATATGTTCTTAGCCTTAGATGAGAGATACAACTACAGGACCGGAACTTTCATGACCCCAGGAGGAGAGATGGGCTTTGCGCTCCACGAGATGAAGTATATCTCGTTCTTGCCCATGGCAGATGCTCCGTATGAGGAGTATGTACCAACAAATGATGAGTTGAACAAGCTCAGGAAAGAGAATCCAGAGATGGTGACAGTGTTCGAAGAACTATTGTGCCATTACAAGATCTGCTCTTTATTTTACAAGAGTGCCACTGCCAATACTTGTTATTCTTCAAAGTGGCTACCATATCTGTTTCTTAATCATATAGAGGAGAAGAAAACCAAGGAGAACGATAAATGTTACCCAACCTTCTTCAAACCTTTGAGCCATACAGAGGTCAGAAAATTAATGGAACAGAGTGGTCATTTTGATAAAGAAGTGATGGATGACCATGAATATCCTCCTTTGAAGAGATGAGATAATTTGGAAAGTTACTTGAGAATGTGCTATAGGCCCATGTCAGAAGAAGCACAATTGGCGGGATTCTTGACATACTGGCTGCGAAGGTTCGTGGTTCCCGGATCCAGTGCAGTGGATCGTTTTCACCGTGGCGTCTTGTTTGCAGCTGTTAAATTGGTCTTTGGCTATAAAATAGACTTATTATCAGCAATGACCTGTAAGCTGAACGCCAGTCTCCGTTTATATGTTGACTTGATGTTGAAAGCGAAAGGAGAGAGAGAATTCCCTAGCTTAGAACTGCTATATACATATTTGTTTGGATGGTTGCTTCTTCACTATCCCACTCTAATGGATCCTGGCATGGGACCAGTTGACGGCAGTTTTCTTCGAAGGTATTCCGATGGAAAATGGAAATATACTTCCTTATCTGAATGTAGATTTATGTTGAATCTGAACAAAGGCTGGAACTTTTGCTGCGCTCCTTTCCCTACTGGGTATGATCAGATGCCCCCGAATATGGTGGATTCGAAACTGCAGCCTCTAACTCGTATCGCTTTTGAATGGTTGAAGACAATTCGACCATCTCATTTGGTCTACCGATTCGAAGAAGAGTGCTACTTAGAACCGTACCTCCCAAGCCGTTTTGCTCGACAGTTTGGGTATGATCAGTTCCACGTAGGGAACGCAATTACTTGCCTCCAAGGCAAGGGTTATCTAATAGACGGAGCTAGGGCTTGGGCTTATTACAATGCCCGTGATACAAAAGCCACTTTCTCCATGCCAGCAAGGACTACTCCTCAGGGTCCTCGAATGCTTTTTATATACTCCGTGTTTTACACATCAGCGAATACTTTTGTCGAGAATTTCCATCTCGCAGATAGTTTCGCCACTGCAACAAGATTGAGAAGAGAGAGAATTGCTCCATCAATCCTTATAAATGAGGAGGCGCAGGAACCGGCAGATGCACCTCTGGAAACTACAAGGGATATTATATTCCCCCAAGAAGTAAATGCACCACTTCGTATTTCACTGAAGGTGGGTAAATCTCCTGCGAAGAAGAGAAGAAGAGAGGAGCCTCCTGCTCCTGCAGCAAAGAAGAAATTGGTCTTGGATCATTCTTCTGACAAGGTCACTACAAGATCTCAATCTCGGCAGCTAGCCGAGACAAATCAGGAAGCCGCTACTACACCAACTTCTGTGCAGAAACAAACAGAACCGATAAATGTGGAGAGTCCCGACAGACCTCTACACAGAAAGAAGAAGAAGTTGGTCACCAGAAGAAATTTAGAAGCCTCTTCTTCCAAACAACTCCTGACTTCAGTAGATGCTGCAGCAGGATTTATAATGTCATCTCCCACACCTGTTTCTGAATCAGGGAGTAAAACCCTTGAAGAGACTGAACAGAGGGGAGATCTTGACCCCAGAACTGAAGTTGAAACATTCAGAGAAAACATCATTGAGGAGGAGCTAAATATTACACGACCTCTTTCACCTGTCGCGGAGACGACTCAGCTTCCTCCTGCTCCTAAGACTCTTCGTGAAGAAGAAGAACATGAAATGATCGCAGCTTTAGAAGATTGTTATAGCCTGCAAGAGGATCAAACCGCGACTGACAGTGGGAATGCAGCCCAAGAAGAAGAAGAAGATAAGGATGAAGAAAGCTCTTCGTCTGGAAATGTTGATGAATATATACAAGATCCTGAAAGGGATGATGAAGAACATATATCTCCTAATGATGCCGATGATACTTCAAATCCTAAAAAGGATACTGAAGCGGAGGTGTCTGCAGAAAAAGTTGCTAATACTTTAAATCCTGAAGAGGATGTTGAGATAGAAATATCTCCTGAAGGAGCAGCCAATGAAGATGTTCTGAAAGAAACTCCCACCACCGACCCTCAAGGTATGAAACGAGATTTAGCAATCTTTTCTTTTAAAATAGATTGATAGCTAATATCTTCATTTGTAATTCTTGCAGATATTGAGACTCTGCCAACACCTCCGACGGACCTGGCTATGGTACCCGTAACAACGGTGGTTATTAGTAGTAGTCATCATTTATCCTGTGGTTCTGAAGCGGACAACAGCCAGGCTATCGCAGTTGAAGTTACTTCTGTTCAACAGGAGTCCATTCCTGTAGGGAATAAGCCTATTGCTGAATCGAACCAAGGTAAGACCGCTTTTATTTGATCCTCTTAGTTATTGGCAGACAACTAGTAAAATAATAATTTTACTTTTGCAGAAGAACAAACAGGAGGGGCGACCAGCTCCACTCTAGCTCCTTTGTTTAAAGAACCTGCTATTCAGCCACAAAGGATCGAGCAACCTGCTGCCTCATCTTCAACAGGAGTAGTTGCGACTCCTGGAACTCTGGCCATTAATCAACAAGTTGTCCAGTCATTTACCAGATGCTTCTTCGAGTCGCTGGGACCTCTTGTTCATAAGATGATAGAGAAAGAGGGAGCTAATTTCTTTATGGTTAGGAAGCCAACTTCTCTCTTAATAAGAGCCATAAGGGAGCAAGGAGACGAAGCTCAGGCCACTCTCCTTGAACACATATTGAATGAATTAGAAGTCTCCGTAAAGAACTATAAGGAGCTCAAGAAGAAGGAAATAGAGTCCTTAGTGCAGGCTGAGTTTGGGCGAATGTCTAAAGCAGCTGATTTAGAAAGGGTGAACCTTCAAAATCTTTTGGAGGCTCATTCCGCAAAGTCAGCTGAATACAACTCCAAGATAGAATCAGTTACTTTAATGGCTGAAAGCAAAGGGCAGAGACTGGCTGAACTGAAAGCAGAGATTACTCGCCTCCAGCAAGAATTTGAAGAGGAAACTGCTAATCATCAACTTATGATTGAAGAATTTAATGCCTTAATTCAGGAAAGAGAAGAGTATGAGGCAACCCATAGTGCGGAGATTACCCGTCGGACAATAGACATGCCAGTTTTTAATGAAGAAACAGGAATAGAAGAGGCTAGAAGAAAAGTGACATCCACTCACGAAGAAGAGCTGCAGACACTTAAGCAGCAAATTGACAATCTGATCATTCCTCCTTCTTAATTGTATCTTTGGGTTTGTTGCCATAGATGTATTTCTGTAATGCCTCATATTTTGATAAATAAAAGGCATTTTGTTGTGGCTCCATTATTTATTGTATATCTTATTTAGATATAAATAATAGAGATAGAAAATATATTCAGAGGTACAAGACATGACATATTTCTTAATAATTTTGTAGAAAATAATTATATTCATTATATCTGCTCAGAGGTAATATGGACGTGGCAGAATATATTGAATACTATTATTTCAATTTGACAACTTAATCAAAACGACAAGTTGCTGATGTGGATAATGAACGATGTTGAATCATCAATGTATATGAGATAAATGAACGGGAAGACCGTCAAATGATGGATGAACGGACGAACCGTCAAAATGGATGATGAATGAACGGATGAACCGTCAAAGGGTGATGAATGAACGGGTGAACCGTCAGATGCTAATGAACGGGTGAACCGTCGAGTGATGATGAATGAACGGATAAACCGTCGGGTGGTAGTGAATGAATTAATGAACGGATGAACCGTCAGATGATGAATGAATTTAATGAACGGATGAACCGTCAGGTGGTAATAAATGAACGGATGAACCGTCAGACATTAATGAACGGGTAAACCGTCGGATGAATGTGATAAATGAACGGATGAATGTGTCGCTTCGTTATTTGAGGAACTTCTGCCTATAAATATAGCAGAAATCTGACAGGAATGAACACTTCCAATTTTCAACATAAAAATGTCGTCTGAAGAAGCATCCAAGAAGGATGAGATCACCCCGAAGGCTCAGAAGGGCACTGAAGACCGCCCTGCCGATCCAGTTCAGCCGAAGGAGGCAGAAGCAGGCGAAGGTTCGTCTACACCCCAGCCACCACGGGACATTCTGGACTTCCTGCTCGAACTTGGAAGGACTGAAGAAGAAGAAGCCATGAGGATGGCCGCTTACAAGTTCCTCGTGGGCTCCAGCAAGGAGGTTCTCGGCTCTTTTGCTGATCGTGTTTTCGAGAAGGACGGCAGTGGCCCGCGTTCCAATGTAGAGAAAGATGATAGTGATCTTTAATATAATGTACTATCATATAATAAAATAAAATTTTATTTATGAACTTTGAATTTGCCTGATGATTTACAAGCATTTACATTTATACATAATACTTCTTAAGGAACTTGCCATTGATAGGCATCATAGCAACTCGACCATCAAGCTCTAAGAGTTGATAAGCTCCATTTGAGAAGACTTTGCTTACAACATAGGAACCTTCCCATTTCGCATCGAATTTCCCTTTGCTCATATGAGTCATAGTCATAGGACGTCTGACAGTTAGAACAAGCTCTCCTTGCTGAAATGTTCTGACTTTAACTTTGCGGTTGAAAGTCTTCGAGACGCGGGCTTGATATAACTCAATATGTTATTAAGCCATTAATCGCTTCTCATCAAGTGCTTCTAACTCTTGAAGTCAAAGAAGGTCGTTATTCTCTGTAGTAAGCTCGTTAGCAATGGCAATCCTTAAAGAAGGAATTTGCAGCTCCAAAGGAAGGACAGCTTCACAGCCATACACCAAAGAGAAAGGTGTAAAGCCTGTAGGATTATGGACCGTAGTTCGGTAGGCCCAAAGACATTCGCCGAGTTTCTCGCTCCAATTCCATTTGTTAGTGGATACAAACTTCTTAAGGAGTTTAATGATGGTTTTGTTAAAGGCTTCAGCTAAACCATTAGCGGCAGGATTGTATGCTGTCGAGGCGACATTGTCAATCCGGTGATCGTCACAGAATCTAGTGAACTTCTGGCTGATGAATTGAGGTCCATTGTCATGGATGATTCTTCGAGGTACACCAAATCTATAGATGACGTGGTGTTTAACGAAGTTGATGACGCTATTGGTCTTGACTTCAGCCAGAGGTATAGCTTCAGCCCACTTGGAGAAATAGTCAGTTATCGCCAATATGAATCGATGTCCTCTAGAAGATGGAGGATTGATGGGACCTATGACATCCATGCCCCATGCTTCGAAAGGCCAGGAAGCAACAGTCGGATGAAGGAATTCCGATGGTTGATGAATGAAGTCTGCATGGATTTGACAAGCACGACATTTCCTTGCATATTCAATGGCATCTGATACCATAGAGGGCCAGTAGTAACCCATGCGTCTAATGCGATCCTGTAGCTTAGGACCGGGTTGATGTGCTCCACAAACACCATCGTGAGCTTCACGTAAAACTTGTTTAGCTTCATCACCAGCGAGACAGCGTAGGAGAAGACCGTCATAAGTTCGTCGATAGAGGGTCTTTGTAGTTTAATTGTAATAGAATCGGAGAGATCTTCGACGAACACTCGTAGCCTCCTTAGGATCTTCAGGGAGTATGTCGTGAACCACGAAGTCGATAAAAGGAGTTCTCCAATCTTTATCGATAACATTAACTTCAGCAAAGTTGCTGAATTCAATATTACGATTGTTTTCGATGCAGAACAGTTCTCGGTTGGAGATAACTACCACCTGTTGTCTTTTGATAGGGATGGCTAAGACAGCTGCAAGATTGGCCAAAGCATCTGCTTCTGTATTGCAAGCTCGTCGAACATAGTCGATGAAGAAAGCTTTGAATGATATAGCCATGTTGATAGCTGCTTCGTGATAAGGCACTAGGTCTTGATGACGGACTTCATAGGTTCCTCTAACCTGATTAACAACCAGCTTAGAATCACCGTAGACTTTGAGATATTCGACATTTAGTTGTTTGGCTAACTGTAGGCCGATGAGTAGAGCATTATACTCTGCTACATTGTTGGAACAAGGTTCATCTAGAGAGTAGGCTCTTTGGATAGTTGATCCGTCTGGAGAAACGAAGACCACTCCAACACCCGCCACAATGGCACCATTTGGTCCGATCCTTGATGCACCGTCAAAGAATAGACGCCAGGTTAGAAACTCTTCAGAGATCATGTTGACTTCCAATGTCTCGTCTGGAATTTCATCATAGAGCTTAGATGTTTCTGGCACAGGATGAGCTGCTAAGAAATCTGCCAGCGCTTGACCTTTGACAGACTTTTGTGGAACATACACCATGTCATACTGAGCTAGCAGGATTGCCCATGTAGCCAGCCAAGAATTGAGTGTGCTAGGCTTCTTCATGAGTACCCGAAGAGGATTAACTCGAGATATAATATGAATGGTTTGGCCAATGATGTAATGTCTTGTCTTCTGTACAGCAAACATGAGAGCCAAGCATTCTTTCTTAACTGGACTATAACGGTGTTCAGCACCAATCATAGTACGGCTAAGATAATAGATGGCCTGTTCGTGACCTTCTTTGTTCTTTTGGACAAGTAAAGCACCCAATGAATGATCCATAGCACGGACATACATTAAGAATGGAATGCCAGAGATAGGTGGCACCAAGACTGGTGGGTTCATGAGATATCGCTTGATATCATCGAATGCTCGTTGACATTCTTCGGTCCAAACGAAAGATACACCTTTCTTCATTAATTGAGTAAATGGTCTGCAACGTCCAGACAAATTCGAAATGAATCTTCTAATGTATGCAAGTCGACCTTAGAATCCTCGTAGCTCTTTTAGGTTGCGTGGAGGACGCATCTCTTGAATGGCTTTGATCTTCTCGGGATCTACGTGTATACCCTTAGAGGTAATGACGAAGTCGAGAAATTTGCCACTAGAGACACCCAAGAATGACTTGGTGGGATTCATTTTGAGTTGATGTTGGCGCATGAGATTGAAGATAGTTCTCAGATCTTGAAGGTGATCTTCCTTTAGACGACTTTTGACAGCAATATCGTCAACATAGCATTCAACAGTCTTACGAAGATGATCTCTGAAGATAGTACTCATAGCCCGTTGGTAGGTTGCACCAGCGTTCTTAAGACCAAATGGCATCACAGTGTAGCAATAGACACCTCGCGGAGTGCGAAAAGAGGTATGCTTTTCATCTTCAGGATGCATCTTGATTTGATTGTATCCAGAGAATCCATCCATGAAAGAAATTCGCTCGAACCCACAGGTATTGTCAATCATAACGTCCGTGATAGGAAGAGGAAATTCATCTTTTGGACATGCTTCATTAAGATCCCGGAAATCGATGCAGACTCGAACTTTGCCAGTTTTTTTTAAGACTGGAACGACATTAGCCACCCAGTCGGGATGTTGTTCTTCTCGAATGAAGCCACAAGCAATGAGCTTCTTGACTTCATCATCAATTGCGTCCATCATTTCTGGTTTAAAACGCCTTTGCTGCTGTTTAACTGGCTTAGCATTAGGCAAAATGTTCAGTTTGTGTGTAGCAATTTTGGGATCTAAACCTGGCATGTCTTCATAACTCCAGGCAAAGATGTCAATATATTCTTTAATAAGAAGAATCAATTCTTCTTTGTCTGTTTTCGAAAGATTCTTGCTGATGAAGATTGGACGAGGCGAGCCACTTTCCCCTACATCAACTTGAACTAACTGATCTTCAGTAGGAGGTTCGCGTTGTTCAAAACGAAGCACCCATTGATTATCTATATGTTGAGCCCAAGGATCTGTTTCAGGATTTTCTGCAACGTCCTCATTATAGCCTTTTGGAAGTTCAACAGAGGCCATGTTAGAAGATACAATTAGCTTATGGACTTCTCCAATGCTAGTATCAGAATCCCAAGATCTGGAATCAGATGAATTAGAGCGTTCTTCACTGTCGGAGTCAGAGACTGCTGGGGACAACAGTGGAGGAGAAGCGTATCCGAGACCTTTCTTGGTCCTGCTGTAGTACATGTCTGACTTTCCTCTTGGGACAGTCGTACGAATAGGAGTTCGTCTACCCTTACCGTAATTAAGACCACTTTTGAAATCGTAGCCCATTTTCCGGACGATGTCTTTTGATTGTTGACTGTAACGATGGAACTGGATACGTCCCGTATCGTTAATTTTGCTATCATCCGTATAGTTAATCTTCGTTTCCGGTCTTTTATATAAAAATGCTGGACTTTCACCTTTCTTCAAAGAAGGGTGAATACGGTAAGAATCATCTGGATCTTCAAGCGAGACTTCTGTCTGAAGAGATTGTACAACTCCCAGTGTAATTGATTGGAAACTATCTAACATATCCAAATAACTTTTAGTATAATAAATAACATCAATATACTGAAAAGTAGGTGCTTTTTCATTGATTTGTACATCAGTATTTACAACAGGACCTTTAACCTTAGCAGGTTTGGTCAAATTGATTACAAGAGGGGGAGAAGAATAACGTGGAGGAGGCTTGTTACAACGGAGATCGATAACAAGTGGCTCAGAAGAGGTGAGCTCCCCTTTTTCCTTGTTGCGATTTAGATCAACAACAAGTGGCTCAGAAGGAATGAGCTGCTTTTTGTCTTTGTTATGACGTAAGTCGATAACAAGTGGCTCAGAAGAGGTGAGCTCCCTTTGATTTTCATCAGCATCAACTGATTTCTTTTGAACTGGTAAGTGAATAACCAGTGGCTTGGAAGATTGAGGATGAGAAACTCGCCCCTTAACAGGTATGATAAGAGTGTCTTGAGGTACTGCTTTTTGATCTTCTTCAGTATCCATAGCCAATACCACCTTCATAAATTCATCCTTATATATACGAGCATCGTTGCAATAAGCTTCAACACCCTTGAAAGGATAAAGGTCCGCAACTTCCTTGTGAACTTGTCCTTTGTCATCAACGTATTTAAAGCATTGATGAAGAGTTGATGGAACGATATTGTATTCATGTAGGAATGGCCTTCCCAGGAGAGCATTGTAAGAACAACCATGATTGTCAATGATATAAAAGGTTACCTTTGTGCGAAGATTGCCTATTTGGAGTTTTAGGCGGATCTTGCCCAAAGGTTCACTCTTTCCTTGGTTAAATCCCAGAATAGTAGTGATCGTGGTTGAAAGACTATGCACTGGTATCTTCAATGCATCTAGCATTGTCTTTGGCATGATACTATGTGCAGATCCTAGATCTATCAAGATACGATCAACCTTCATTGAATCTACATATCCTGTATAGTAAAGAGGACGATCATGTCTATTATCTTCCATTAGCATATCATCCTGAGTGAAGGTAATATTTGGAATTAGTTCCAAGACACTATGACTGTGATGACAAGAGACTGATTCTGATTCTGGCTTCTTGAGAAGAGTTAAGCAAGTTTCAGCCTGCATCAGAGCTTCACTTAGAGTTTCTCGTGTCTCTTTGGAAAGACGCAAGAGTTCAAAGATTGACAGCCTAGCTGGTGTATTGGCTAATTGAGCCAATATATCAAAGTTGTAAGGCTTCTCAAGCCCAGTAGGAGATGACTTCTTTAAAGGTTTGTCAAATCGAACTTGTTGCTTGCCTTTGTCAGCCGTTGTTGGCTTAGGAGGAATTGATACTACAACTGGTGAAGATGTAGAAGGGACCTCTTCAGCAGATGCGGGTTGTGCCGGAGTAGGTTCGGAAGAAGATGCAGGATCCCTTTGACCTTCAGAATGATCTTTCAAATAAGCTTTCCTTGATCTGGTGCCTAACAGAATCTCTTCGTCGACAATGGGATCAAAAGATACCATGTTGCAAATCTTGGTTTTGCCTTTAGAACGAGTTTTCTTCTTGGAAGATATCTCAAATTCTGGAACAAGATCAGGATGGATCCACATAATTTCACCGTTGTCAAGAGACAAGGGAATAAGACCTTCATTTGATGGAAGCGGGAGATTCTCAATCTCAAGGGTTGCTTTAGGAATTGGAATGACACCATGCTGTATCATCTGCGGAGGGAAATCTCCAAATTGGACTGAAACCATATTTGCAGTAACAGTCTTCTCATCTTGTTGCAAAATGACTACACCTGCATTAACAAGCTCTTGAATCTTACCTTTGAGCACATAGCATGCTCGAGTAGGGTGTCCAATAAATCGGTGATATACACAATACTTGGGATGATCAGTCTTATTGACTTCATCAGGTTTCTTTGGATCAGGGAGTTGAATTTTGTTGCTTTTGAGTAAACACTCAAAGATACTTGCTGTGTCATTTTCGTCAAAGGAATATTCTACCTTCGGACGAGGTTCCCTTGGTGGAGGTGCAGAAGGAGTAGGAGTAGATGTAGGTGGAGCCACATTGACAGCCAAAGATTCTTTATTTTTGTTCAAATTAATGTTTAAAGTTTCTTTCGCTTTGCGATTGTTCTGGCGATTGCCACCACCTGAATTCTGATGCTCATCGCGATCAGGATTAGACATTTGTACCCCCAATTGTTTGAACTTGTCGGCACTTACTTCAGCAGCTTTGGCGTTGACGATGAATGAGGGCCAATCTTAAAATTGGGTTGATCCCGTCCACATACTGATAATAGGTAAAAGATTTGCCTTACAAGTATCAATAGTGACAGCAGCTGGAGTCCCTGGAGGCATTTTCAAAGCTTCACGGCGGAACCGTTCAATAAAGCTCTCAGCAGTTTCATTATGTTTTTGTTTGATTTTGTTGAGAGCTGACATAGTCATATCATTAAACCCTTCATAGAACCGTTCTAGAAAGATTTGTTTGAGACCTGAAAAAGAAGTAATGCAACCATCGGACAAACTTCTGTACCAGTCGTATGCTACGCCAGCTAAACAACCGACGAACACTCTGGTAAGAAGAGCATCATTTGGCTGAAGTTGAACAGTCATTACCTCAAAATGATTGATGAATTGACTCGGGGAAGTACTGCCATCGAACAGAGAGATTGTAGGAATTTTGTACTTTGGGGGAAATGGGACATCCTTCCATTCAACCGAATAGGGCTGTTTAATCCCCAACCTTTGTAGATTGTCTTTCTCTTTAAATGCTTCAAACTGGGTTCGTAAGAGTCTGATAGCTTCATTGGCATCTTCTGATGAAGAAGAAGGAGCAGGTTCAGTTGTAGTGGTAGGAGGAGGAACAGCATTGTAAGCACTACCCCCAGCTCCTGAATGGCTAGGCGTAGTTTATACTTGCACTTGTACAGGAGGCATTTGGGGAGGTGCTACCCCCAGCCCAGTATTGGCAGGTATTGAAGATGCTATGATCTCTGGACCAGTAATAGGTGCAGTTAGTGGTGTAACATGTTGTGCTACAATGATGGAATGCATACTAGCAACCATCTCAGCCATGGTTTTTAATTTGTCTTCGTGTGTAGCAATTCGCTGTTCTTGATTTGCGGAGGTTGAAGCATCTGGATCATCGGTGACAACATAAGCCGTCACTTCTCTTGGCACAGTAGAAGATACTGTTTGTTCAGAACTTTCACTGTATGCATCATAATCAGAAAACGAATCATCTCCTGACTGGGAAACAGGAAGATGACTTGAAGGGTTTTGAGGAAGATTCCTTTGACCGATTGTATCTCGGCTTCGAGAACGGGTATGTTGAAATACTCCTTCAGAAGATTCTTGAAGTAATTCCAAATACCGCTGGCTTGGCTTGCAGAGTCTACCATGCTTAGAGCATCTTTTACCCCCAGTGTCTCGGGAAGTCATGTTAACAGAAGCGTACAAAACTTCGTCTTCTTCTGACATAGGTTCAGATTTAGCAAAAGTTAAACGATCGAAGACAGATCGTTTTGTCGTTTGACAACAGCATTGGATGATGACTTTATGATTACAATGATGATCAGATGGTTGAGATGAAGATATTGAGACATCATCCTGTTTTTGTCTTAGATGTTCTCGAAGATCTACAACAGGACGAGGAAAGTTCCGAGGGATCTGTTCTTTAATAACATTTGGAACATGATTCCGATTCTTCAAATGTTTAGTCCCTTGAGTATACAGGGAAGTACTCACTTCATTGGCATAAGTGTCAGGATTTTTGACCTTGGAGATTTGTTTATGATGATGTTTGACCTTCGGCATTGGCTGTTTGCATTTTACTGAAGTGGGTCGATTAAGATAAGTTCTGAGGTCAGCAAATTCACCCCCAGGAGTTTCTGTTTGAGACACTAACAGTTTTCCCTGTCTGGAACGACAAATTTGGAGAGTCGGGAGGTCCTGGAATTCTGCTATCGGAGTAGGCAGAATACCTCTTTGATTAATACAAGTACTCTTGTTATAAAAGAAAGAAGAATCCTTGATTGGTGCCGAGACACATTGAGATGGATCTTCTTCAGTAAAAACTGAAGAAGACTGAGAAAAGACCAAAGGGCCTTTTCCTTTGTTTTGAGATGAAGGGTTAGCTAAAGAGCGTTTTCCTCTGTTATCTTCCAAGTCATGAGACAAGGAAGTTTGAGAAAAGACCAATGGACCTTTTCCTTTGCTTTGAAGAAAAGGAGAAATAGTCAAAGGACTACCCTCAGTGGATTGCGCAGAGGCAATAGGGTGTTTGGGAAGAGAAGTAGAATCTCTTCTTTTATTGTGAGAAGAAGGGAATTTAGCCAAAAGGCTGTTTTTCTTGGATTGCGCAGACTTGGTTTGCGCATGGGTGGAAGGTGCACTAGTCATTTGTGCATTAGAAGCTTTGGTAAGAAGTGCATCAGGAGTCCTTGTCTTAGAGTGCTTGGGATGCATTTCGGATACTGGAGTGTTATTTTGCGCAGGAAAAGCCACTGCCAATTGTGCCAGAGTCATAGGAGTCTTCTATTTTGACAAGGCAGGATATGAAGTAGCCTGTGCAACAGTTGCAGCAGACTGCGCAGCCTTGACTGTAATAGATTGCGCAGCAGTTGCTGAGACAGACTGTGCAACAGTTGGCACAGCAGTTTGTGCAGCAGTCTGACTAGCAGATTGTGCAACAGTTGGTACAGCATCCTTGGTGGAAAAAATGCCAGATTGTGCAGACTTGGAGACCCAAACTGAGCGCACTTTGCTCTTGGCAGAAGTAGCTACAGTACGGGGAGTGGTCTTGGAGTTGAGCATCGCCTCGTAGGCTGTTTGGTTGACCTTAACAACCAGCGTCTTCTGCGTCTTCCCGATAGACGCTACGTCACATTGAGTTGCTACTTCCTCGTTGGAGGAGAAAGTTGTCCCCAGCAGAGTCGCCATTTTGTTTGCAAAAACAAAAGTATAAAACTTTATTGATACAAACTGTAATAAAGATTACAAGAATTCTGGAAAAATTACAACTATAGGAATCCAATCTTGATGACGATTGCTTTATCCCTTTGACGATGTGAACTTTGAAGACGAAGCCTCTGAAGTTGAAAACAACTCAGAAAATTGAAGGCAAAAGCCTCGGAAGTTGAAGACAAAAGTCTCGAAAGAATGCAGCAGCACTTTGGCAAGAACTCCTGAACTCTCTAATTTCTGATCTCTGATCTTGATCCCCTGAAATGAAGACTTGAAACTCTATTTATAGAGTTCTAGAAATAACTAACTTTTAGTTATTCTGGACTGTGCAGGATGGTTTGCGCAGCAATGGACTGCGCAGCAATGGACTGCGCAAGCAGTTGCTGGATCGTGGGCTAACTGTCTTGGACACATGGCATCATTTGATAGAAATGCACATGATCGTACATAGGCAGTTGCCACATAATGAGCAATTGATGGCCTGAATGCCACGTGTACTTTGTCAGTTATGTTGATAGAATGCGCAACCTGAACTGCGCAGACTTTGGTTTGCGCAGGAATAGACTGCGCAGGAATGGATTGCGCTGCCAGCTGTCAGCCGTCCTCGAGCACTGTGCGGCACAATAAACGAATAGTCTCCTCGTTCTCCGTGCTGTTAGCTGTCAGGAAGATCTGATTTGATTCAGTCAATGATGACTCCGGCCACGTCAGCCTGCGCAGTTGGAAACATGCGCAAACCAGTCTGCGCAAAGTGATGTCTGCGCAATCTGTTGTCTGCGCAACTCATCAAAATAATGAATATCTTGTATTTTTGACTTTGTTGATTGATGCAACTTGATTTTTTAGGACCTACACACCTGAGGGCCCATGAAAGGGTGCACATGATAGTATACATGAGGGCTCTGTGAACATGAGAGTACATGATTCACAGGAGTGTACATGTATGGTGAAAGCACAGGAGTACATGATGAAAGTGAAACGCACATGACACAATATACTCGATGCTCCCGAGGGGGATATCATCGCATGCAGAGATCCATATAGTACTAATCCGTGATAATGTCGTGACAGCATCAAGTAAGGTAATCTAAAGCAGGAATATAATTCTAAGCAGAATATGAAATGATCAGAGAATGTACTCGCCTGGTATCTGAGTGTCCAACTGAAATGTACTGTCAGAGGAGAGGTGTGTGGCTCCTAATCAGAACAGCACAAGTCACAACAAGTCCAGAATGGTAAAATGAAGTTCTACTATGCACTCTACATGAATCTAGGTCGATCTAGGCCAAAGTCAATTCTTGGTCAACTCTGGTCAACCCTAGAAGTCAAACTAGATCAACTATGGTCAAACTAGGTCAAACAAGTCTAAATTAGGTCAAATAGTCATTCTAGGTCTAACTTGTCCATACTAGTAGAAACAAGCCTACACTAGTTAACACATACCATTACAAGGCTATATTACAATACAACTATATAGCTACCTACATACATATAGGCATAAACATATACTCTATGTACACACATTCATTTTTATATTTCATTCCCATACATGTTGACATATAACCCACACTATATATATATGTATATAACACATCATATACATTATTATATATACATACATCGACATATATATATTACATATATATATATAGGCTCAAATCAAAATACACATATGTGTAGGCAACCTATATGATATACATACATAAATAGGTTTACACATAGTATACATACATACATATATTATATATTCATATATAATATATATACATATATGCATACATAGGCCACCTATCTAATATATATATATATATATATATATATATATATATATATATATATATATATATATATATATATATATATATATATATATATATATATATATATATACTATATACATTACATAGATTGAGAGGGCAGGTGTGTGTGTGTATATTAAAAACCTGTGGGTATGTGTGTAGATGAATGCTTGTGTGTGTGTGTTATTAAGTGAGGGACAGTGTAAACAGTGTGTGTACAAGAGGGAGAGGGGCAGTCCATACTAGACTGTACATGAAAAAGGAAGGAAATCAAATCAACTCACAAACTTCAGATTTCAGTCCCACAGTTCATTCTATAAAAATACTCAGATTTGAAGTTCAAAACCAAAACGATCTCAGGTTTAGTATCATTGTCTTGAAAAACAGTTCAACATCCCCCCTTCAATTTTGAATTCAAATCATCACCAAACATTCCCAAAATTAACATACAGTTAGAAAACATATAGGGGTACCATATTAGGGACTTAAACCATACAATTAACAGTATAAAATAGGTTAATTTAACTGTCAAAACTTATATTTAAAAATCTAGAAATACAGGAAAATAGATATGTATCTGAAAATTGGGTAATGTGAAATTAATGCATGAAAATGAACTAAGGTGTCGAAATATTGGTTGGTAGTGTAAGTATTAAAAGTGTACGTGTCCATCCATGTGTTCGTGTCCACCCAAGTGGACACAAACGTGTCCAAACAGTCCCGAACCCAAAATAGTGCAACACAGGACCAATCCTCGTGCACGCGTTCCAGTGCTCGTGCACACGACACGACACAGATCTTATGGTCGTGTCCAAGTGTCGAATAGGACTAGGGCTAGGGCTAGGACACCCTGATTCGTGTCCTCGACATGCATGTGTGCGTTACGACACGCGTATCAGTGTCAAAAATCGACAGTAGTCGATTAAATGTAAAACCCGTGCACGGCTTCGTGCGTGTCCGACACGACACGAGGGGTCATGCCACTTGGGGAGTATCGTGTCAGACACTGCCCAAATGTGTCCTCAAAATCCCACGTATCCTCGTATTGTATCCAGAGAGGAAACTACCCCGAGTAGCAGGACACGCAGCCCGTGCGCACACGCGTGTGCACCCTCGTGTGCACGTGTCCAATCCGACATGATGCGACACGAAAACACTCCCAGTCCAAAAGAAACATGTACGCAACATCAAAATATAATTTCCTATTCATTTACTTTTCCAAAACTAAATCGAAATGCCCATTGGGGCATTTCATCAAATACTTAGACCTAGGTCGGATACGTCTCAGATACGGACACGAAATGGGTCCACCAGGACACGAAATCAATTCCTATGGCTAGGGGACACTTAGGGCTAGGTCTACATGCAAAAAAAACCAAAAATTAATAGAGTTTACATAGATTTACCTATTGGTGACCAAAATCAAGAAAAGCCTCAAATGGGGGTTCCTCTTGCTAGCAAACTTCTCCAAATTGGTATGAATCTGAGAATAACACTCGACAACAGCAAGAACACTATATTTAGAACCTATTTCAATTTGTTTGAGGGAAAAAGGAGCTAAAATGGAATTTCTATGGATTTGTGAAGATGGAGACTCACCTCTTCCCAAAACTTATGAAATTCTAAGGAGGCTAGCCCTAATGGAGGAGATTATTTATAGGGTGGGAATCCCTAGGACTAGGTTAAGTGGCCGGCCAAGTATGGGTTGGTCTAGGTTAGGTTCACATGGCTAATGGGTTGGGCTATGGGCTCCTATGTGCCAAGTTATTAATCATTGATTCAACCATAAGCCATGGCTTATGACTTAATATCCTGACTTGAGTCAAATAACTAAACCATAGGTCAAACTATAGTCTAACTAGGGTTGCATGACCTAACCAAGTCCAAACTCAACTAGGGTTAGCTCCTAGGTTAGTCTACCAAGGTCATTGCTAGTCAAAGTCAACCTAGTCAACCTTCTTTCAAACAATTCCAAAATAAATCCTAAAAATTCCCATAAATTCAAATAAATTCTAATAAATTTAAATAACCCCAAAAATGACAAAAATACCCTCAAAATAGAAATGTGGTAGTGACAGGACCGGGCGGCCATGTGTCCACCGTTTCCTCCCTCGGTCATGCGCCTACCCAACTCTTGGCGGGCATGTGCCCACTTCTTCTACGCCCGGACTGGCGCCGCATCTAGCAGACGACCATGCCCTCACTCCCGACCCATCGAGCATAGGCACGACTCCCCATCCTCGGAGCACCGGCCACGCGCCCCCCTCTCTCCTTCATAACGGCTCCGATGCGCCCACTTACAACCCTCTCGACACATGCGCCCACTCCTCGACAAGTCGCATGCCCCATGCGCCCGCTGATGGAAACCCAGTATGCCCCCAGTCAGTTCTCCCAGCCTCTCCCCCCATATGTGCAGCCATCCCCATCAAAATCCTCCATTATCCGGAGGCTCTGACGCCAGATCGCGGAACACAGCTCCCTATTCTGACCAAGGACGCAACTCTGCCGGACATCATCCTTCTGTGCCCCTCTGCCAGTGAAACCATCTGTGTTTCATTCTCTCTAGCAGAGATCTCATCCTTATCTGCCAATTTTGTAAAGACATTTGTGATGAAGTTCCTGACAGGATGCCCTAAGATCACCTATGTCCAAGATGCTATCGCTAGATGGGGTCTCAAATCCGCGTACAAGGTCGTCCCGTTAGACCCCAACCACATGCTCCTCCACCTTTCCTCCGACTCCGACCACTCCTTAGTCTAGACAAAGGGCACCACCAGCTTTGGCGCTCACACCGTCAAGATCGCCAAGTGGCCTCTCGGATTTAACTCCAAAGTCGACTCGACGATTATCTCGACGTGGATCACCCTCCCAAACCTTCCCCTCCTCTGCTTCGCCCCCACAGCTCTGAAGAGGATCGCCAGCTCCTTCGGGACCCTGGTGGCGATAGCCAAACAAACCCGCAACCTCTCCAAAGACAACTACGCAAAGATTTGTGTAGAGCTCGACCCGTCACATGACCCCTCAACACTCATTCAGATCGAACTCGGAGGACAGTTACACTCTTAGACACTGGTGTTTGACAACAGCATTATTGTCGACAAACTGGGTCAGATCCCAGGCCACCTCACTACGTATTATTTTTGGGCCCATCCGGAGCTAAAAAAGAAAGCCCCCCGTCCACAACAACCCTCGAAACCAACCCGGATATTCTCCTCTGCTCCGATCCTCCCCCTCCCCAACTCTCACTCCCGTTTTGAAGACAACGATGGCTCCCCCAGCCCCGGGACACACCCCTATCGGTTAAAGCCATCATCCCCTTTGAACCCCCTGCCATTCTTCTCCAAAACAAATTCTACATCCTCTCTTCCTCCCCTTCAGACGACGCCGCAAGAAAGAGACCACTTCATGGGCTGACCCCTCCACTTGTAGGCGTACAGAGCGCCGTCCAGCTCCCCCCTCCCCCGCCCATGACCTCTCTTCTAGAAGGCGGGTAGAGCACCGTCGAGATCCCGCCCAGCGAGGAGGAGAACCTGATGGCGTTGATCATCCACTCAACTCTCTCTATTTTCGAGCCCCCTCCCCTCCTGTCAGGCAGAGCCTCCCAGATAGCCCTCACCTGTCTGGGCTTAGTCCCCGCGGATCAACTTTAGTAAGCCAGAGATGCTGGTTTCCTCGACCTCAACAACCCTCTCTGTACGCTGGCCGAAATTGATAAAGAGGTCGCCACCCTCTCAGGAGAGGTCACCAAAGACACCACCTCAGCAGCAGATACTGTGACTATTCTTCGAAGAGCTCCCAACATTAACCGCAACAAGAAGAAAAACTTGCCCACGAGCAATCGACCATGACCACATGGTCAGCCACAAAGCTCAACACCCTCCCCCTGCAACCATCTTAATGCTTAACATCCGATCGTGGAATGTGCGATGGCTGGCCAATAAACCCACATTGAGGAGATTAAGCAGCCTCAAGAAAACCTACAGGGTCGACATATTAGTTATTATCAAACCCAAAATATCCCAAAGAAAACTCAAATCTATCCAGCTGTAACTCGTTTTCCCGTTCGCTGTCGCCGGGTGCCATAACATCTGGATCCTCTTCACCGTCGAATGCAAATTTGGCAACGTCTAAGACTCTAAACAAGCATTATCCTGCTGGATAGAGCATCCCTCCCTCATATCCCGACCCCTCCTCTCTACGGTCCATGGTAGCTGAGATGTTTCCGAACGTAAGATTCTCTGGGACACCATGATAGACACCCACCTCAACCACAGCAACCTTCCGTGGCTCTGCCTTGGTGACTTCAACACTATATCCCTCAGAGATGAGAAGTCGGGAGGCCACCCTCCCTTCAAGCCAGCCATGAATGACTTCAATACCTTCATCTTCAATGCCCACTTGCGCCCCCTCCCATTCTTTGGCAATGCTTTCACCTGGTGTAACATGCATGAAGGGGCCAGAAGACAATATTCTCGCCTGGACCGAGCCCTAGTCAATAACAGTTGGATGGACCTGGATCTCATCTCCAATCTATCTAACCTCAACACCACCAAATTGGACCACTCCCCTCTCCTAATCGAAATCAGCAATGACTCAAGCCTCATCAAGTAACCTTTTTGTTTTCTGGACTTCTAAAGACATCACCCTCAATTCAGGAACATAGTGGCCTCCGTCTGGAGTTCGATAAGTAACCCCAACCCCCTTGTTCGTATGGCGGCTAAGCTTAAAGCCACCAGGGGTGCCCTCGTGACTTGGAGCAAACTTGCGTTTGACTATATTTTTTAAGCGATTAAGACGACGGAGGATGACGTCACCCCCACGGAGATCCTATATGCAACAGACAGATCCCCGGAGGCCTGCTCTCAACCTTACCAAAGCTCTCCTCAAGTCCCGGATGAAGGTGGAGACGAACTTCTAGAAGCAGAAAGCCAGATTGACCTGGGACGCAGAGGACGATAAAAATTCTGCCTTCTTCCATGCTTGCGTCAAAGGCCGTCGTCATCAGCTTAAGTTGCACCAAATAAATGACGACAACGGCATCTTACTCAGAGACCAGTGGGGCATCCACTCCAAAGTGCAGCTCTTGACCCCCTGCTAAGGATATGGAGTTCTTGGTAGCGATCCCCACCCTGATCGACAAGCGGAAGAACATGCAGCTCTTGACCCCCCTCTGCTGAGGAAGTCAAGACCACTGTCAGGGCCCTCGATGAGCACAGTACGCCTAGACCTGATAGCTTTACTGGAGTTTCTTCAGATTTTGTTGGGATATCATCGAATCTGACTTTCACAAGACCGCAGTTGTATTCCTTCAAGGAGCGAGATACCCTAAAGCCATCTTCCATGCCAACCTTATTCTTATCCCTAAGAAAGACAACCCGGAGACCTTCAAAGACTTCAGACCTATCAGCTTATGCACTTTCACCAATAAAATCATCTCCAAGATCATCGCAACCTGTATGTCCTCCCTTCTTTCCAATATCATATCTAAGGAGCAAAGCGATTTTGTCCCCGGTCGGAACATCACCGATAACATCCTTCATGATCAGGAGATGATTACGTGCATAAAGTTCATGGCTAGGTGGGAAATGTCGCCATCAAACTAGATATGGAAAGGCATATGATTGATTGGACCGGCAATTCATGATTTGGGTGTTTATGGCCTTCGGTTTCTCCGAGAGCTGGATAGACGTCATCTTCAGATCTATACGCAACTCTTGGTTCTCCAATGTTATCAACGGGCAAGCCGACGGTTTTTTTAAATCCAGCCGAGGAGTCCGGCAAGGAGATCCTCTATCATCCACCAACTTCATCATCGTGGCCGAGGCGCTCACCAGAAACCTTAATAACATGGCAAACACCACCAGATTCTACCACTTCCATACCACCACCAACTGCCCTCTAATCACACATCTGGCTTACGCCGACGATATCCTTATTTTATCATTCGACGATGTCGGGTCGATGGAGGTTGTCACCGGTACTCTAGAAGGTATACCAGGTGCTTCGGCCAGCGAATTAACACCGATAAAAGTGTTATCTACACCCACCACAAGGTCGACATGAACCACTCAGCCAGGCTCGCCATCCTGACCTCATTCTTCATCACTTGACTACTATTTTCTTACCTGGGGTGTCCGCTGGTTTACGACAGATCTAGTTCGGGAATCTTCGATGGGCTAGTGAACAAAATCAAAAACAAAATTGCAGGATGGCAAAACATGACTCTCTCCCCTGGAGGTAAGCTGATTTTCATCAAGCATGTCCTTACCTCTATCCCCATGTACACCCTGGCCATCTGTTCCTCCCCTAAGAAGCTATTATCCTCTTTCGAGTCCTTCTTTGCCAGCTTCTTCTGGGGATACCTCGACGGCAAGGACAAACGCCACAGGGCAAGCTGGGACTCGATGGCAAAACCTACCAACGTGGGTGGACTAGGTTTTAACAGATTAGCGCACATCATTGAAGCCTGCTTCATAAAGTTGTGGTGGAAGCTTCGTTCGGATACATACATCTAGACTAGATTCATGAAGGCCAGATACTTCCGACATTCACACACGACGACAACCATCACCAACACTCGTTCATCCGTATCATGGCACTGTATCGTACTTGGCCGATGCCTCGCTGAACCCTTAATCCATCTTCAACTTGGTAACGGCAACTCGTCGTTGTGGCACGAGCGTTGGCTCGGTCGTGTGAACCTCCAACCTTCCCCGTTCGTTGACCCAAATTACAAGATCTGTGATCTATAGATCGACGGTGCTGGTTGGAACTGGGGCCGTGCCAGGGATTGGCTGGGTTAGGAGGGGACGGCCGACCTGGCCAACGCTGACGTCCAACTTAGAGAGATCCTTGATACCCTGCACTGGTCTCCTACGTTAGATGGCACCTTCACAATGGCATCTGCCAGAACCTTAGTGAGAGGCACCGATACGCCATCCCCATTAATTGCCCCTTTTTGGCACTCATGCATCCCCAACAAATGGCCTATTCTGTCATGACCCGTACCCTAGAGTAAGGGCACGAGAAGTGGGTACCCCCAGCCTACGCCGCAGTGTCGGCGGTAGAACGATGTCCTAGGTCACAATATCTAACAATATAAAGCTAAGCAGTTTATACTCCCCGAATGGGGGTGACATAGCAGAATGTAAACTCAATCACATCTAAGGTAGAGCATAATGGAATATAGATAAAACATGAAATCCAGAAGAGATACCACAGATAGAAGTCTAAGTGTCTAAGATACACAACCCAGAAATACATCTCAAAGCTCAAATACAGTAATCCATAAATACAACTCAAGACAACTGAAAATAAGCTATAAGCAAAACCCTAGCTATCTATACAACCTCTACTGTGTCTCCTCTAGGATAGCAGGCAAACTCCAGGCTATCTGTAAAATTTATCAACATGTCCAGTCAGGACAGGAGCGAGCACAATACATCTCAACAGTTCATAGCAGGTTAGAAAATATAATCATGCAGTAAAGTAAGATATAGATACTGAAGAAATGCAGTATGTAAACAGAGAGAGAGAACTGTAATAGAAATATCTACTATAAGTAAAGAGCTAACAGTGGCTAGTGAGTCAGAGTATAATATAGACATGTAAATGGCATAGGATGGTTCTGATAAGATACTACGGAAAGATTCTGATTAGATACTACTTGGGTATTATTCACATGCCCACTTCTACTCCCCCGTACCCCCAATTAATACACAAGGATCCAACCAGGTTATGTTATGATTCTATGTAACGGCCCCCGAAGGGTGGTACATAGTAGTCCCATAAATAGAGATTATGGGAAACCCAATAAATGGGATAAGGATTCAAGGAAAATTCTGTGATCATAAGAGTATATGTCACAAGTGATCAAAGAACCAAATAAAGCATAGTGATACGCCATGTAAGTGAAACGCACAGAACATGTAGTACCTGATGCTCCCTGAAGGGATAACATCTCAAGAAGGGATCCATATAGTACTAATCCATGTGACCAACGTGACAGTATCAAGTAAAGTAATTTAATGCATGAAAATAATTCTAAACAAGATATGAAATGATCAGAGAATGTACTCGCCTGATAACCTGAACAGCTGATAAGTATAGGAGGGTCCAACTGAAGCCACGAACTCCTATTTAAAGCAACACAGGTTACAAGGTGTTCAAGTTGTAATAAAAGAAACCCCACAAGCAATCTATGTTATTCTAGGTTCTTCTAAGTCAAAACAACTCTAGGTCAACTCCGGTCAACAATCTAGTCAAACTAGGTCAGGTGTTGACTTACAGTTGACTTTTGGTCAACTGGTCAAATCTGGTCAAACTGGGTCAATTCTAGTCTAATTATTAAAGATATAAAGTGTACTTCGTTATTCGTACTTCGAAACTTACGACACGCAATCGAGATAAGATGATCAACGGTAAAGTTGATAATCTTATTATAGTGATCCACGTGTCCATCTTGTCAATTTTAACGATGTGAGATCACTGGAATTGCCTGATCTCAGTTTCGTTACACTAATCCCGAAATACGAACATTATAAGAATTAATTATTAATAAATTATAAAAAGGTTAAACTCAGAGAAATTATCAACAAACATTGTCGGACGATAAAATAAACATCGCTAACGTGTCCAGAATGGTCAAATTAGCTAGGATAGCCTACCCATCGGTCCAATTTAGACACAAGGGCAAAAAGGTAATTTCGGGTCAAAACGGTATCCGTGTCGGAGCCGTTTTGTACCGAAAAATGTGCAAGAAAATAAATCTACACAACAGAATAAATTATATGTCCATGAAACCAGAATGACGATACGAACCCAACGGTATCTCCAGAATTGGATTCCGTTGACCCGATCTCAATTTGGTCCGTTGACCAAAATATTAAAATTCCGATTTGTACGAAAATACGTGCTGGAGCCAATGTTCTCAAAACTCAGCAAACTACATGTCAATGAGTCCAGAATGACGATACGAACTCAACGGTATATCCGGAATTGGATTCCGATAAGCCGATCTCAAAATGACCAGTTGACTCGGATATTGGTATCTGACTTGCACCGAAATGCGTGCCGGATCCAATGTCCACCAATACCTAGCAAATTATATATCAAAGAGTCCAGAATGACGATACGAACTCAACGGTATATCCGAAATTGGATTCCGATGAGCCGGCGTCAAAAAGTTCTGTTGGCCCGGACTGTGGGACCCACTTTGTACCGAAAAATGTGCCAGGGCCCACGTCCTCCAAATCTAACAAATTTTATATGAAAATATGCCAGAACGACGCCACGAGGCTACTGGTGGTGTCAGAAATGAAATCTGGAGTCCCGTGTTCAAAAATAGAATTTTACAAGTTGGAAATTACGAATTCGGACGGCCAACTTTGGCGTCGAATTCAACCAATCAAACAAGCTCACAATAAAACGAAACTGGAGGGGTAGTAAGAGGGTTATACCAGCTTCACACAGGAACAGGTAGCATGCCAAACGTAGCTGCGGTGGAGGAGATACAAGCTGACGAAGTTGACTCCGCGAAACTGTCCAAAATTAATATAATTTAAACGGTCAACTTGGTGGCCGGTTTTGATATATCAAACGATAAAATAAACGGATGAAAATTAACAGGTATGAAGGTGGATATACCAAGATTGTGACGGACCAAAGAAATTGCTGATCCAACGGTCGGATTTTCGGAAAAACCCACACGAAGTCGCTGAGATGGAACACGAATTCTGGATCGATCCCGCGCGCGTCACGACGGAACTTCGTGCGAAACGCACGAATCGCCTCGACGGTGCGTCCTGGAGGACGGTTTCCGCTTGGGGCCTACCCCAGGGGTGCGCCCGGCCATGTAGGGGGTCGGCCACGCCGGTGTGCGGCCGGCGGCGGCGCTGCACCACCCGTGCGCGCACAGCCTGTGGTTTCCGGCCGGCTGCTGCCCACCGCTGCGCGCGGGGCTGCACGGTGGAGGTGCGGCGAGGGGCGGCGTGGCCACGGCGAGATGGAGGTGGTGGTGTTGGCTTGGTGGTGGTTTAAAGATGGTGGTGGTGGCGAAATGGAGGATAAAAGGGTGATGGTGGTTGAGGAGAAGAAGGGGGTGGAAGCTGGTGGAGTGGTCGGTCGAGCTCGGCCACGGCGGAGCTGAGCTCGGGGAAGAGCTTGGGGGAAGGTTGGGTGTGTGTGTGTTTTAGTTGCTGTTGGTGTTGTTTTGTTGAAATGGTGTGGAAAAAAATTTAAGAAAGGAAGAGAGAGAATAATTGTAATGAGAGGGAGAGAGAGAAAAAGTGTTGTCTCCACATTAAAGTTAGGGCCAGCCAATGTGAAAGAGTGGGGGGAAAAGTTTACATGTAGGAATTAATGGATAGGATTAAATGGGAGGAACCTATGGCTAGGATTTAAATAGCTAAAATTAGGTCATTCCCAGGGATTTAATATCAATAGAAATTTCTATTAAATAAAAAATAGGTAGAAGAGTACTTGATATTTTCAAGGATAATGAGGCTGAGGGTGATGGTGATGGAGAGTAACACGAAGCTGGCTGGACTTGGTGGAGCCGGATTGGGTCTAGATTCGACATTACGCAATAATCGAATTAAAAATAGGTGTTGATCATGGGTAAATAAATAGCACATAGGGATTCCAATAAATGGGACACAAGTGTCGGGCGGTAGTAGGCTCAATGTGGGCCATGTCCGTATTTGGGGTTGACAGGTTTTGGTCGACAGGGTACCCACAATTCAAGTTGGGAAATGAATGTGACACCGTAGGGTGAAATAAAATCGGGTCACGTGTCAGGAAAGTTGTGTGAAGTAAATGGAGCACAAAATGGTGTGTCTGAGTGGGACACGAAGGTCATGGGTGAAGAGCGTCTCGAGTAGATCATGCATGATGAGTTGGTTTCAAGAGAATGACTGGTTTGGTGCTCCCAATTCAAAAGTCACAGTAACGTGCTAATAATGATCAAGAAAAAGAGTGGGAAAATTAATTAATAATCAAATGGTCTAAATCGACCCGAAGTTGTGCGAAGCAGAAAGAGTACAAAGGGACAAGTTTGGATAGGACATTATATACCATCATGAAGGTAATCATGTCCACTACTAAACTCGTGAAGAAGGTTTCCAGAGTTGAACATCCCTGACCCTCCAAATATCAAAGGCACGGAAAAGTGCATTTAAAGATAATTATACAGAATAATTTATTTATTGAAATTAAATCAATCAGAAAATAAAATAAAAATAGAAAAAAAATCAACCCGAAATTCAGGGTGCTCACATCCTACCCACCTTATAAAAATTTTGTCCTCGAAATTAAAATGTTCATACTCCTTCTAGGTCAAACCCCCACAATCAAGTCTCAGAACTTAAACAAATCATACCATTAAAAAGGACGGCATACATGGTCATGGCATACGGTGGTAGTGAAAGTCTCATCTAGGTATACTAGTCATGCTAACCGAAACGGTCATAGGGTATCAAAACACACAAGCAATCTAGGGTGCTAAACTAGAAAAGATACAGAAATAACAATCATCAAAACTTGTAAGGCTATCTACCATCCTATATGAAAACTGGTACTTATCAAAAAAAAATAATAAAGAAAGGTAACTACCAATTATCTATAAAGGGTTCAAAAAAAATCAAAATCAAAAGTTATAGAATGAAAGTCACTTGCATGGAAATCCAATCACAATATGTATATATATAGAGAGTGTGTTAGAGAGAAAAAAGCTAGCATTATGTAAAGGTCATGTGGTTCGTGTGTGTAGGGGTGTATGTGGACATGTTCATATGGTTAGATAGTAGGCATGTGTGTATGTAAAATATACATGAAAGTGTATATGAGGATGTTGGTTTCAAAACAACGGCTATCAAGTTACACTACTCATGGAATATTGGTTAAACGATCTACAATACACAACCTATTTACTCATAACATGCATGGCTAACCATATATATATATAAAGAGGTAAAGATTTAGTTATGTATCTATATACATTATAACATGTATGCCTAAAGTCTATATATATATCTATATAGGTATATAAACATAACATAGACAGGAAAGGTTAGGTTCACATGGCAGTGTATACTAAGTTAGGGTGTGTGTATCCTTGTACATGGTTATAGTTTAGTATTGAAAGGTTAAACCCAGTTTTAGTTCAGTATTTACATACAAAATCTGAAAATAAGCTAACATTTAAACTAATGTAATATTAACATAATGCAGTTTCAGATTTTTAGGGATTTGAAATATCACAACTAACTCAATGCTTCCAATACATCCTAACATGATAGAGAAGAAACCCTAACATACTATCCATACATTTAGATATGCATAAAGTTCAATATTATATATTAAATCTGAAATTGAACTAAACATTGGAAATCAATGTGAAATGTTAACATGTATTCAGTTTTAGGATTTGGAGAAATTCGAACATCAGACCAACACAATGTTTATCACAACCTAACCTGCAAGAATATGAAACCTAACTTTATATCCCTACATACCATAATGTATATAGCTCAAAATATTACATTCAAAACAACAAATTGAACTAACATTTAAAATCCAGTATTAAGGGTTAATATGCACACAGTCTTAGATTTGACAAATTCAAACATAAACTCAACCAATTTCCCTAAAAAAAAAATTAAACCCTGTATATAACATACATGTGCAGTGATATAAACAAAACTAACAACATGAAACCTATATTTGAATTACGAATTTAAACTGAAAAAGCAAAAAACCAGAAATATTGGGATTTTGACAATTTAAACATCAACAACATATTAATATGTATTTAGATAGGTGGGAAATCAAAGTGTAGCATGCATACGTGTCAGGCAAGTGTCCACTATATATATATTCATATATTCTTATGTCCTAATATAAAAATTAATTCTACGTTAAGACTAACATTTAGATTCCTACCAAGATTGCAAGTAGATGATTGGTGAAATCAAGACAGTTTTATTATTATTATTATTTAATACAAGGATAGTAGCAAGAAGGAAATAACGATAAAATCTGTTCTGCTTATCCGTTTAAAAGAAGGAACCATTTTGAAACCCAGAGCTAAACTATCAAATCCAAGATAAGGTCTAGTAAAATTATCGATTCATTGTATTAAGAAGAAATTCATAGTAAGAAGTTACACAAAGTTTATAAAAACAGCTAAAGCTACTCCTAAGTTAAATAATGAGAAACAAAACAAAACAAACAAATAACAATTCTCTTTTTTTTTTGAAGGACTGAAACAAAAGTAGAGAAAACATGTTCAAAAATATTTAAGGTATAATCTGATAATCATATGCGTCTTCCTAAAATTATGTTGTCAGAATTCTGCCACGCCAATAAGAATAGCTGCAATAAATGATATAGTCCATAATAAGGCATACACCCTATAATCATGTTATCTAGAATTCTTACCATGCCACCCGGTATGGCTGCAAGAAAATCTAGATTTCATAACTAAGATAAGTATAGCTATATGAGGCTCTACGTCCTTGTCATGCTAGCAAATATGACTGCAATAAATTCTAAATTTCATAATAAAGTAGACTTTTACCTTTCTCACTGTCCTTATCAAGTATGTTATCAGGTTATACCTTAATTCCAAAAAAAATGTATATATACATATAAATACAAACTCAAATTCAACAACTAACATCAAGATTCAAAATTCAACAATAATTCATCAAAAATCATAAAAATATAGACTCAAATTCAACCACTAACATCAAAATTCAAAATTCAACAATAATCCATCAAAATTATATAAATACAGACTCAAATTCAACCATTAACATCAAGATTAAAAATTCAACAATAATCTATCAAAATCATATAAATATAGACTCAAATTCAACCACTAACGTCAAGATTCAAAATTCAACAATAATCCATCAAAGTCAAGTTCAATAACAGGAAGTAAAGGTAAAACAAATCAGGGGAAAAAAAGATTTCAAATCGAAGTTAAAATAAGATTCTCAAGGGTCGTCCCAGGAATCTCTCAAGAGATCCTAACTGTGATTGAGTACCTTCAAAATATATCATAATCCTACTGCAGGCTGTAGTGGTACTCTAGTTCGAATACCACTACACAACTCGACCTGCATGGGCCACCACTAAAAACATATTACGACCCGCACCCAAGAGTAAGGGCACGAGAAGTGGGTACGCCCAGCCTACGCCGCAGCGTCGGCGGTAGAACGCTGTCCTAGGTCACAATATCTACCAATATAAAGCTAAGCAGTTTATACTCCCCGAATGGGGGTGACATAGCAGAATGTAAACTCAATCACATCTAAGGTAGAGCATAATGGAAGATAGATAAAACATGAAATCCAGAAGAGGTACCGCAGATAGAAGTCTAAGTGTCTAAGATACACAACCCAGAAATATATCTCAAAGCTCAAATACAGTAATCCATAAATACAACTCAAGACAACTGAAAACAAGCTATAAGCAAAACCCTAGCTATCTATACAACCTCTACTGTGTCTCCTCTAGGCAAGCAGGCAACCTCCAGGCTATCTGTAAAATTTATCAACAGGTCCAGTCAGGACAGGAGCAAGCACAATACATCTCAACAGTTCATAGCAGGTTAGAAAATATAATCATGCAGTAAAGTAAGATATAGATACTGAAGAAATATAGTATGTAAACGGAGAGAGAGAACTGTAATAGAAATATCTACTATAAGTAAAGAACTAACAGTGGCTAGTGAGTCAGAGTATAATATAGACATGTAAATGGCATAGGATGATTCTGATAAGACACTACGGAAAGATTCTAATGAGATACTACTTGGGTATTATTCACATGTCCACTTCTACTCCCCCGTACCCCCAATTAATACACAAGGATCTAACCAGGTTATGTTATGATTCTATGTAACGACCCCCGAAGGGTGGTACATAGTAGTCCCATAAATGGGGATTCTGGGAAACCCAATAAATGGGATAAGGATTCAAGAAAAACTCTGTGATCATAAGAGTATATGTCACAAGTGATCAAAGAACCAAATAAAGCATAGTGATACGCCATATAAGTGAAACGCACAGAACATGTAGTACCCGATGCTCCCTGAAGGGATAATATCTCAAGCAGGGATCCATATAGTACTAATCCGTGTGACCAACGTGACAGTATCAAGTAAAGTAATTTAATGCAGGAAAATAATTCTAAGCAGGATATGAAATGATCAGATAATGTACTCGCCTGATAACCTGAACAGCTGATAAGTATAGGAGGGTCCAACTGAAGCCACAGAGTCCTATTTATAGCAACACAGGTTACAAGGTGTTAAAGTTGTAAGAAAAGAAATCCCACAAGCTATCTATGTTATTCTAGGTTCTTCTAAGTCAAAACAACTCTAGGTCAACTCCGGTCAACAATCGAGTCAAACTAGGTCAGGTGTTGACTTACAGTTGACTTTTGGTCAACTGGTCAAATCTGGTCAAACTGGGTCAATTCTAGTCTAATTATTAAAGATATAAAGTGTTCTTCGTTATTCGTACTTCGAAACTTACGACACGCAATCGAGATAAGATGATCAACGGTAAAGTTGGTAATCTTATTATAGTGATCCACGTGTCCATCTTGTTAATTTCAGCAATGTGAGATTACTGGAATTGACTGATCTCAATTTCGTTGCACTAATCCCGAAATACGAACATTATAAGAATTAATTATTAATAAATTATAAAAAGGTTAAACTTAGAGAAATTATCAACAAACGTTGTTTGATGATGAAATAAAAATCGCCAGCGTGTCCAGAATGGTCAAATTAGCTAGGATAGCCTACCCATCGGTCCAATTTGGATACAAGGGCAAAAAGGTAATTTCGGGTCAAAACGGTATCCGTGTCGGATCCGTTTTGCACCGAAAAATGTGCAAAAAAATAAGTCTACAAAATATAACAAAGTATATGTCCACGAAACCAGAATGACGATACGAACCCAACGGTATCTCCAAAATTGGATTCCGTTGACCCGATCTCAATTTGGTCCGTTGACCAGAACATTGAAATTCCGATTTGCACGAAAATACGTGCCAGAGCCAATTTTCTCAAAACTCAGCAAATTACACGTCAATGAGTCCAGAATGACGATACGAACTCAACGGTATATCCGGAATTGGATTCCGATGAGCCGATATCAAAATGACCCGTTGACCCGGATATTGGTATCTAACTTGCACCAAAATGCGTGCTGGATCCAATGTCCACCAAAACCTAGCAAATTATATGTCAACGAGTCCAGAATGACTATACGAACTCAATGGTATATCCGAAATTGGATTTCGATGAGCCGGCGTCAAAAAGTCCCGTTGACCCGGACTATGGGACCCACTTTGTTCCGAAAAATGTGCCAGGGCCCACGTCCTCCAAATCTAACAAATTTTATATGAAAACATGCCAAAAGGATGCCACGAGTCTACTAGTGGTGTCAGAAATGAAATCTGGAGTCCCGTGTTCAAACATAGAATTTTACAAGTTGGAAATTATGAATTCGGACGGCCAACTTTGGCGTCGAATTCAACCAATCAAACAAGCTCACAATGAAACTAAACTGGAGGGATAGTAAAAGGTTTATACCAGCTTCGCACAGGAATTGGTAGCATGCCAAACGAAGCTGCGGTGGAGGAGATACAAGCTGACAAAGTTGACTCTGCGAAACTGTCTAAAATTAATACAATTTAAACGGTCAACTTGGTGGCCGATTTTGATGTATCAAACGATAAAATCAACGGATCAAAATTGACAGGAATGAAGGTGGATATACCGAGATTGTGACGGAGCGAAGAAATTACCGATCCAACGGTCGGATTTTTGGGAAAACGCACGCGAAGTTGCTACGACGGAACGTAAATTCTGGATCGATCCCGCGCGTGTCACGACGGAACTTCGTGCGAAACGCACGAATCGCCTTGACGGCGCATCCCGGAGGACGGTGGCCGCCATAGGGCCTACCCCAGGGGTGCGCCCGGCCATGTGGGGGGTCGGCCACGTCGGTGTGCGGCCGGCGGCGGTGCTGCACCGCCCGTACGCGCGTGGCCTGTGGTTTCCGGTCGGCTGCTGCCCACCGCTGTGCGCGGGACTGCACGGCGGAGGTGCAGCGAGGGGCAGCGTGGCTACGACGAGATGGAGGTGGTGGTGTTAGCTTGGTGGTGGTGGCGGTTTAAAGATGGTGGTGGTGGCGAAATGGAGGATGAAAGGGTGATGGTGGTTGAGGAGAAGAAGGGGGAGCAAGCTGGTGGAGTGGTCGGCCGGGCTCGGCAACGGCGGAGCTGAGCTCGGGGAAGAGCTTGGGGGAAGGCTGGTTGTGTGTGTGTTGTAGTTCCTGTTGGTGTTGTTTTGTTGAAATGGTGTGGGAAAAAAATTTAAGAAAGGGAGAGAGAGAATAATTGTAATAAGAGGGAGAGAGAGAAAAAGTGTTGTCTCCACATTAAAGTTAGGGCCGGCCAATGTGAAAGGGTGGGGGGAAAAGTTTACATGTAGCAATTAATGGATAGAATTAAATGGGAGGAACCTATGGCTAGGATTTAAATAGCTAAAATTTGGTCATTCTAAGGGATTTAATATCAATATAAATTTCTATTAAATAAAAAATAGGTAGAAGAGTACTTGATATTTTTCAAGGATAATGAGGCTGAGGATGATGATGATGGAGAGTAACACGAAGCTGGCTGGACTTGGTGGAGCCGGATTGGGTCTAAATCCGACATTACGTAATAATCGAATTAAAAATAGGTGTTGATGATCATGGGTAAATAAGTAGCACATGGGGATTCCAATAAATGGGACACAAGTGTCGGGCGGATAGTAGGCTCAATGTGGGCCATGTCCGTATTTGGGGTTGACAGGTTTTGGTCGACAGGGTACCCACAAATCAAGTTGGAAAATGAATGTGACACCGTAGGGTGAAATAAAACGGGTCACGTGTCAGAAAAGTTGTGTGAAGCAAATAGAACACAAAATGGTGTGTCTGAGTGGGACACGAAGGTCATGAGTGAAGAGCGTCTCGAGTAGATCATGCATGATGAATTGGTTTCAAGAGAATGACTGGTCTGGTGCTCCCACTTCAAAAGTCACAGTAACGTGCTAATAATGATCAAGGAAAAGAGTGGAAAAATTAATTAATAATCAAGTGGTCTAAATCGACCCGAAGTTGTGCGAAGTAGAACGAGTACAAGGGGACAAGTTTGGATGGGATATTATATACCATCATGAAGGTAATCATGTCCACTACTAAACTCGTGAAGAAGGTTTCCAGAGTTGAACATCCCTAACACTCCAAATATCAAAGGCACGGAAAAGTGCATTTAAAGATAATTAAATAGAATAATTTATTTATTGAAATTAAATCAATCAAAAATTAAAATAAAAATAGAAAAAAATCAACCCGAAATTCAGGGTGCCTGATACATCAATAATGTTCCTATTCTCCTAATATATATATATATATATTTTTTCCTAATATATAAAATATATATATATATATATATATATATATATATATATATATATATATATATATATATATATATATATATATATACCTTCCTTCCAAACATACATATATATATATGTATATATGTTTGGAAGGAAGGAAAAATATATATATATATATATATATATATGTATGTTTGGAAGGAAGGTATATATATATATACATATATATATATATATATATATATATATATATATATATATATATATATATATATATATATATATATATATGTATAATAGATGTTAGGGGATTGTTTGTGGGTTCAGTTGAGGTACCTGTATGCCCAGTAGAATGCTTAGATATTAGTGTATCATTGTGAGTGTCAGTTAGATGTTAATTAGAGTGTATCAGATATAGATGAGGGAAGGGGGAACTTTCATAAAGGGCAAATATTATGAGTATGTGTGTGTTATGGGTTTTGAAGAGTTAAGGTTTGGTTGGTAGCCAGGATATGGTTAGGGATAAGTTAGGAAATTTTATATCAATAATACATGCTAAGTATTAGTTAGTGTAGGTTTTGGTACTAAGTTTAGTATTACCCTGAGACAAGCCAAGGTACCCATATAGTAGCATTAGCCTTAAGGATTGAGTATAGTATCATATAGATATACTTTAGAAGTGAGAGTAAAGGTAATGTATTACCTAGGTTAAACTAGAGAATGGACACCGTGGTACCCTAGACATTGACCAAAGCTTGACCAAATTGACTCATTGACCTAGAAATATCCTAGCAACATATAAACATCACATTTAGATTCATTTTTAATCTAGAACAATAAATAACCATGTACATCTCATATATAGGTTTGTCTGACACTACCTTGAGCATCGATCCTCATTCACTGCTCTGGATGACAGACGAGTACATTCTCTGATAGTTTTTATTTACTTGATTATTATGATTCAGCTTCTAGTATAGTTTGATTTTGATTCTCTGTTACAACACGAATTGTTGTAATGGATTCATTCATTTGCGACACATGTAATTGACTCGTCTAGCCTCTACTACTTAAATCATTCACAAGAACCACCTACTCGAAACATTTACAAGCACCATTTACTTACTGGCTAGATTCGTACTTTTTATGTGTCGAGAAATATTCGAGTAAACATGTAAATATTCTCAATCATACAAAAACTACCACCATAAGAAATATAGTCGTCGTCACTAGGCCAAGCATGCGACGTGCCGTATTCAACATGAACCATAAGCAAGATAGCCGTCACCACTAAGACAAGAGTGCGATGTACTGTATTCAATAAGAACCATAAGCAAGAGAGCAGTCGCCGCTAGGCCAAGCGTGCGACATGCCGTATTCAACAAGAACCATAAGCAAGATAGTTGTCGTCGCTAGGCCAAGCGTGTGATGTGCCATAATCAACAAGAACCACAAGCAAGATAGCTGTCGTCGTTGGGCCGAGAGTACGACGTGGCTTATTCAATAAGAACTACAAGAAAGATATTCGTCGCTGCTAGGCCAAGTGTGCGACGTGCCATATTCAATAAGAATCACCCCTACAAGAAAGATAGTCGTCACCACAAGGCCAAGCATGCGATGTGTCGTATTCATGACTCGTCTAATCGTTACATGTCGAACTCGGTATTTCAAAATATACTGGATTAGTGTCTTGTACTAGATTCACATTGTCTCATGTTGTACTGATTGGACTCGCATCACATCGTTTTAGTTCAGTTACTTTTATTTTATAGTTTCATTGCCATGTTCTTCTATTCTATTGTATTTACTTTCCTTGTTCTAACTGTTGTTCTATTTCATTATCTGTCTAAACATTCAAGATTCATCAAATTTAACTGTCTATAACTACTTTATAGTCTTTGTCATTTATTTTTAACTGCTAGAGGAAATATGCTCATTCCATCCTGACTGGATATATATTTTTGATGTTTACCCAGAGGATATGTGCCCTACCTGCTATGGATCCGAGGTAGGAATAGCTACCTTGGGTTCTGATTCTCAGGAGTGACCGAGAGACTAGTTTAGTGGACTTGTTTCAGATTCTTTGTTTTGAACTTGAATTATAATAATTGGAGATTTTTGACATTGTATTTGAGATTTGTTTCAGATATTATTTAGTTGTTGTTTGTTGAGTCTTTATAGTTAATTAGACTTCTTTAATATTTTATCGTACTTTAGATTGTGATTGAGTATTACCATATCTTTAAACTTGTCCGCCATTCGGAGTTAAGATCTATGAGGGGTACATTATATCATTGTGTGAGTTGATAGATAGCGACCTAGAACAGCATTCTACTGCTGATTTTGCGATGTAGGCTGGGTATGTTACGCACTCGTGTCCCTATACTAGGTGCGGGAGGTGACACATGTTTAGTGGTGGCCCATGTAGGTCGAGATTCGCATTTGTGCGATGTCGTGGTAGATTCTCAATTGTATACCCGGTGAAAGTATTGATGGACGAAACATTGATGACGAGTTGATAGATTCTCAATCGTGTACCCGGAGGAAGTATTGATGGACGTACGATCGTTGGAATGGAACAAACTTGGATTTTGATTTATCTGGTTCGAGGTAAACAAATTCAATTTGAATAGGCTAGGTACTTGGGATGTTGACGTTGATGTCATGGATTGATCGAAAGAATTATTGTTGGTGGATTGAATGAATTAGATATGTGAGAACAGATTTTCGACTATAAAAACAGTTGATGATATACATTTATTCTGAATATAGTACCGTCCGCGACATCAGATATTACTCGTCATTAACTCTGGTTTAAAGTCAGACCCAACTTGGATGTCATTCGAGTTTGGGTATGTCTAGCATGTGTAAAGCTTTATGAAATAAAGATTCGGAAGATGGAAACTAGGACTACGAAAGCCATATTTTTTGGTTATGTTGATAAAAGCAATGCTCGAGGTTTCTTGATATCGAATCATCATATCATTGAATCTCGTGATATAGAGGTCTTTAAAAACAAGTTATCCAAGGACCAGAACATTGTTAGTGCGAAGAAGCTGGTACTTCTAAAGATAATGTAGTCCAAGGAAGGTTGTCGTTGAAGAGAACACTCGAACTAAAACTCGCTGAGATGCTAATAAAGCGGGTGAGAAAGCCGAAGGATTTTAGAGAAGACCTTATCACCTATCATATAAAATCTGAACTGTAAACCCCCCTAATTCATTATAATATTTAAATTTGGTTTTGTATAGAAATTTGTGATAAAGTACATGTATGCATAATATTAGGAGTGTGAAATAATAGTAATAGCAAATACTTAATTTAATGCATAGTATGGGTGTAAGTTTTTCTGATATATTTATATGTATATATGTATGTGTGTATGTGTGGATTTATTAAGGTGTATATATTTATATATACATATATGTGGAAATATATGTGTATATAATTGTATCTAAAATTTTGAATTATTTAAATAAGTTTTTTTATTTGAAATAATAAATAAAAATAGAATTTAATGAAAAAGGAAAAGAAATGAAAAGAAAAAGAAATGAAAAAGGAAAAGAAAAGAAAAGAAAAAGAAATGAAAAAAAGGGGAAAAAGATTCACCCACCCACTTAAGTGGGCGGGCCCCCCTCTCCCATACACAAGCTGCTGTAGCAGCATCAACGTGAGCACCAACCTATAGTAACCCGTGAGCAACCGGGGGCAAAACCCATTTGGCTTATTAGTAATCCTAGTAGTACTAGGTTTTCCCCAAACTTGTTATATACACATATATATATATATATATATATATATATTAAACAGGAATTTTATTGAAAATAAAGGACCACAAGGAGCAGATACATGGCCCAGAAGCAGTGTCGGCCCACAAGTGGCCAGACCCGCATGGCCCAAACACAGAAAATCAAAATTAGAAAACGAAAAAACGAGAAGGGGAAAAGGACAGGCGCGCTACCCGAGGAATGCACGGGCCCCCCACTCGTGCGCCCCGAGGCGCCCAACGCGCTGACCGAGGGTGCTACGCCCGAAGAGACTCATGCGGGGGCGGGCGACCTGCCCGAGGGGAATGCGCACTGCACGAGGCGCCTCGGGCCCCCACTGCCGGGGGTCTCCTGCGGTGGAGGCCAGAGCTCCGGGGGGGTAGGTCCGCTGGGGAGCCGACTGGGGTGGCTCGCCTCCGGCGACTGAGGCGGAGGGGGGCACGACGAGGGCGGAAGGAAGAGGGAGGTCGCTCGTCGTGGAGCCGGAGAGGGGAGGGCTCCACCGTCGGGGCGCCGGGGGAGGGAAACCGACCCTGGGCGCCGATGGGAGGTAAGGGGGCCGGGGCGAGGGAAGGAGGCCGACGGGAGGGCGGCAAATAAGAGGCCGGGTCGCCTGAGATCCGGGGCCGCGACTGGGGCAGGGGGGATAGCTCGACCCAAACATGCGAAAGGGAAGGGGACCGGAGTAGGGAAGACGCTGGAGACGGGCGCCGCGGAGAGGAGCGGAGGGAGCACCACGGGGGAGCCGGAGGAGGCACCGGAGCTCACCACGCCCGGCGGTGGGGAGGGAAATGGCTGCAGGGACACCATGACTCAGAGGGGGGATGCCAGAATTATCGGAGGAATGCGAGGCCCAGATGGGGGCGACCGGAGGCTGGGCAGGGAGGGGCGCAGCCACCTGGGCAGGAAGGTAGTACCAGTGCTACGTCAGGGTGAGGGGTCCTAGTAGTAGGCCACCGACGTGAAGGAGGGAGACGCGGCGAGATGGCCAATGGGGACGGGGGAGGGTCTGCAGCAAAATGGGCGGGGAGCGACTCTTCGACCGGGCCTGCGGCAGCGAGGGGAGGAAGCGCCAAGGGATAGTCCGCTCCAACGGAGGAGGGAGGATATATATATATATATATATATATATATATATATATATATATATATATATATATATATATATATCTTCCTCCACAGACCTCAAAACCCTAGGCTCCCAAAATAAAAATTGTGGCAGAACATACCATCTTCATCTACGAGTTCATTTCACCAGCAACGGAGTTGTGTGCGCGACCAATGGAGCATCGAAAGTTAGTCCCTCGTCACCCATGGAGCAGTTTTCCCAGAGCAGTTTTCCCACTCAAGGTATCCTACTCCCCGACGACGTAACTTTTTACTCGTAACACCGATTTTCTATCCGTAAGATTTTTTAGAAACTAGAGTTGACCCTCTTCGAGCTCCTCCAGATGAATTTTGACATAACCATCTAACAGGTTCAAAAAATTGAACCAAAGTTAGCAAAAAAATCTATTTTTCTGGATTGTTAAAACCAATGCTAAATGATAACTTGTTAGCCAATTTTCTTGCTGGCATTAAAAACTTGTAGAAACTAATTGAAAATAGTAAAAGAAAACATAACCGAGATCGCAACGCATCTTCAAGATCATCGTTTAGATTAACGTGTAAAAAGTAAATTGATGTTGAAGTTGGAGGAAAAACTATGTTAAACTCATATAAAATTCTAAAAATTTTCTAGATACGGCATGCGCCCCGACAAACCGGAAGACGTGGTTGCCTGCTATATGCATCGAAAGGCGTGTATGGATGTTGCTGATGTGTGGGAACCAACGGAACTCAGTTTCGTCGTGTGTGCGCGACGAAATCAATCCGTATCCGTCAAGATACCCCGTATTGACCTTTTACAAACTTGACCCTAAGTTCGTGTACAGTCGTCAGATCGAGACGAAACTTGTGCCAACAGGTCCAAATCAAAATTTTGGTCATGTGTGCCAAGTTTGGTTTGATTCTGAGGAGGTCAACCGGAACCACCTTTTAGCGGACCCGTGACCTACTCAAACGGACAATTTTGTACACGGCTCATCAGAATCCAAAACTGGACATACCTTTGAGTTCTTCTCCTCAAACTGAATCCATAGACATATAGTTTAATGACTTTAGAGACCACAGACTTTGGCACACATTTCGGTGCAAAGCGGATCCAACGGCGCCCATCGTTTTGACCTGAAATTACAATTTTGCCCCTATTCTAGAATTAGACTTTTGGAAAGGCATTGCCTAGGTATATCTTATACACCGAGTACATTTTTTATGTTTGTTTCAGAAATTGGAGTTGTTTGGAGATTGTGACATTTCTTGGTTGATATTGTGATTTCCTGGACTTGCCACTTTACACTATCAGGCAAGATACCATGCCACCTTACTCCGTGATTACTATATTCTTATTTCAGTTGTTATTTTTAGCATTTCATATTTGTTGATATTATAAAATTGTGCGTTCAAGTCACACTTGGGTGAAAGAGACTCTATCGGTCGTTTTCTCGCTTTATTTATATTCTTGTACCTTGACTTAGCCTAGTGACCACCCATTGATGTTGAGGTATTGGTATATATCATATGGCCTTGAGACTTTCTTTACCATGTGATGTGAGTCACATGTAAGTCACGTGCTCGCGTAGTCGGTTGGCCACCGATACGTATGGAGCGTGCGACGGATAGGAGTAACTGCCAATAGAATTGCATGCTAGAAGACTCGGCGGTTACTAGAGGTACATGTCAGTCATGGAGATGATGATACTAGAAATTAGGTGGGGAGAACAATACCTGACGTATGAGCTTCGATTACACATTCCTTGTAACCCGAAAGCTCCACTGGAGATACGGGTATGATTAGCCTCTCAGGTTGGCCACTGTCATTCTTGAAATGTTATGCGCTTGGTCACTGCTGCCCAAGAGCGGACTATACCGGATCCTATATTTAGCCAGGGCTCATGCGTCGAAGGATTGTATCTCAACTTCATATTCACAGTAGAATGGTCAGGAACCCTATTGCATGCATACATTTCTTTCTTATTATATTATCATAGTTATATGGCATGGTGTTTTCTTGTATCTTATTACGTCCCTCTGAGGACCTGGTTATCTCTCCAGGATTAGACGACTTCCCGCAGGAGTACGAGGTGGCATTGGATTCAGCTTACATCGATGACGAGGTAGTTTCTGCTAATTTCTAGTTTATTCCTTATTTGAGACATTAGTGGACATTATTTTTACATCTCTTTTATTTCTATTTTGCGGAGGTTGGACTCTGATCTTGTGAGACTATCTTTATAGTTGTTTGGAGTGAGCATGTTCATCCGGCTATCTTTTGCTACACTTATTTAATATTTGGACTCTATTATCTTCTGTGTTGAGCTGTGATAAGATTAGATTATATTATTCTGGCCTGTGATTATTTTATTTATCGCTTATGTGCATATATAAGGATTCCATATATTGGAGTATTCTTCGTACATGTGTAGCTGGCATGTTCACATACTTGGTCCTATGTATTTTGGGATTGGGGCGTTACATGAACTGCTTACCTATGATGAGGTGATGAGCAACAGAGATGCAGATTCTAGAAAGAGACAATCTATGACCAGTTTGACTCCATAACGTTAAATATCACTTGGGTGTTTGTCGATATTCCTAAAGGAACTAAACTCATCGAATGCAAATAGATTTTCAAGAAGAAGAAGAGGATCGATGGAATTGTTGATAAGTTCAAGACAAGACTGGTAGCCAAAGGATTTTTTCTGATGTAGGAGGTTGACTACTTTAACAGTATGCTCCCATGGAGATGATGACCACTATCAGAATGTATATTATCATGGGTACTATATATAAACTAATAATTCATCAAACGGATGACAAGACAATATTCCTGAATGGAGACTTACAGAGGAAATTTACATACAACATCTAGAAGGATTTGTCATCAAGGGTCTTGAAGACAAAGTCTTCAAGTTGGTAAAATATCTGTACGAGTTAAAGCAAGCTCCCAGGCTGTCGTATGAAAAGTTCGACAAAGTTATCAGGACAAATAGCTACAAGGTTAGCAAAACGGATAAGTGATTTTATACTAAGTTCGTTGATGATAGAGGTGTAATCGTTTGTCTTTATGTGGGCGATATGCTAATCCTGGGTGCAATCTAGACTACAGATATGAAAATGTTCCTCTAGTACATATTCAGTATGAAGGACATAGAAGATGTTGATGTCATCATAGGGATTAAGATAATCTAGATGGAAGCTGTGTTTGCTCTATCAGAAGCTCACTACATGGAAATGATGCTCATACGCTACAAATATAAAAATCTTTCAGGGATTGATACTCTTTATAGGTATGACAAGAAACTGAGGCCAAATCCAAGGAAAAGTGTCAGATAGATGGAGTACTCTAGCGTCATCAGAAGCGTGATATATGCTATGAGTGCTACCATACCTGACAGAGATTTTTCTGTAGGGATTATGAGTTAGTTTACGAGCAATCCAAGTACTAAGTGCTAGAAAGCTGTGAAAAGAGTTATGAGATATCATAAGAGGACTTTTACTTCATTATACTGGGTTCCCGGGAGTGGTTGAAGGATTCAATAATGTCAGTTGGTGCTCAGAAGAAGAGAGCGAGAGGTCCATAGGAGGATATGTCTTCTCCATGGAAGATGCTGCTATATCATGAAAGTTGAAGAAGAGACCACGTTTCTCACTCGTCTATGGAGTCTATGTTCTGTAACGCTCCAGTCCCAATATATGTAGGACTAGGAATACGTATATGCCAGCTACATACATTCAAAGATTACTCCAATATATAGAATCTATGTACGTATACATAAGCTGTAAGAAATATAATTCATAGGCCAAATCGCAGAATAACTATATCTCATCCACAGAACACAAAGGATCATAGTAGCCAATATAGAATAAAATAAACGAGTCAAAAGATATAGCCGGGTGGAAACAGATCCACTACCAAACAACTATAAAAATAATCTCAGATAACTGGAGTCCGACCTCCTAAAATAAAACAGAAGAAACAATAAAAATATGTCCACTATAAGTCTCAAATCATGACTAAAGAACTAGATCTCGAAAGGCGAGACCTCAACGTCTATGAAGGATAGATCAAGTGCAGAACCGTACTCCTGTGGGAAGTCTTGATCGTCTAAGCCTGGAGAATTCACCAGGTCCTCAGCGAGATGTAACAAGATACAAGAAACAATATGACATATAAACTATGAAATAAAATAAAGATGCATGCAATAGGGTGCCTAACCATTCTACTGTGAACATGTTTGTTAAGAGCAAGCCTCCAACGCATGGGCACTTCTGACTAATAATAGGATCCGGCATAGTCCCCACTTCGGCACCAGGGGCCAAGTGCATAACATTTGAAAACGATAGAGGCCAACTTGAGGGGACAAACTTACATTCATCACGAGCGGAGCTCCCAGGTTACAAAAAAAGTACAATAGTGGCCCGTACGTTAAGTAATTTTTCTCCTCACTCAATGCCTAGCAATGTAATCTCCATGACAAATATGAACCGCCAGTAAATGCCAAGTCTACTGATCATACAAATCTATTGGTAGTTATTCCCTAAACCTCGCATGTCTCATACGTATCGGTGGCCAGCTGACTATGCGAGTCCGTGTCCTACATATAACTCACAACTCGTGCTAAAGCATATGTGAAGGCCATATGAGATATACCAATACTTCACATCAATTAGTAGTCATCTAGTACTAGGTCAATGTAAAAAATAATAAAACGAAAGCAGTAAAACGACTAACACAGTCGCTCGCACCCAAGTATGACTTGGACGCACAGGGTGATAGAAACATGCTGTATATAATAAAATTGAATAGGAATAGCAAAAATAAAATATAAATAAAAGATAAAATATAATGGCAAGGTATCTTTCTTGGAGTTGTGTGCAGAGAATAGAAAGTCCAGTCACTCAAATCGTCCGAATCAGTAGCAATAAAAAGTCAAATCACTACCAGAATAAGTCATTTTAGCGATGCCTAAAGATGTCGCTAAAATGAATAAAGACGTCGCTAAAATATTTTAGCGACGTCTTCCTCTTGTCGCTGAAAGCTTAGTCACTGTTTGGAAAGACGTCGCTGATCGTCGCCAACACCGACATTTATCGACGCAAAATTACGTTGGTAATATACCGACGTTTACCGTCGTTTCGTCGATAAAATAGCGACATTTATGATGTCGCTATACGTCGGTATTTTCTGGAAAAATTACCGATATTTATCCCTATGCGTCGTTACATCCTGGGGAATATTACCAACGTTTTGTGATGTCGCTATATGTCGGTATATCCTAGAAAAATGAGGTTAAATCCTGGAAAAGTTACCGACATCTACCGACGTTTACCAACGCATACCGACGAAAATAAAGTCGCTATACGTCGGTATCCTAGCAATATATGCCTGATTAGCGACGTCTACCGACGCATTTTGACGTCGAAAAGCATCGATAAACGTCGGTAAATTTGAAAAAAATAAAAATAAATAAATTACAGTATATAGTTTTCTCCACAGAATTATTTTCTTCCTGCAGTTTAATAAAAAAATACTAAAACACAATACGCAAGCACATTTTATCCCTGGGTTCGCCGACCCCTTCGGTGGAACACTCAACACCGGTAAATTAACATCCAAATGAAACGAATAACAACATAAAATAACCAAAGTCCACACAACATATATAAACTAATATCCAAATTGTCATGGGTCTACACAACTAATAACCAATGTATCTACGCAACCAACAAACAAGTGTCACAAATAAATAGTAAACACAAACAAGTACTCAAATACTCAATACAAATAGTCCTAACTAGGACTACTGTGGACCTGGAGCAGGAGGGGGCGCGTCACGATGAAGGGCTAAGAAAAGCTCATAGTCCTCCTGTGAAATCAACACCGATGAAGGAGGTAGTGACGTCGGTGGAGTCGGTGTTGATAAAAAAGGTAGCGGCGCTGACGGAGTCGACAACGATGAAGGCGCATCCGGAGGACGATAACGCTCCAATACTGTAAGTCGCTGGCGGTATGAATCCATGGTAGATAATATTTTATCATTGCTATCAGCCACCGAATCCTACACCAATCTCAGTCTCTCGCCCATGGTCATCTGTCATGCCTGCAGATCTATCACGCTGCGCTCTGTCGACGCTCTAATATCAGTGACGCTCCGCTCTGTCCGCTCAGTCACATTCCTGAGCTCCATAATGTTGCGGTCGAGCGTATCCAATCGTGTTATAAGCTCAGGCTTGTCTGACTAGTACGGAGACTGGTCCTGAATCCGTCGTAGCATCTCGTCACGAAGAGATACCATCATCTGGTGGACACGGACAGACTCCTAGGATGGCTGTGGACCATGCACACTACCAGGGGATGCCCTAGAGGACTGGCTCGCAACTAAGGCGCCATAGGATCCTGTATCGTAGTATGTACCCCTACGGAGGTCACCAGCGGCGGTCATCCATTGTTCGTCCGTCGACGGAGCTTGAGTGGGCTGCAAAAAAGTACCGGCCTATCCCGCAGTAGGTGCACTAGCAGTCGCCCGGTCCCAAAGCCTCTGATACTCGGCCTAGAAGGTATGGATAGTACTTAATAATTTCTAATCTCTAATTAATGTACTTATTATTACTAACTACATGAATATTTATTTGCATGCATATTTACTAAGTTATATTAAAATTAACACGAAGTATTATAATTAACAAATAGTATTGTAATACTTACATAGGTCTGCTCGGCCCTCTCGTCAATAAGGCCTTCGCCCTTCCGATGGGTGGCCAAGAAGACGGTTACCATGTCGGCGTTACCGACCTTCCTTACCTGTAATTAAATATATTATCTTAGTAAAGATTTATCGAATTTGCATTAAAATAATATTTCTGGAAAAAAATACATACCAGACGACGGAAATGTTCTGTTACCGAAATCGACCCACAGCACCACTTCGAGGCATGCTGCCTAGCCGCCTTGGCCTTCTCAGACTTTTTCTTATACCTTGGCTCGTTGAATCGAGCCTTCATCGCGTCCCACTGATCAGGGGTGATCCAACCTTGTATCGGCTTTCCGGTATGATCACGAGCCTTCTGATCATTAATAGCATCACGGATCAGCTTAGCAGCGACAGCAGGAAACATTCCCTCGATCAGCTCGGCCTGGTGCAGTGGATAGAAAAACATATCCTAGAAGAGTGCGCAAACCAAATATGTATTAGTTATATATAATATGCATAAATCAAATGTTTCATATTAAAAGCAAATCTATTTTAACCTTGAAGCGCGCAAACCAGTAGGCCTTCCTATCGTCCGAAGCATCCGAGTAGTTTATCCAAGGACCACCATAATTTTGCCTCAGGACCAGGCCTAGGCGTCTCTGTACCGACGGGGGATGATATCTATACAGACATATTATATTCATGAGAAAAGTTAATTTATGATAAACACAGAAAGAATGATAAACCAAAATACTTACTTTATACCAACGGCCCAGATCTCCGTCCTCGTCTCCTCCGGAGGTGCGCAGACATCATCAGCCTGATACTGGTCGGCCATCGTGCAGCCTCCTCCATCTGCTCATCTGTGTCTATCGTCGTATCAGCAGGAGGAATGCTACTCTCGGGAGCAGTCTCAGGCCTGGAACTACTCGTCCTAGGAGATATGCCACGTAGCATCATGGCGGGTGGAGCTACTGTCCGATACACAGAAGTACTGGGCGACGAGGATCCAGAGTCGGTACCAGTAGGAGGTACCGAAGAAGAACCCTGTCCTCTAGCAGTACCACCAGTAGGTACCGAAGGAGTACCCTGTCCTCTGCTAGTACCAGTACCCCGTACCCCATGTCAGAAAATACGGAACGATCTGCGATGACCTGTCATACCTGATAACAACATATGATGAGATACAACAAAGACAACAAATAATAAAGACTAGAAATATGAAAGTGCAGCAAAGACAAGATAATAACCAAGACAACATATGATGATACATTTTACAAGAAACATCTAAGTCCAGATAGTATATTTTACAAGAAACATCTAAGTTCAGATAGTATATTCTACAAGAAACATCTAAGTCCAGATAGTACATTCAGATAATAACCAAGACTAGATAATAACTAACTCTATATAATAAGAAAATGAAAGTATATCTCTCTCAATCATCTTCAGAATAATCATCTTGTTCGTCTTCCTCGACCTCATCTTTCTCTTCCTCCTCATCTTCACTTTCATCTTCACCTTCGTCGGCTTCGTCTTCCTCTTCGGATAATTCTACATCTTCTACATTATGGGTCATGTAATGCGTAACTTTCGTGGAGTCCACATCAACAATATTGGCTATAAGAGGTAGATCGTCCTCCTGATAAGCTTTTTCGTCAACATCAAAAGTATCTCTAGCTTTAGTCTTGCATATTGCCCACCAGTCACACTTCGTTGCTCCCCGTCTCGGATAAGCTGTGAAGTACACGAGCTGAGCTTGAGTTGCTAGGACAAATGGTTTATAGCCTTGATATCTACGCTTGTAGTTTATATCCACAAGACCATGCTTGTCAATTTTTCAACCTTGATTTTCAATCGGATCGAACCATTCACACTTAAACAACACGATCTTTTCAGGTTCTCTGCCATAATTATACGTCAACTCCACAATCTCTCACAAGATGCCAAAGAAATCATTTCCTGGATTGACGTCTTTGTAGTTTAAATATTTGATACACAAACAACTGTTTTTCGTGGAATCAAGATCCATGAAGCTGTCTCTGATCGGAGCATTTGTCGACTTGAACCGAAAGCCATTGACACAGTAACTTGGCCATATTATAACAAAAGTAATTGGTCCCTTGGCAAGAGTTCTAATTAATTCAATCTCGAATGAAATTAGACGATCGACCTGAATACCAAAGAAGAGATAGTAAGTTATTTATTGCATAGTTGCATTAAAAGAGGCCAGTAATTACTGGGCTGCTTACATATTTGCTCAACCAAGAAGGAAAATGATGTTTTATTTCTTATTCTAATGCTTTGTCTATTATGTAGGGTCTAACTGACCTCAACTCATCATTATATGTGCTAAAAAAATAAAGCAACCGTCGATTAATACAATAATATTAGCTTATACTATTACATTGAGATGACGTAAACTCATCCTTAATTACTTATCCCTCTAGCTTCTCCACTTCATCCTCGTCGCTATTGAGTAATACATACAACTGAGCAGCCCTTAGCTCTTCGTCATTCAAATATCTCTTCTTTATTTTTCCCAAGGCTTTCCGGACGCATTGAATACTTTCAGTATTCCATCATTAGATTCTTGATAACTGTGAAACCCGTAACTTTTAGTTAATTATTTGAATAATTTAATTAGCTAATTATTAATATAAATCATTATTAGTTGATTAATTGAGGAAAATGCATTTTTAGAAAATTATTAATTCTGGAAATTTTTGTCAAACCCCGTAATTTTCTAATTAATTAATATTGTGTTTATTTTAGTTAGATTAAAATTATTATTTTTAAATATTGGATTTTTGGTTGTCTGGCCCTGTCCCGAACCCATTTTCGAGCACAAATATATTTTTTGAATTACTCTAGTATTTATAAAGAAAAGAAATGTTCTTAAAAACAAAACCTATATGTTAAGGCCCAACAGCCCATAAATCTATGAACCCCATTAAGAATTTTCCATTAACTATTATTTGAGGCCATAAATCCATTATACTCATTCTAACCATTCCAGCATCATTCATTTACATTTGGGAAGGAACAAATAATCCATTTCATTCACCCAACCCCTCGTTTTCCTTCCCGAAACTCCCCAAGCCTCCTCCGTTCACCTCCCGAACGGCCATGGCCGTTGGGTTTCCGGTAACCCCCGCTCACTTCCCCTATATTAACCCCCTTCATCTCACCATCTCCATCACCATCTCACTTCCCCTAAACTTGTGCCCTAACCCCCAAATTCCGGCGAACCCCGCCTAAACCAGGTCGACCCCGAGCTCGGTGCCACCCTCCCGAGGCCGACGCCCACCGGCGACCAGCCCCAGCCGCCAGCCGTGCATGCCCAATCCCGCCGGTTTCCCGAGTGGCCCTCCGCCCGAGACCAGCGGCTTCCCGCCGCCATGGTGCCCACGTCCCGAGCCATCCTACCGTTCGACCCTCGCGGCAGCCTTCCGCTGTTGTTATTTCTGTCCGCAGCACTTTGCGGGTTCCGATCCACTCTCCGTGGTCGTGTTCAGGCTATTCCCGCACTGTCTGTGTGTTCTGGATCTGCGGGATTTTCGTTTTCTCCTCTTTTTCACCTGAGAGCTCTAGTCGAGCAATTTTTGGTATATTTCCATTGCCCTGTTTCCATTTTCAGTCTATGATGAATTTGGTCCACGAATTTCCCCGAGAATTCGGTAAACGAGACAGTTTTGGATTTTTTTCGAAATCCTTTCGGAAACATTCTGTCAGTTTTTGGAATATTTCTATGGGTTTGGATTTTTCCAAATTCTATTTTGGAATTGGTTCTGTGGCTTTGAGTGTTCTGTTGGTTTGGAATTTCCGAAGTTCACTTCGAGTTTTCTGAGTTTCATTTCGGTTTTTCGAATATCCTTCGAAAACGTGCTGTGGTTATATATTTTCGGGTTCTATATTATTTTCGGGTTAGTATTATTGGTGGATTGAATAATTGGAGTTTCCCTGGTTTGGGATATTACTTGTGTGTTGTTGGAGCATTTTTCCAGTTTTGGGTTATCCCGAAAATAGAGAAAATGCTGCCGAAATTTTTATAAAATTATATAAATGGATTTCAAATCGGTTTTCGAAATGGTTTATTAAATTAGATTTTTGGGCGACGACCGTATCCATCCATGGGCCCTAGCGAAATGCAAATGAAACCGGGTTTTCCGGATGTTGAGGCATTAGCTATTTTTGACGATTGGACCAATATCTGAGACTCATAAATTAATTCAATTTAATTTAAATTATTATTTTATTTTGTAATTAAATTGTAGGATAATTTTTAGAGACTAACTAAAGTTTTGTTCTTATTTAAATTCATGTAAAAATGGTCTGTAAAGGGCATAAGCCCAGTTTTATTATTTTCTGTGGATTGTAATAAGTTAGTTAAATTTTTATTCTTTTCTGGTTGTGGTTGACGTAAACACGAAAAATAGTAAGATAATTATTTTATAGAAAATTAATATTGTTTTCTCACATTAAATAAATTAGGAAAAAATTACAAATTATTATTACAAGTTCCACGTTTTTCTCATTTAAAGAAAAATGTAGTTTTATTATATAAATTATAAAATACCAAGTTTTGCCAATAAAACGATAAAAACAAAGTTTTTTCAAAATTAAATATAAAATGATCTTTCCATCAATAATTAAATGTAACACATTAGATAATCTAGTTGTGTGTGTTAGTATAATAAAGATTAAAATTGACTAGGACAAATTAGAGATTGTAACTAGCACATATAGCATGGCAACTTTGGAAATCTAAGACCGACTTCTCGATTGTAGGATTTTGAGGACAAGTCTGAAATTCAATCCCGGAGACATTCCAATCCAGTCATAACCAAGACAAGTACATTTTGTGGTAGTTATAATTATTTAGTAACAGTTTTGTTGCAAGTTTAAACCACGATACAACACGGAACTCTCTCTGAGAGCATTGACTGTTTAACTATTGGGTACTGGGGGAGTAGTGTAATGAGTATGACCACATCCAAAATAGTATAATGACTGTGTTAGCTTACCCCTCATACACACGGGGATAAGCCATATCGTATCAATAGGATACAACTGTACAACCCAATCCGGTCATATTCATTGCCTATTCACATCACACTGTTTGAATTGCTGGAAAACTATTTTTTTCTAATTATTTAAAAATACATAACTCCATTATTATTTCAATTGTAAAATTATCATGAATTATACTTTGCTCCCTCCTGACTGGAGACTATATTTTTAGGTCCTATTGATGATGCAGAGCTACTGATTAGTAGTTACTATGATCCTGAGTTGTACCTGGCTGTTCTACCAAAGGATGATGATGAGGAGATTGCCAATTAGTTTTATTTTTAGTTTAAGATATTATGAAAGACAATTATTTTATTTCAGTTGTGGGTTGTATTTGAAAACTTTGTGTTTGGACAAGTTTTATTTATCGAAATATTAAAAGTTGTGGCAATTAGAATTTGTGTTGTTGATTACCAGCAAGAGTGATACAGCTTACTGCTGCCGTCTCAACAACGGTGCAGGCTGGGCATGATCCGATTCAACCCAAGATATTGGGACCGAGTCGTGACATGTTTTTAGTGGTGGCCCATGCAGGTCTGAATCAACAACTTAGGAAAACATATCTAGAAACATTTAGAACACTAGAACATAAATTTGTCACAACATAGGACCGAAATATATTATAAATAAATATTTTTGTTTGATATTATAGACTGGTAGGCTACCTTGCTTATGTTTATATCTTAAACCATTCAGAATATGGCCACCAATCCTGCTGCCGATGGGGTATCTTCACCCTATCATACCCCACCTCCCCAATCAAGTCCGAATACTACACCTCGGCAGCTGGCCGACCGTCCCCATAATACAACGGTGGATCCATCATCTTTCCAGACGGAGATGCAGCCCCCTGTAGTAGTACCCCCTCCAACTGCCCCACCGGTGCCTGTGGACCCCACCGACCTCATAGGTCTGCTACGAGGAGTGCTAGAAGCCCAGAAAGCTCAAACGGAAGCTCATCAAGAGCAAACCTCGATTATGAGGGAAAGCATGGAGAATGCTCATAACGTGGCTATGACTGCTCTGGGAAGACAAGAAGCAGCTCAACTTGAACCAAGGCCTGCCAAGGTAAACATATTTCTAAGGGATTAATTTATGAAACATTAAGGCCATTTAAATTAACGAGGATCATTTTACCAAGGTGAGCGTTATTGAGAGTTTCAAGAAGCAGAACCCTCGACCCTTCAAGGGAACCGAGGGAATCGTCTATGCTGACGAATGGCTCGACAGCATGGAGCGTCTCCTGAGCATCGCTCGAATTCCAGAAGAACTCAAGGCTGAAGAAGTGGGACTCCAACTGAAAAGTGTAGCAAGCACCTGGTATCGGAATGAACCCCGACTCCAGGACAAGCAACTTGACTGGGACACCTTCAAGAGGTTGTTACAGAGGAAGTTATTCCCAACATCAGAGTTGCGGGAGATGGAGAGGCAATTTCAGAACCTGAAGCAAGGAAATATGACTGTTGGAGAATATGCGGCAAAATTCGGCCAACTCAGCCATTTTGCCAAGAACTTGGTAGCTGACCCTGATGACCGTGCTGAAAGGTTCAGATATGGGCTGAGAGAGGAGATCCGTACCCATGTGATCTCAGGCAGTGCTAAGACTTATGAAAGGATCCTAGAGCGAGCTCAAGATATAGAGAAGAGTCAACCAGCTCGCTCAAAGAGGGATTATCCTGGAACTAACAACTTCCAGGGTAATCAGAAGAAGCCCAACAACAACAACAACAACAACCGGCCTCCTCACCACCAGCAGCAGCACCAACAGGCGAGGAACAATGATAGAGCACCTCAGAGGCAGATCCCTATCTGTGATTTTTGTAAGAGGCCAGGGCATCAGTCGAACATCTGCAGGAAGAGGCTAGGACACTGCCTAGTCTGTGGGTCTGCCACCCACCAAGTGAAGGACTGCCCTTTGTCGATCCACCGGACTGGAGTAACTCAACAGAAAGGTCCTCTGCCCACTCAGCAACAATAATTTGGGCAGCATCAACAGAAGGCTGGGCGAGCTTTTGCCTTAGCAGCAGATGAGGCGGAGCCAGAACAGGAACCTACAGCTGATGTCATCGGAGGTTTCATTTATGTGTATTCCTATCCTGCCTTAGCTTTATTTGATTCGGGTGCATCACATAGTTTCATATCAACAAAATTCATCTCTGCACACCACATAGTTACGGGCTTTAGCAAGAAGATCTGTAGAGTCATGATCGATGGAGGACCCATACCCATCACTGAGACCTGTAACTGCCCTATCACCATATCAGGCCACCAAATCATAGCACCTTTGCTTGTGATGCCTTTACCCAACTATAATGTAGTCCTAGGGATGGACTGGTTGAGTAAGCAGCATGCGCTGATAGACTGTCACAGAGGATGTGTAGTCTTCAGCCTACCTGGAGAGCTGGAGTTTGAAATCTTTCGAACTCTGGAGGATATGGAGTGTGTTACCTACACCTCTATCACAGAAGAACCCGGACCTCCCCATCCTATCAAAGCAAAATTTATGGATATTTTCCTTGATAGTCTTCCCGAATTACCCCCAGATCGAGACATAGAGTTCACCATTGACCTAGTCCCCGGCTCTTCCCCTATTTCTAAGGGATGCTACAGAGTCAACCCGAAGAAGGCCAAGGAGATGAAGGATCAGATCAATGAAGTGAAGGCTTTAGGATTTATCCGAGACAGAGCTTTACCCTAGGAAGCACCTGTCTTGTTTGTTCCCAAGAAGGACGGAACTGTGCGGATGTGCATCGACTACCGGGCGCTGAACAATATCACCATCAAGAACAAGTACCCTCTGCCCTGGATCGATGACTTGTTTGACCAACTAAGTGGAGCCAAGGTGTTCTCGAAGATAGACCTCAGATTCGGCTACCATCAGATCAAGGTCAAGAAGGAGGACATTTCCAATACGGCGTTCAACACCAAGTATGGGCAGTTTGAATTCTTGGTCATGCCGTTTGGACTGACGAATGCTCCTGCTGTGTTTATGAACCTTATAAACAAGGTTTTCCATGAATACCTAGATCAGTTTGTCGTTGTCTTCATCGATGACATCCTGATCTACTCGAAGACTGAAGAGGAGCATGAAGAGCACCCCAGGAAAGTTCTGGGAACTTTGATGAAAGAGAAGCTATATGGTAAGCTATCCAAATGTGAATTTTTTCTAGACAAGGTAGATTTTCTTGGCCATGTTGTCACAGAAGAAGGAATTTTGGTGGACCCTAAGAAGATAGCTGATGTTGAGAAGTGGTCTACCCCAAGCTCAGTTGCTGAAATCAGAAGTTTTTTGGGCTTGGCTGGCTACTACCGGAAGTTTGTGAAGGATTTTGCCAAGATTGCTGAACCGATGACGAAGCTCACTCGGAAGAATGAAGAGTTCATCTGGACGGAAGCTTGTCAGGCATAGTTTGAGGAACTGAAGAAGAGACTTACAACAGCATCGATACTTGCGCTACCCGCAGGTACCGGCGGTTTCTCAATCTACAGTGATGCCTCTGGAAAATGACTGGGTTGCGTTCTTCAACAACATGGAAAAGTGATTGCTTACGTATCTAGGCAATTACGGACTCATGAGAAGAACTATCCCACACATGATCTGGAGCTTGCTGCAGTTATCTTTGCTTTGAAGCTATGGAAGCATTATCTCTATGGAGAGAGAGTAGAAATATATACAGACCACAAAAGTCTGAAATATATTTTCACTCAGAAGGAGATGAACATAAGACAAAGAAGATGGCTGGAGCTGATGAAGGATTTTGGCATCGACTAACAGTACCATCCGGGTAAGGCTAATGTGGTTGCAGATGCACTTAGTTGATACCTAGTGGCAATGTTCTTAACTAAGGAGCGGCACTTGTTGGAGGACATAGAGAAGCTTGGTCTGGAGATTGTACTGCCTGAGGAAAAGATGAAAGAACTGGGGCGAGAAGCTATTATACCTGGAGCTGACTCAATCATGATGCAGTTGCAATTGCCTTCAAGTCTGATGGACAAAGTCAAGGAGACACAATTCTAAGACGAGACACTTTGCAAACTCAGAGATAAAGTGCTGGCAGAAACACTTGAAGGATTCTCTATCGCCAGTGATGGAGTATTGAAGAATGGTACGAGGCTGTGTGTACCATCTGGCAAACTGAGGAATGAGCTGATGCAAGAAGCGCACCAGTCGCAGTATTCCATACATCCTGGAGCTAATAAGATGTATCGGGATATGCGTACCATCGTTTGGTGGTATGGAATGAAGAAGGATGTATCCAGATTTGTGGCTAGATGCTTGATTTGTCAACAAGTGAAGGCTAGCAGACAGAGACCCGCAGGACTTCTACAGCCGCTGGACATTCCGGAGTGGAAGTGGGAGCATATAACAATGGACTTTGTGTCAGGATTGCCTCGATCCCATGGAGGAAAGGACGCCATTTGGGTTATAGTGGACCAACTGACGAAGTCAGCTCACTTTATCCCCTTCAAGGTTGGTTTATGCACCGAAAAGTTGGTGGCACTGTACATGCAGCACATCTACCGGATTCATGGAGTTCCGATAAGTATTGTATCTAACCGAGATACTAGATTTACCTCACACTTTTGGAAGAGTGTGCATGACAGCTTGGGAACACAACTGAAGTTCAGCACAGCCTATCATCCCCAAACTGACGGACAATCGGAGAGGACCATCCAGACGTTATAAGATATGCTGAGATCTTACGTCTTGGAATTTGGAGGGTCCTTGGAGGACCACTTGCATTTAGTGGAATTCTCCTACAACAACAGTTACCAAGCTAGCATTGGAATGACACCATTTGAAGCTCTTTATGGACGTCGTTGCCGCACTCCACTTGCATGGGACAACGTAGGAGAAAGAGTACTGCTGGGGCCAGAGATGGTGACTGATGCAGCAGAGAAGGTGAAGGTAATCAGGGACAAGCTCAGGATTGCCCAAGACAGGCAGAAGCATTGGGCAGATAGCAGTCGTCGACCACTGGAGTTTGAAGAAGGAGATAGTATCTTTGTGAAGATTTCACCTACCAAAGGAACTATCCGATTTGGCAGAGCTGGGAAGCTGAGTCCCAGATATATCGGACCATTTGAAGTTTTGAGCCGAATTGGTGAAGTAGCGTATCGGTTAGCTCTACCAGCTAATCTTGAGGGCGTACACAATGTCTTCCACGTTTCGCTGCTCAGACGCTACATCCCGGATCCGAGTCACATCTTGGATCATTCGGAGCTGGAGATTGGACCAAGCCTCACAGTGCTAGAGAAGCCTGTAGAGATTTTGGACAGAGACGAGAAGAGGACCAGGACTTCGGTTACTCCCATAGTCAGAGTTATGTGGAGGCACGATTCCCCAGGCGAGTCTACCTGGGAGCGAGAAGATAAGATACGGGAGCAGTACCCGTACTTGTTTGAGACCTGAGGTAATTCCTAACCCTATCCTTTAATTTCGAGGACAAAATTTTCTAAGGAGGGAAGGTTGTGACACCCGTAACTTTTAGTTAATTATTTGAATAATTTAATTAGCTAATTATTAATATAAATCATTATTAGTTGATTAATTGAGGAAAATCCATTTTTAGAAAATTATTAATTCTGGAAATTCTTGTCAAAACCCGTAATTTTCTAATTAATTAATATTGTGTTTATTTTAGTTAGATTAAAATTATTATTTTTAAATATTGGATTTTTTGTTGCCTGGCCCTGTCCCGAACCCATTTCCAAGCACAAATCTATTTTTCGAATTACTCTAGTATTTATAAAGAAAAAAAATTTCTTAAAAACAAAACCTATATGTTAAGGACCAACAGCCCATAAATCTATAAAACCTATTAAGAATTTTCTATTAACTATTATTTGAGGCCATAAATCCATTATACTCATTCTAACCATTCCAGCATCATTCATTTACATTTGGGAAGGAACAAATAATCCATTTCATTCATCCAACCCCTCGTTTCCCTTCCCGAAACTCCCCAAGCCTCCTCCGTTCACCTCCCGAACGGCCATGGCCGTTGGGTTTCCGGTAACCCCCGCTCACTTCCCCTATATTAACCCCCTCCATCTCACCATCTCCATCACCATCTCACTTCCCCCAAACTTGTGCCCTAACCCCCAAATTTCGGCGAACCCTGCCTGAACCAGGTCGACCCCGAGCTCGGCGCCACCCTCCCGAGGCCGACGCCTACCGGCGACCAGCCCCAGCCGCCGGCCGTACACGCCCGATCCCGCCGGTTTCCCGAGCGGCCCTCCGCCCGAGACCAGCGGCTTCCCGCCGTCGTGGTGCCCACGCCCCGAGCCATCCTACTGGTCGACCCTCGCGGCAGCCTTCCGCTGTTGTTATTTTTGTCCGCAGCACTTTGCGGGTTCCGGTCCACTCCCCGTGGTCGTGTTCAGGCTATTCCCGCGCTGTCTGTGTGTTCTGGATCTGCGGGTTTTCCGTTTTCTCCTCTTTTTCACCTGAGAGCTCTAGTCGAGCAATTTCTGGTATATTTTCGTTGCCCTGTTTCCATTTTCAGTCTATGAAGAATTTGGTCCATGAATTTCCCCGGGAATTCGGTAAACGAGACAGTTTCGGATTTTTCCGAAATCCTTTCGAAAACAATCTGTGAGTTTTGGGAATATTTCTATAGGTTTGGTTTTTTCCAAATTCCATTTTGGAATTGGTTCTGTGGCTTTGAGTGTTCTGTTGGTTTGGAATTTTCGAAGTTCACTTCGGGTTTTCCGAGTTTCATTTCGGTTTTCCGAATATCCTTCAGAAACGTGCTATGGTTATATATTTTCGGGTTCGATATTATTTTCGGGTTAATATTATTGGTGGATTGAATAATTGGAGTTTCCCTGGTTTGGGATATTATTTGTGTTGTTGGAGCATTTTCCCAGTTTTGGGTTATCCCGAAAATAGAGGTAATGCTGCCGAAATTTTTATAACATTATATAAATGGATTTCAAATCGGTTTTTGAAATGGTTTATTAAATTGGATTTTTGGGCGACGACCGTATCGGTCCATGGGCCCTAGCGATATGCAAACGAAACCGGGATTTCCGGACGTTGAGACCTTAGCTATTTTTGACGATTGGACCAATATCTGAGACTCATAAATTAATTCAATTTAATTTAAATTATTATTTTATTTTGTAATTAAATTGTAGGATAATTTTTAGAGACTAACCAAAGTTTTGTTCTTATTTAAATTCATGTAATAATGGTCTGTAAAGGGCATAAGCCCAGTTTTATTATTTTCCGTGGATTGTAATAAGTTAGTTAAATTTTTATTCTTTTCTGGTTGTGGTTGACGTAAACACGGAAAATAGTAAGATAATTATTTTATAGAAAATCAATATTGTTTTCTCACATTAAATAAATTAGGAAAAAATTACAAGTTATTATTATTACAAGTTCCACTTTTTTCTCATTTAAAGAAAAATGTAGTTTTATTATATAAATTATAAAATACCAAGTTTTGCCAATAAACCGATAAAACAAAGTTTTTCCGAAATTAAATATAAAATGATCTTTCCATCAATAATTAAATGTAACACATTAGATAATCAAGTTGTGTGTGTTAGTATAATAAAAATTAAAATTGACTAGGATAAATTAGAGATTGTAACTAGCACATCTAGCATGGCAACTTTGGAAATCTAAGACCAACTTCTCGATTGTAGGATTTCGAGGACAAGTCTAAAATTCAATCCCGGAGATATTCCAATCCAGTCATAACCAAGGCAAGTACATTTTGTGGTAGTTTACAATTATTTAGTAATAGTTTTATTGCAAGTTTAAACCACGATGCAACACGGAACTATCTCTGAGAGCATTGACTGTTTAACTGTTGGGTACTGGGGGAGTAGTGTAATGAGTATGACCACATCCAAAATAGTATAATGACTGTGTTAGCTTACCCCTCATACACACGGGGATACGCCATATCGTATCAATAGGATACAACTGTAAAACCCAATCCGGTCATATTCATTGCCTATTCACATCACACTGTTTGAACTGCTAGAAAACTATTTTTTTCAAATTGTTTAAAAATGCATAACTCCATTATTATTTCAATTGTTAAATTATCATGAATTGTAGTTTGCTCCCTCCTGACTGGAGACTATATTTTTAGGTCCTATTGATGATGCAGAGCTACTGATTAGTAGTTACTATGATCCTGAGCTGTACCCGGCTGTTCTACCAGAGGATGATGATGAGGAGATTGCCAATTAGTTTTATTTTCTGTTTATGATATTGTGAAAGACAATTATTTTATTTCAGTTATGGGTTGTATTTGAAAACTTTGTGTTTGGACAAGTTTTATTTATCGAAATATTAAAAGTTGTGGCAATTAGAATTTGTGTTGTTGATTACCTGTAAGAGTGTTACAGCTTACTGCCGCCGTCTAAACAACGGTGCAGGCTGGCCATGATCTGATTCGACCCAAGAAATTGGGACCGGGTCGTGACAATAACCGTCGTCGTTTCTCGGAGCCCTCGTTCTATTCATAGCAACATGAGGTTTGAAATACGTCGAGCAGAAGTTTGTAATCTCCTCGAGAATATAGGCTTCACAAATAGAACCTTCGACCCGAGCCTTATTTTTTACCTTCCTCTTTAGGTGGTTCAAATGTCGCTCAAATGGGTACATCCACCGATAACCGACGGGCCCACCAACATGTGCCACATAGGAAAGATGAATTGGCAAATGCTCCATAGAGTCGAAGAATCTAAGAAGAAATACCTTCTCGAGCTTGCATAGTATTACCGCAATATCGTTCTCCTGCTTTTCTAGATGATCGACGAGCAACTTACTAGAGCAAAGATCTCTGAAGAATATGCTAAGCTCGGTCAATGGATCCCAAACAACCGGGGGTAAAAATTCCCGAAATGCAATCGAAATTAACCTCTCCATGAATACGTGACAATCATGGCTCTTCATACCTGTCAGTTTGTTCTCTTTGAGGTCGACGCATCTTCTTAGTTCGAAACATACCCGTCTGGAAATTTTAGACCTTGAATCCACCTACAAGGTCTCACTTTATCCTTCTTCTCCAGTGAGAAAATTGCCTTAGGCTGCTTCAACTTCCCATTCCCGTCCTCTATCAAATGCAATACAGGACGTCTATATATTTCTTCCAAGTCCAATCTAGCCTTTGGATTGTCTTTCGTCTTCCTCTTTACGCTATTACAGTATTAATTATGTTGTCAAACATATTCTTCTCGATATGCATGACATCAAGGTTATGTCTAATCAGATTGGTGCTCCAATATGGCAGATCCCAGAATATACTCCTATTCATCTAGTTATGGTTGCGACCAAATCTGTCATACTTGTAGCCCATAGCAGGCTCTTCAACAGCTCTTGGTAAATCTTTTACCTCTTCTCATATCGTGTATCCGGGCTTGCTTAGAGGAGGATTAGCCTTCTCCACAATGCCAGCACGAAAAGCATTCTTGTTCCTCCGGTACGGATGATCCTTCGGCAGGAATTGTCGATGACAATCGAAGAAGCACGATTTGCCTCCGTGTTTCAAACGGAAAGCCTTAGTGCGGTCCATGTAATACGGACATGAAAGACGACCATGCGTGCTCTATCCAGATAACATACCATAGGACGGAAAGTCGTTGATGGTCCACATAAGTGCTGCTCGAATATAAAAAATTTGTTTTTTAGATACATCGTACGTGTTGGCACCTACTTCCCACAGCTGATTCAACTCATCATTCAATGGCTGTAAATACACATAGATGTTCCTTTTTCGGATTGTTCGGACCTGGGATAATAACGGTGAGGAACATATACGGAGTCTTCATGCACATCCAAGGCGGTAGATTGTACGGAGTGACGATCATAGGCCAACACGAATACTGGGATCCTGAAAGTCCGAATGGGGTAAAACCGTCGGAGCAGAGACCCAATCTGACATTATGCGGATTAGAAGCAAAACCTGGATACTCTCGATCAAAGTGCTTCCATGATTCTTCTTCTGATGGGTGATCCAACACTCCTTCGATCTGTTCCCACTTATGCCAACTCATGTTTTCTGCAGTTTCCTTCACCATAAAAAATCGCTTCAACCGCGGCGTCAACGGTAAGTAGTGCATCGAATCGGTAGGCTTCCAGGCACCGACAGACTTTTTTCTATCACTGCCCTTGTAGCGATCGGCACCACAAAATCTGCAGGCATCTTCATCCTTGTCGTCTTTGTTGTACAACATACACCCGTTGCGACATGCATCGATTTTCTAGTATCCCAATCAGAGCGATCTCACCATCCTCTTAGACCGGTGGAAGTATTTAGGTAACTTAGCACCCTCAGGTAATATTTCTATAAGCAACTCCATAAGACGGTTGTAGCAATCTTACGACATGTTAAAATCGAACTTGATGCTCAACAATCTTGTAAACACCTCCAACGGTGAATGATCCTCACAACCAGGATATAAAAGAGTCCTTGCATTCTCCAGCAACTCCATGAACTGTACAGCATCGGCGTTCGGTGCCTCCTCAGGTGCATCATGATCGTCCGGATCAAAACTAGGTCCCGTCGCGTCCCATGTTCACCAACCTATTGTCATAAGCAACGTTGTTGTGGACATCCACATAAGGCTCATACTCTGATGCTAAAGATACAAGTTCTCTGTGCACGCCCCACTGACAATAATTCGGCGTAAAACTCTTCGAGTATAAATGATACGTGACTTCTACTTCTGGATGATATTTCAAGTTGCGACATTTCACACACGAACACTTAATTGGTACCGTCCATGTACTGAGGGAACGCCTTGGCTAACTGCAGGAACTGTTGTACACCCTCTATGAATTCATCCCGTACACCGTACATGTCATGAAGATGACGGTTGTACATCCATGAACAATTCCGTAAGTAGTAATTCATATCCATTTGAAGATAATTCCGCAAAGATAGATACACTTATTCGATTATATTGTCCAAATGCATTCATAGACACATAAGTGTTCGATTATACCTACACTTCTAGGATATTCTGTACACTCTTATAGTAACTAGGAGTCCTATGATATTACCTATCTCATGTACACTCTTCACATACACACACACACACATTACCTACCACATGTAGGGCTCAAGTCAAGAGTACAGTGCAATGGTATGCTATCATTCATGCCTATAATAAGGCATACCATATACGCTAGACTAACAGGAGTAAGGTATGTAGCAACAGTATGCTATCATTCATGCTTATAATAAGACATACTTTGTACTACATACTAGCAATCAAGTAAACAAACATGTCGTATAGGACGCCAATATAGTATAAGGTATATCGTACCTATACTCAACACGCTAAGACTTAGGTGACTACATGCCCTTTGGTGTTCTTCCCTCCCCGACACGACTTGACACGAATGCAAGCAAGTGAAAGTAAGTACAAACAAGTCAAGTGCAATATGAATGCATGCATGTGATGATCGAGTATGAGTACTTGCCTCACTTATGGGGTTAACAATGTCTCTAGATCACCAATAAATAAAGAAATAATGTTTTTAGAAGCTTTCTAATTTAAACCTCCAGTCAATTTCTAGTGTTTACAAAACCACTTAATCTACTGACTAGGCTCTAATTATTAACAAAATTACTTAAACAAGTGAGTCAGGTAATACTCTCTGACCTAAGAGGAATGGAAAAGTCCTAACACTCAACTTGAGCATCCACAAGTCCATTACACCCTTGAATCCCTATTGGTTAACATAAACTCCACTGCTACCTATTCAATGAGTCTACCAACTAAGTACTGCAAGAACCTAGTCCATAACAACAGTAACAATATAATACTTCAATGGCCCAGCAATTTAGCCCAAAACTGACCCATATCCAATAATGAACCCAAGACCTGACTCAATTTTAAGTCAATTTCAAACCATTATTCTAATGGCTATGAACAGCACCCCAAGTGAACCTCCAATTCAAACATTTCTTATGAACGACTATTAACAGTACCACTATTTAATTTCTACAATAATACTGAACCAGTCCACATTCAAATTAGTATAATACCAAATAATAAGACATAAATATAATAATTATATATATCAAATACACTAGATAACAAAATAAATATCAAAGTAAACAATAGTAAATATCGAAATGTTCACAGTGTCGTGTCCGAAATAGGTTCTGTGTCAAAGTTGGTGTGTGTGTGTGTCAAAGTATTGTATCTTGTGTAACAATGTCATGTCCGAAATAGGTTTAGGGTTTACCTAGTCGGGGCCGGATGAGTGGGTCGTTGAGGAGGCAGGGGGTCGCCAGTGGGGAGCTGGAGATGGAGGGGAGCGGTCGTCGAGGGTGAGCGGGGTCGACGAGGGAGAGCTCGGTCGCCGAGGGGGTCGCCGGTGGGAGCAGGGTCGCCAAGCGGTGTCACGGAAGGTCGGGGGCCGAGGAGGGAGGCTCGCCGAGGGGGGAGGGGGTCGCCGGAGGCCGAGGGAGGAGGGTCACTAAGGGGGAGTGCGCAGGTTCGAAAAAAATTCGATCGAAATAATGGGGGAAATGAAAACTCGAATGCCCTATATTTTCATTTTAGTGACGTCATAACTATACGTCAGTAAATGTTGCTAATATTGGTGATATTAGCAACGTTACACTAGTTACGTCGGTAAATGTCGCTAATATTAGTGATATTAGCGACGTTCACCGACTTATCCATGATGTATGTTTCTTTATACAAAACCAAGTCGTAAAACGTCGCCGATCATCGGTAATAGTGACGTATTGCGATGTTTTTAAATTACGTCGCTAATTCCTTAAAAGGTAGCAACATTTTTCTAAAACGTCGCAAATTGCGTCGCTAATATGACTTATTCTAGTAGTGAATGCTGCAAACGCCCTGGGATGCTGAAATAAACATCATGAATATTTTTGGTATAAAAGAAATGTCTAAAAATGCCTACCCAAAAGTCCAATTCTCGACACAGGGGCAAAATTATAATATCAGGTCAAAACAATGTCCCTATTAGACCCGCTTTGCACCGAAAAGTAGGGGTGAGCATATAACGATTGAAAACCAAAAACAGAACCGAACCGAAATATGACAAACGGTTCGATTTTTTGGTTTTCGGTTCGATTTTCGGTTTTAAAATTTGAAATTTTAAAATAACGGTTCGGTTTTCGGTTCTTGATCCAGGTAACCGAACCGAACCGAAAATCGATTTAGATTTAGTAATTTATCAAACTACCTTCAATCTACATATACTAATATTTTTTAACTCCTAAGAGAGCAATCTCTTCTCCTATTCTCTGTCGGTACTTCTTTGAGCGCTCTCTCAATTTACCCTCAATCTATATATAGTAATATTTTTCACACTATGTAATATAATAATTTATAAATAAAATAATGTCATATTTTTAAAATAAGGTCCGACACATTGGCTCATAAAACTGAATCGACCAAAAATCGAACCGAATTAATTCGGTTCGGTTTTGTTCGGTTTTTATAAAAATGGTTCGGTTTTCGGTTTTGAGAAATACGGTTTACGGTTATTTCGGTTTTTATATATACGGTTCGGTTTGAACCGAACCGAACCGATGCTCACCCCTACCGAAAAGTATGCCAGTACCTACGGTCTCTAAAGTCATCAAACTATATATCTACAGGTCTGGTTTGACGATACGACCAATCCTATGGGCCGTGCACAATTTTGTCCATTGGATCGGGTCGCGGGCCCGCCAAAATAGCATTCCGGTCGACCTTCTCAAAATCGGTCCCAACTTTACTTCCAGGACCATAAAAATGACACGGTTCTAGTGGCACAATTTTTGTCTCGAGATAAAGAATGTGCACGAAGTTATGGACTAGTTTGCAAAGGGATCGATACGGGGTATCTCAACCTATATGCCTCGATTTCGTTGCACACACATAACTAAATTGAGTTTTATCGAATACCACACGTCGATAACATCCATACGCGTCTTTCAATGCAATGGGCTGTAACTATGTTATCCGATTTGTCGGGGTGCACATCGTATCGGGAAGTTTTCTAAAATTTTGAACAGTTTGAAAATTATTTTTTATCAAATTTAGGAAACAAATTTATCGGCACTCAGTCGTCAAAATTGACTTCTATAAATTAGGTTCTGTAGCCCTATAGTTGTCTAGGACTACTCTCAATTAGTTTTCAAATTCTCCTACTATATAATCCCTAAAAAGCCTTCCAGAACAGCCATGAAACTGTTGTATCATGGTGTATGAAATCAGTTTTTTGTGAACTTTCGATAATTTTTTGGAAAGGTTGAGGTTATCTAAGATCGATCTAATTGACAGGACTTGTAGCTGTATATGTTTCCTTTAGGGTGAACAAATTGGTTCATGGATTGACTACAAGATGAAGGAGAAAAAGCATAATGAACTGGTGTAACTAGGTTCGGCTGAAACAGAGTTGGCTCTATTTTGGATCTATCCGGCGGCCACTCTGGTGGTCGCGCGGCTGCTACAGATGATCGGAGACGCGTGCAGGGTGTCGACGTGCTTGGGGGTCGCTACTTGGGGTCGGGAAGAGGTTGTATTGATGGGTATTCTTTAGAGAAAACTGCGGTGCTCCTAGGCATTAATACAGAAATTTAAATCCTAATTCGAATGGATTTCGTAAGAATTTCACCCGATTGTTGGATGAATTTGGTCCTATCTTGTGGAGAATCAGGTAGGGTTCAATTTGGGAGAGGTTTGGTAAAAAAAAATGAAGGGATATGATTGAGAATTGAATTTGTCATCCAATCCTCAGTTATCCCTTACGCTCGGGAAAATTTTATAGGGTGACAGTACTGTTCATTGAACATCACTTATAATTTAAACCCTTTTTTTTAAAAAAAAACTTATATATACATATATATAGGAATAGTTATGAATGCAAAAATCCAAATATATTTTATAAAAAATTTCCAAATCATAAAAATCATCACTGTAGAAATATAGTTTGTGCAAAATACTTTAATAATTATTTATTTAATAATGACTACTAGCTAATATATATATATAAATATATATATATATATATATATATATATATATATATATATATATATATATATATTACCAAACTATATTTAATAAATATGAAATGCCATAAAATATTAAAATAAAATATAATAAAAATTATAAAAATAGGGGGTTTACATCATACCCAACTTATAAATATGAAATGCCATAAAATATTAAAATAAAATATAATAAAAATTATAAAAATAGGGGGTTTACATCATACCCAACTTATAAAAATTTTGTCCTCGAAATTAAAATAAATTTAATATCAAGGAACAACGGGATTAATACGAAGGGAGGATAAGTACGTCAAATCGTATCTCGATTTCCGAATAGATGGAGGTAGTTGTAAAAGGAATCCATATTGGCTCCATAACCTACAAGATAAGGTATTCTGGTTCAAGGTCCTACCCAACTTATAAAAATCGGCTAACAGTGATCTTATTAACTACAAGACTTCTGAAAGGACAATTTATAAGGAGGGGCACGAGAATATTGGACATTTCTAACCGTAATCATGGACTCTAAGGAGCCAGGTATCCCTATGGTATTCTTGGTCAACAACGCTATAAAGAAAATTTATACCGTTTTAATATTTGCTCAAATATGTCATGCTCATGCATGATAGTAAGAATTATATTGGTCGAAATATAATCAGGGCAAAATGGTACAGAAGGATTTCATATTTAATGAATTGGTTGGACAAAATTGCATAGAATCAATATAAAGCTTCCCTATTAGGTTAGGGTAATCTAGAACTCGTTCTAACTCAAGTGGTTGGCCTAGTCCTGAGTCGGGTTGGTTAAATAGGTGAGTAAGTCTAAAAATGTGCCTTCTGTGACTTTTTGTATAAGTAGCACAACAGAATTTAATTGAGTGGCACACTAGTGGCATGTGCGTAGTGGGCTTTGAGAAGATCATAACCATATATTGGGTCAAAAGATTTGAATCAAGGTTGGGTCTCTAATTAAAGTTGGAAAGTACATCGATATTATGGTAATGGTTATAATTGGCCTTTTTGACCCAAAAGTCGCATCATAAAAATAGAGTACAAGAGAACATGTTTGAGTAGGTCTATAATTGGGCTCGTCTAGATCTTGTATAGGAAATTTGTTGGAAGGTAACAACTAGTATTGTGCTTCAAATATCAATGTCATGGTAGGGGATATCAAATGATCTAAATTGAAAGTGGGTGTTCATGAGGCACTAATTTATCATCCTAGTGGTAACCAATTTATCCTAATCCATCGGTATTCCCAGTAAATCCTTAAAGTTAGAGGGGATTACAATCTATATTCTCCAAAAATTTATTTTTTGAAATAAAAACTAAGACACGATACTATGGTAGAATAAAATTAGAAGAATCAAGTTGTGATCTTTGTATCTTGCTTGTTAAAATAATCGAACGATAGAATTCTACACTATTAGGGGTGTTGCTAATACAACTCTGTAAAAAAGTATAACATATCTAGGCAAATACTTGTTACATTCCTACTCTCGAGATGATCATCTAGGTAATTGTCCTATGTTGTTGCTATTATTCTACATACCATCGAATCGACTTGAACCGAGTTATTCTAGCTGGTACTAAGGCTGGGTTGATCAAAACATTGTCAAGGTCAGAATCAAACAAACAAGAAATAATTAAAGTAGTTTCAAGAACGGTATAAAGTCAAGCTGGTCGTGTAGGATGTAGTCTAGATAGAATCAGAGAACCATAGACCTCCGTAATTACGTTATTCAAAGTTTGCCTTACCAGAACACATCTGGCTGCAAAACTTATGTATCTATAGTTTCAGATGGCTACATTATGTATTTGCCATGCCAGTCAATATAGGTTCTCAGACTTATCTTTGGCCTAAATCCATGAGATGTTTTCGAATTAACTTGTACGAAATATAGGAGGGACCAACATGGATAGGATATGGTTGAAGTAAAATTTGAGAAACATATGTAGCCATGATGCCGTTATCTGAAATCATGTCTCGCTAGTATTTCTCTCGTCATAAAAATATTGATTCCGTAATACAAGGATATATATAATTTTTCAAACCTTTCCTTGGACCAACCAATGGAACATTTCCCTAATGTAACGAAAGGAAAATTAGAAGGATTTCTTTAGAAGAAAACAATTAAGAGTTTTCGCCAATCCTAGGAATGGTGGTAAAACATAATCAACTATATCACTACTCGAAAGAAGAGGATATTTATGTATCCTTGGATTCGAAGAATGTGACAAAATATGAAGGGTGGCGGGTATTTTTGGTCATGGTATGATCTAAGGAATAAGAAAAGAAATATTAAGGTTTTATAAAAAAATCAAGATGAGAAATATTTAGGTACTCCCATCGATAGCATTGTCTCTTGAGAAAAGATAGTATATTAGTTCCGATGTCATTGTATGATCAGAGAATTCTCTCTAATGTGTTTACCAAAATTTTGAAGGCAGTGATAATGGATCCATTTTTCAGTAAAGGATAAGTAACAAAAGATGTAAATGGCTAAGCTAATGACTAACTAGTGAGGGTGTGGCTCTTGTGTCAAATAACATAATAGTAGGAAACATAGCAACTAAAATATACCTACTTTGATTTCTCCTTCAGCTTATATATCCTCAAATGCTAGCGAGAAGGCCTGCCCGTAATTCTAACCGGGGCCCTGAGCTGGCTCTATTGTACTGCACTACCTGGGGAGGTAGTGGGCGAGGTGCTCCTACTGCTGGTGCCATAAGCCTCAGCACCTGCTGTCCTGGTCGGGGTGCCAGAATGCTAGAGCTGTAGGCCTCAAGGCCTGCTGAGCATGCACTAGTGCTTGGTGCTCGGGACAATCTATTGCCATATGTTGTCCTAATCCGCATCTCATCAATAATCCAAGGTGAAGTCGACAGTCATTCCTGATGTGACCTTGTTTTCCACAATAGTTGCAAATGGGCTATTGGTAAGGCATGCCCCTCTGCTATGGCTGTGCCATGGGCCTCCGGATATGTCCGTCCTGGGTCACTCTAGCTGGTGTAACAGCTGGAGCGAGGCATCTCTGTGTCTGCTGCATCTCCTGGCAAAGGAACTCCTGGCTACGTGCTTCCTCCGAAACAGCTACATGAGATACTCGAGATTGTGTGGTAGTGTAAGTCTTGAGCTCTGGTGCTAGCCCGTGGTGGAATCTCTTTGTGTCTTTTCTAGTTCTAGAATTTTGTTTGTGTAAATGTTCTGTCTAATTACAGAAATTGCGAAGAGAAGAACATATTTTACTTGTTTTGTGTTTCTTCTAACTCATTTTAGCAACTTCTAATAGTAGAACAGTTTTTGCTTTCTTCGTGTGTTTGTAACTTGTTTGAAGAAGGCGCATGAAGGGAGATTTGCTTGTTGCTGACTAGGCGCATAAGAACTATGTGAGGCCATTTCATGCGTGCAAGTTCTATGCGCGCGTGGTCACAATATGTGTTAGTGTTCGCTGCAGGGCATTTATGCGAGCAAGTTCGCTGCACATTCACTGTATGCATCAGTGATCACTGTAGGGCATTTATGAATGCATGATCTTGGCGAGGCCATGCCGTACACTGAGTTATCTGCAATTCATCTGCGCGTAAGAACATTGTGTGGCTACTCAATGCGCTAGAGTAATATGCCGTTCATCTTTGTGCAAGTTCTCGGTACGGCTATCCTCTATGCTACAGTTACTATGTGCGGCATGTCTATGCGCCTGTAGTGATCAAGCAGATGGTGTTTATATGCGCCATTGTTCCTTGAATCCATCTTCGCCTATCCGGGAACAACACTTTTGCTATGCATCTTAATTGTTGATCCTTTTATCTTGCCACTTTGATTGATACTCCCGTTAGTATATCTTCATTGTTGAGCCTTCTATCTTTGCCATTTTGATTGATACGCCAGTTATTTCGATTTGATATTCCATTTATCTCGTCTTCTACAAACAGCTTTATCTTGTCTTAAAGAAATCAATATATGTATAGAAAAAGGTTGTTTGTTTAGGGGGGAAAAAAAATCCCAAATGCCGACGAGAACATGCAGCGGATCCAATCCAATCAGTAGACCCATGCTGATCCCCTCGTGCACATGAGGTCCTCTTTTCGTCCTTGAAAAAAAAATTCCCAACAAACTTCTGTACGGATTCAGTCCCCCTTACCATCACCGTTTATTTTTAGATAGTGTTCTCAAGTATTAAATACATACTGAGTTTTCTCCAAGCAATCTTGTTCTCATGTTGTGGCTTTCATGGTCTCTCACTTGCAATAGCAGCTGGCTCTTTCTTTTCCTTGGCTAGTAAATGGCATTGAATTGAAGTTCATGGAAACTGATTGATTCCACATGGGATTCAATCATGATCAGTTATGTATTTTGTTGTCATGATTAATTGCACTGTACTTCTCTTGCATTTTATTTGAAGAAATTATAGGAGGGAAACTTTCAATTCCTAAGTTCAAGGAAATTCGATTTAGTTTGAAAAAAAATCGGTTTGATTTTTGTTTAAAATTTAATACTATTTTTTTATTCGGTTTTGATTCGGTTTTAGTTTTGGGTTATTGTTTTGGTCCAAAACCGAAAACTGAATAAGACTTACTCAATTATATAAATACCTAAATTTTTATGTAATTTTATGACTAAAAATATGTATATTTTTGTGTATATTTTGAAAATAATAATTCTATGTATGTGTTTTAAAGTCCATTTTTGATAATTTAACAGCTGATCCAACTTTTGGTCCAATTTGAAATACATCATGTTATTTCCGGAGTTTGACCAAAGATGGAAAACTGATGCAATCGAGATCTGAGATGTCACACAAAAAACTTTGCAGTGATCAAACTCAAGATCTACGATGATACAAAAACCAAATAGCCAGATTACAATATGAAGGAGGAAAATAGAGAAGAGAAGACCTCTCGTTCTTCCTTGCAAACGTGTTGCAATTGGGACAGAACGAGTTACAATAATCTAAAGAAAGAAGAGATGAAGAAAAGTTGTTGGGGTGTCAAAACACCGTTGCTCAAAGCAAGATTCGCCCCACACGAATTGCTTCCAGGAACCAGCAAGTTGAAGAACTTGTGGAACGCTCGAAGTCACCTCTGTTCTGACTCCTCGGATGGACTTGCAATGGCGGTAGCAGCTCCCTCTCTCTCTCTCTCTCTCTCTCTCTCTTTTTTCTGACTTATAAAATTCGTAGACTCTCACAAAGGAGGCTAGAAGGGAGTATATATAGAGAGAGGGTGGAAACCCTAACCGCCTTTTCAGTTATGGAAAGATTGAATTAAATCCCACAAAGATAGCAATGAAATTAATTCAAATCTTATGGAAAGATTAAATTAAGTCCCACAAAGATGGCAACGAAATTAATTCAAATCTTATGGAAAGATTCAATCAAATCTCACAAAGATGGCAACGAAATTAATTCAAATCCCACAAAGATAGCACCGAAATTAATTCAAATCTTATGGAAAGATTGAATTAAATCCCACAAAAAGTGGATCTGAATTAATCGCATTGAATCAGTCTTTCCATAACTGACTTGTAGTCTGCACAGTCAGCCTGGTGCGAGTCCATGAGCCCATGAGTCCGAGTCCGATCCCGAGTCCGAGTCCGAGTCCGAGTCGCTAAGCCCCTTTGGAGCTTAGCTCCAAATGAAATTAATCCAAGAGAATGACAAAAGCATTAATGCTTAATCCTTGGAGTCTTATTCTTACCTCCTAGTAAAATCACCCACATGGTTTCCTCCTTAGGGTCACCACCCCATGTGCATCTCTCAACAACACAACCAAGTATATATGTTGAGATAACTCATGGTACATTTCCGATGTGGGACTAAACTTTTACCAGGCATGTTGAGAGCAAGCTCTCTCCATGTAAAGAAAGCACCAACAATCCCCCACATATCACAACATATATATGTGTCTAGGGTTGAGCGTTCCCCACAGTAACTGTCCATTTTGTATTAGGATAGATGTTGCTGACGACTTGAATCTTCCCGCATGAAATAAATAACAATGTGATACAAGAATAGACTACGCCTTGAATTCTGCACCACAATTGTAATTCTTTCCACTCACAAAGTGTAGTTACGTGTGCTTCTGGCTGCACATTAAAGGCCATGTGCCAGCCTGGTTTCAGTATATAATTTTGGACGTCTACAAGTTTACCCTCAAGAGACGGCCTGATATCTCTTTCCATACACTATAGGTGAGTTCTTTATTAAAGAGACATGGCATGAAGCCTTGCGCTTCCTTGCGGTGCTACGCCGCTATGACATGGCCTGAAGCCGAGGCATTACCCCTACCTGGGAACCTCATCGTAGTGTCATACTACTGTAGCATGAGGTCTCAGCCTCTTTGTAGTGCCAATCTACTCAGCATGAAGCCTAAGGCTTCCTTACGGTGTTACGCCGCAACGACATGGCTTGCAAGGCCGAGGCTTTACCCCTACCTGGGTACCTCATCGTGGTGTCATGCCACTGTAACATGGGGCCATTCTCCCCTTTGTAGTGCTGTCTACAACTCTTTAATTACGTCATACAGCATTAGGCTACCTGTCTATTTGCGGTGCTACGCCACTATGACTTGGCTTGCAAAGCCGAGGCATTACCCCAGACCTGAGAACCTCATGGTGGAGTCACCCCACTGTAGCATGGAGTTTCACTCCTTGTAGTGCTGCTCTACCATGCTTCCTGTAAAGCACACCAGGCATTCACTTTGCCTGAGAACTCATTAAGGCGTTTGAGCCAACCTTCCACAGGATCTGTTTTTTCTGCAGAAAATATATAGTAGACAACAGTGGTTATTGGTCCGTATCCCTTCCATGTTCCAGAGAACAAGTACCCACTGTTACCTGATAGTTTCCCAGTCAGTGAACCTCCTTTGAACCAAAAGTTAGATGCCTAGTAGATTTCTCTTTGAACTAATAGCATAAAACTTTATGGTAGGATTACAAAGACACACTATCAGAATGCCTTCAAGCCTATTTTACAAGCTGTGTCATCGACCAACTGGCGCTTGAGGCCCTATGTGAACGGATCTGCCAGGTTCTCCTGACTCCGAACATCAATCACTGCAATTACACCTCTTTTGATAAGATCGTGTACTGCCCTGTGCTTCAACCGCACAGTCCTCTACTTTCTGTTGAAGAGGTCATTTGATGCCACCGCCGCAGTCGCCTGGTTGTCACAGTATATCGGTATCACCGGTATCTGAGCCCCAACCACTTGAAGATCATACATGAGCTCCCGAAGCCATTCTGTTTCATCTGTTGCAGTTTCAAGTGCATATAATTCAGATTCCATGGAGGAACGAGAGAGTATAGTCTGCTTCTTCGACTTCCACGATATAGCAGCTCCATCCAAGGAAAAGACATATCCACCTGTGGATCTCTCGCTTTCCACCTCTGAACACCAGCTAGCATCACTGAAGCCTTCCACTACTGTCGGATATCCGTTGTAGTGCAGTGCATATGTCTGAGTCTTCTTGAGATATCTCATCACCTGCTTCACAGCTTTCCAATGCTCAACCCCTGGGTTGCTTGTGAACCGACTCAGCATTCCCACGGCGAAAGCTATGTTAGATCTTATGGCAGTAGTTGCGTACATTAAACTTCCGATAATGCTAGAATACTCCAGCTGCCTGACGCTTTCCTTCGAGTTTGGCTTCAGCTTCTGATCACACCTGTATGGCGTATCGATCACTGGAAGATCCTTATACCCATAGCGTGTGAGCATCTTCTCAATGTAGTGAGATTGTGACAGCGCTACTCCAGTGTCTGTCCGGATGATCTTTATGCCCAATATGACAGCTGCATCCCCCAAGTCCTTCATACTGAACTTGGTTGAGAGGAACTTTTTTGTCTCCGTGACACAGCCTATATCCATCCCTATGATTATCATGTCGTCCACATACAGACAAACGATGACTCCTCTTCCATCAGCGAACTTTGTGTAAACACATTTGTCCGTCTCGCTGACTCTGTAGCCGTTTGACCTAATAACTATGTCAAACTTCTCATGCCACATCTTGGGAGCTTGCTTCAAACCATACAATGATTTCACCAACTTGCAGACTTTGTCTTCAAGACCTTTGACGACAAATCTATCTGGCTGTTGCATGTAAATCTCTTCGGTCAGCTCCCCATTTAGAAATGTTATTTTTACATCCATCTGATGTATCACCAACTTATATATGGCTGCTAAAGCGATTAAAATCATGATGGTGGTCATCCGAGCTACTGGAGCGTACGTGTCAAAGTAGTCTTTCACCTGTTTCTGAGAAAATCCCTTGGCTACCAGCCTGGCCTTGAACTTGTCAATAGTTCCATCTGCCTTCATCTTCTTCTTGAAGATCCATTTACATCCGATGGACTTTTCTCCTTCAGGTAGATCTACCAACACCCATGTGTTATTGGAGGTGATAGAGTCAAACTCGTCATTCACTGCCTCCTTCTAGAAGATAGTATCTCTGGTCTTCATCGTCTCATCATAGGTAAGCGGATCTGCTTCCACATAATAGGTGACAAAGTCATCTCTGAAGTCTTTAAGTCTCCTCGCTCGCTTTGCTGACGGCTCTGCGAGTTCTGGTACAAGAGCTGTTTCATCAACAACAGCTTCTTCTTGGACTACTGGCCCATATGAGATTTCAGTCTCATTTGTACCTACATCATTTTTCGGAATGTCCGAAAGAACAATATTTTTATCGTTTGCAAACTTGTCTTCAAAGTATTCAGCATCGCGAGATTCGATGATATAATTTGACTCAATATCAAGAAATCTCCGAGCATCACTCTTCTCGACATACCCCAAGAAGATCGCCTTTGTAGTCCTTGTCCCCAGCTTCTGAATCTTCAGATCTGGAAGCTTCACATACGCCAGACACCCCGACACTCGAATGACATTCAAGTTTGGTCTGACTTTGAACCAGAGTTCATGAAGAGTTACGTACGAAGTTGCATATGGCACTCTATTCAGAATAAAAGTTGCCGTTAATGCAGCTTCTCTCCAGTAGCATTTTGGAAGACCTGCAGTAAGCAGCATTGAATTCATCATTTCTGTTAATGTTCGGTTCTTCCTCTCTGCTACTCCGTTAGATTGAGGAGAATATGGAGCAGTAGTCTCGTATATGATTCCATGTTCTTTGCAGAACGATGCGAAGTCATGAGACCTGTCACGCCCCGATTCGGGGAATCGCTCGCTTTGCTTCGATTCACGCCGAATCGATCGTCCTCGCTAAGGCGTGATGCCGTACAAGTCTGGAGTTGCACTTGTACAAGGCTAGAACATGCACATTCATATCATTTGAAACATTTAAAATTAAGCCACAGTTGCGGAAACATTGGAACACAATATAGGAAGAAGAAATACTCATTTTATTCATAATTGTAGTCAGAATACAACTTTTCTCGATAATATTTGAAATGCCATTTCGGCTACATTGATTCATGAAAAGAAGTACAACTGATAGGCTGCCATGAAATAATTTCCCGTTCCATACATCATGCCCCTTTAGTACTTTGAAATATAAGCAGCTATCTTTGAAATCTCCGCAATACTTTGTGCGTCTTTAGGGAAAAACAACTTGAAAGGAAACAGCAGTTCAGAAAGCTTTAGTTCGGACGTGCGCCTGAGCCTTCTCCAGTACCTGTGGAGGAGGGGTCAGCACATTATAACAATGCGCTGGTAAGCCCCGTTGGCCCACTCAGCTAAACCAACATTTGATTAATGACAAGCATTTTAAAGATATGAACTTATTAGGGACAGGCAACATTCAGAGTAATTCACAATAAATGCAACATGGAATAAACCATGTTTACTTTACCATTGGCCGAATCCAGCTTTCCTGCATAAGATACAGGATAATAATAATATACTTACCGCCCCTGCATAAAATAATCATTAGCATGCATCCTGACTACATGGCCACTGGCGTTGTTAAACCATATGGACATCTCTTTGCCTTATAGGACTTCAAGGTAATGCAATGACTCCAAAGTAGGTAGCTAGCCCCTAAGGATGCCTCACAATACCCGTGCTCCCATTAGCACGCCAATGCTTCCTCCTAGGCCGAATCAGTCCCGGCGCCCCAGTACCGATTCGAGGAAACACACCACCAAACCTTGTGCACAAGTTGTCCATGACCATGCGAATGCGTGATCAACTCGATAAGCAAACAGTGCATGGTAATTTTGAAAGTAAATAGACAACTTGTTCATTTCGCAGCATTTCATCATCAATCTAGGTATCAATTCAATCTCAATTCAATGTTCAGTGGACAAGCATAATCTCAATTGTTGTTAACAGTGTAATCGATTCAATTCAATGTTCAAGGGACTAGCATTCATTTCAATGTTCTATGAACTAGCAATCATTTCAATGTTCTATGGACTAGCATTCATTTCAATGTTCAATGTTCAATCTCTAGCTTCTTAGTGGTATTGACTTGTGGCATTTAGCAACTTGATATCGATCAACGGATGTTGCAAGACAATTATTTAGTTGGCATGAAGGAATAGCGAGAGGGACAATACCACCACAGAGATCCACACTCACCAAATTAGAGAATCGCCGAAAGAGAGAGGAACACTTGTACGCTTAGCCTTCCGTCACGCGTCAGTCTGTATTGGCACCAAAAGTTTGGTTAATAATCCATCTCGTTGTGTTCTCTTCTCTCAGAATTCTCAAGAATGAATGCTATGCAAATCGATGAAAACGGGCAAGAATCAAATCATCGAAAATCATTCAGAAAAGCATCCATCAAAACCAAGCAGCAAAACCAGCAGCAAAACATCCAGAGAAAACTCTTGGACGCATTTCAAGAGAAACCAATCCATTAGTTGGAAAGGTTCTTATGCACTTGTCCGTGATCGATTCGGTGCCGACGGTAAGTTTCCCCAATACTCGGTTTCGACCGAGTTAGCCAAGCCACAAGCCTTACATAGTGAACCGCTAGGAGCGGGACACTACATAATATACCACTAAGAAAAAGTTTCGTCCTCGAAACTTAAAGCAAAAGTCCTACCTCAAAAATATCAAACAGCGAAGGGTATTTCACCCGCATCTCTTCCTCTAGTTCCCATGTCGACTCCTCTACAGCATGGTTCCGCCACAGCACGTTGACCAGGGGTACTGTCCGATTCCGCAAAACTTTCTCTTTCCTGTCCAGAATTTGGACAGGCTCTTCAGTGTAGGATAGGTCAGCGCTCAGCTGCAGCTGGTCGAAGTTCACTACGTGACTTGGATCATGCACATACTTCCGAAGTTGGGATACATGGAAGATATCGTGCACATCAGCCAGAGCCGGAGGTAGTGCAAGTCGATAAGCCACTGAGGCTACCTTCTCTAAAATCTCGAATGGTCCGACGAATCTCGGGCTTAGCTTTCCTTTCATCCCAAACCGCATCACACCTCGCATGGGTGTGACCTTCAAGAAGACATGATCTCCTGCCGCAAATTCCAAAGGTCGTCGATGTACGTCCGCATAACTCTTCTGTCGACTTTGAGCAACTCTAAGTCTTTCTCGAATTAAGCGAACTTTCTCGACGGCCTGTTCCACAAGTTCTGGTCCGAGCACTTGTCATTCACCGACTTCATCCCAGCATATCGGTGATCGACATTTCCGTCCATATAAGGCTTCGTACGGGGCCATTTGGATACTTGCCTGATAACTGTTGTTATAGGCAAATTCTGCTAATACGAGATGTGCGTCCCAATTTGTCTTCGAATCGAGCACGCACAATCTCAACATATCTTCAAGAATCTGGTTTACTCTCTCTGTCTGCCCATCAGTCTGCGGATGGTAAGCCGTACCGAAGTTTAACTTTGTGCCCATAGCCGAGTGCAGACTTATCCAAAATCGCGACAAGAATCTTCCGTCTCTATCCGATACTATAGAAGCTGGCACCCCATGTAATCGAACAATTTCATTTATGTAAATCTGAGCCAACCGTTCTACTCCCCATGTAACTTTTATTGGAATGAAATGTGCCGACTTGGTTAATCTATCCACGATAACCCAAATCGCATCATTTCCCTTCTGAGTTCTTGGCAAGCCGACTATAAAATCCATACAGATATTATCCCACTTCCACAGTGGAATAGCCAAATTTTGTAATTCTCCGCCTGGCCGTTGGTGTTCGGCCTTCACACGCTGACAATCCATGCATTGTGACACAAATAGCGCCACATCCTTCTTCATACCATGCCACCAAAAAGTTGAGCGTAGATCTTTATACATTTTCGTGCCTCCCGGATGCAAGGAATACTTTGCGAAATGAGCCTTGGTCAGTATTTCCTTCCTGATATCCTCGTCCTTAGGGACGCACAATCTTCCTTTGACACGAATAGTATCATCTTCAACGGTAAAGTCTGACGCCTTTCCTGCTAGAATCAACTCGCGTATCTTCTGCAGAAATGGGTCATCCTTCTGAGCAATCTTAATCCTTCCCTGGAGACTCGGCTCAAGTTGTAACTGAGCCATCTGCACATTCTGTGGACGAATCCTGAACTCGATGCCCATCTCTTCAAGATCTCGTAGTACCTCTTTTGCTACTGTTAGGGACCCAACAAATTTCCGACTCAAGGCATCAGCTACCACATTTCCTTTACCCGGCGTGTAGGAGATTGTCAAGTCATAATCCTTGATCAATTCTAACCAACGCTGCTGCCTCAAATTCAATTCCTTTTGTGTGAATATATATTTTAGGCTCTTGTGATCCGTGAAGATCTCGCAGGACACACCATAGAGATAGTGTCGCCACAATTTCAACGCGAACACAATCGCCGCCAGTTCCAAATCATGTGTTGGGTAATTCTTCTCATGCTGTTTGAGTTGTCTCGAAGCATAAGATATTGTCTTCCCACGTTGCATGAGAACACATCCCAATCCAAGTCCCGATGCGTCACTGTAGATCTGAAATCCCTCGGAGCCTTCCGGAAGTGCTAAAATCGGGGCTGTGACGAGCCGCTGCTTGAGTTCTTGGAAGCTACTCTCACAGTCGTCAGTCCACTTAAATACGACTCCCTTCTGAGTCAGGCGAGTCAAAGGCGAGGCAATTCTTGAGAAGTCTTTCACAAATCTACGATAGTACCCGGCTAAACCAAGGAAACTCCGTATTTCACTAGCTGATGCAGGCTGCTTCCAGTCCACAACTGCCTCAATCTTCTTTGGGTCAACGGCAACACCTTCTGCCGAAACAACATGTCCTAGGAACGACACGCTGTTCATCCAAAACTCGCACTTACTTAGCTTTGCATAGAGCTGGTTGTCCCGCAACGTCTGAAGTACCTCTCTCAAGTGCTCGACATGAGTCTCCCTGTCCTTTGAGTAGATCAAGATGTCATCGATGAACACAACAACAAACTTGTCTAAGAATGGTCGAAACACTCTATTCATTAAATCCATAAAGGCTGCTGGAGCATTGGTCAAGCCGAATGGCATGACCAAAAACTCATAATGTCCGTATCTTGTACGGAATGCTGACTTAGGAACATCTTCGGGTCTGATCTTCAACTGATGGTATCCTGAACGAAGATCAATTTTTGAAAACATGGTCGCCCCTTGTAGCTGATCGAATAGATCATCTATCCTTGGCAAAGGATACTTGTTACGGATGGTTGCCTTATTCAGTTCTCTGTAATCGATGCATAGCCGCATCGTTCCATCCTTCTTCTTTACAAATAGCACTGGAGCTCCCCATGGAGATACACTTGGGCGAATGTATCCCCGGTCTAATAATTCTTGTAGCTGTACCTTTAGTTCCTTTAATTCTGCCGGAGCCATCCTGTACGGCGCCTTAGATATCGGACGAGTATCCGGAAAGGTGTCAATTGTGAACTCAATTTCTCTATCCGGCGGCATCCCAGGTATCTCGTCCGGAAACACATCAGGAAACTCTGCCACAATTTCGGTCTGATTTGAGCCTACACTCTTCATTCGAGTGTCTTGGACAGAAGCGAGAAAGCCTTCACACCCCGAGTATAGCATGTGCCTTGCTGTAACTGCCGATATTACCATAGGTCCTTGGAACGCCGAGCCGCACGAGTAAGAAAACTCTGTTTCTCCAGGTAGGCGAAACACAACTCTTTTATCCGTACAGTCGATCGTTGCATGACAGGCGCTGAGCCAGTCCATTCCCAATATGATATCGTACTCTTTGATGTCGAGTACAATTGCGTCCAAAGATAAAGTTTTGCCTCCAATCTTGATGTAGCCGTCCCTGCAAATCAAAGTTGCAGGTATATCTACTCCCGAAGGAGTACTAACACACAAAGCTGTCTTTAATTGAGTCATACAAATTTTATTTTCCGTTGCAAAATCAGAAGAGATAAAGCAATGAGTAGCACCAGAATCAAAAAGTACTCTTGCAGGTATGCCTTTGTACAGCAACATACCTGTTATAACATTCTCTGCGGTCTGGGCCTCTGCCTGAGTCAAGGCATAAACCCTTGCTTGGCCACCTTGTTGATTCGGTGCATTTCCAGTTGGAGCTGGCAAGGCTGGTGGCGCCTGGCCACGATACTGGTTGTTGTGTTGGCCCCGGTTCTGATTGTTGTTATGCCCACGATAGTAATTATTGTTATTCCCACGAGGAGGATACTGGTTCTCTCCCTTAGTTCTGCATTCAAATGCCTTGTGATTCATTCCCCCACATTTGTAACACCCGACGCGACAATCCTCGCGACGATGACCAATTCGATTGCACCTGTTGCAACGCAGTTCTTGATACGGTCCTTTGTTATTGCCCGTATTCGGACGCTTAGACGCGTCATTTCTTCCTGCAGACCAAGGTCGTTTCTGATTGTTGAGTCCTTGGTTGCTCTGCGTTGCCCCACGACTACCCGGTTGATGAAATCTCTCCATCTCGAGAGCTGTCTCGTACGCCTCCCGGTAAGACGTACATTTTCGATTTAGCACATCCTTCTCTAGGCCCTCATTCAAGCCTTGCACAAATCTTCCTCGCTTGGCGTCGTCATTCGGTACCATGTACCCAGCGAATGCGACTCTCTTCAAAAACTCTGTCTCATAGTCACGCACTGACATACTGCCTTGTCGAAGTGCAATGAACTCATTCTCTTTTTGTTGTCGGACAGCGGGTGGAATGAATTGAGTAATGAGAGCATGCTTGAAGGCCTCCCAAGACATCTTTATATCCTGACTATTTCCGCACAGTGCCTGTCTCTGCGAAATCCACCATTCCTGGGCTTTGAGGCGAAGTTGTACAGCGGCACACTCCACTCTCTTACTGCCCTGAATTTCTAACATTCGGAAATAGCCCTCCAGTGTGTTCAAGAAGCCCATCACCTCATCTGGCTCCTCTTTCCCATTAAAATCAGGCGGGTCGCAACTTTTAAATTCAGAGAACTTGAAGCTCGTCCTCTTCCGTGTCGGCGTCTCAGGTTTCTCTGCCGGCACCTCCACGGTCTCGGTTGCTGCGGCCTTTGCAGAAACATTAGAATCGGCCGACAGCTTGATGACAATCTGAGTTAGACTATCAACTTGCTTTTGTTGAGCATCCAGCTGCTCCTGAAACTGATACTGAAGCTGCTCCTGAAGCGCGCGATGTTGAGCTTCGCTTTGCTTCCTCTGAGCCTCCATTTGCTTAATCAGTTTCTCAATCGGGTCTGACGATGAGTTCGTCTTTGAGCTATCACCCTTAGTCATTCTACAACAAAAAAATAATTCCATTAGCACTCATAAAATATTTATGGGCTTATTGTATGGAACATTATTTCATGCCAGCGCTATCGACACCATCAATCGAGAAAATTTGCATCAAGACTTCCTTTTTGAAAATATGTTTGAATCCGAGGATTCTAAACCGTGCTTTGATACCAACTTGTCACGCCCCGATTCGGGGAATCGCTCGCTTTGCTTCGATTCACGCCGAATCGATCGTCCTCGCTAAGGCGTGATGCCGTACAAGTCTGGAGTTGCACTTGTACAAGGCTAGAACATGCACATTCATATCATTTGAAACATTTAAAATTAAGCCACAGTTGCGGAAACATTGGAACACAATATAGGAAGAAGAAATACTCATTTTATTCATAATTGTAGTCAGAATACAACTTTTCTCGATAATATTTGAAATGCCATTTCGGCTACATTGATTCATGAAAAGAAGTACAACTGATAGGCTGCCATGAAATAATTTCCCGTTCCATACATCATGCCCCTTTAGTACTTTGAAATATAAGCAGCTATCTTTGAAATCTCTGCAATACTTTGTGCGTCTTTAGGGAAAAACAACTTGAAAGGAAACAGCAGTTCAGAAAGCTTTAGTTCGGACGTGCGCCTGAGCCTTCTCCAGTACCTGTGGAGGAGGGGTCAGCACATTATAACAATGCGCTGGTGAGCCCCGTTGGCCCACTCAGCTAAACCAACATTTGATTAATGACAAGCATTTTAAAGATATGAACTTATTAGGGACAGGCAACATTCAGAGTAATTCACAATAAATGCAACATGGAATAAACCATGTTTACTTTACCATTGGCCGAATCCAGCTTTCCTGCATAAGATACAGGATAATAATAATATACTTACCGCCCCTGCATAAAATAATCATTAGCATGCATCCTGACTACATGGCCACTGGCGTTGTTAAACCATATGGACATCTCTTTGCCTTATAGGACTTCAAGGTAATGCAATGACTCCAAAGTAGGTAGCTAGCCCCTAAGGATGCCTCACAATACCCGTGCTCCCATTAGCACGCCAATGCTTCCTCCTAGGCCGAATCAGTCCCGGCGCCCCAGTACCGATTCGAGGAAACACACCACCAAACCTTGTGCACAAGTTGTCCATGACCATGCGAATGCGTGATCAACTCGATAAGCAAACAGTGCATGGTAATTTTGAAAGTAAATAGACAACTTGTTCATTTCGCAGCATTTCATCATCAATCTAGGTATCAATTCAATCTCAATTCAATGTTCAGTGGACAAGCATAATCTCAATTGTTGTTAACAGTGTAATCGATTCAATTCAATGTTCAAGGGACTAGCATTCATTTCAATGTTCTATGAACTAGCAATCATTTCAATGTTCTATGGACTAGCATTCATTTCAATGTTCAATGTTCAATCTCTAGCTTCTTAGTGGTATTGACTTGTGGCATTTAGCAACTTGATATCGATCAACGGATGTTGCAAGACAATTATTTAGTTGGCATGAAGGAATAGCGAGAGGGACAATACCACCACAGAGATCCACACTCACCAAATTAGAGAATCGCCGAAAGAGAGAGGAACACTTGTACGCTTAGCCTTCCGTCACGCGTCAGTCTGCATTGGCACCAAAAGTTTGGTTAATAATCCATCTCGTTGTGTTCTCTTCTCTCAAAATTCTCAAGAATGAATGCTATGCAAATCGATGAAAACGGGCAAGAATCAAATCATTGAAAATCATTCAGAAAAGCATCCATCAAAACCAAGCAGCAAAACCAGCAGCAAAACATCCAGAGAAAACTCTTGGACGCATTTCAAGAGAAACCAATCCATTAGTTGGAAAGGTTCTTATGCACTTGTCCGTGATCGATTCGGTGCCGACGGTAAGTTTCCCCAATACTCGGTTTCGACCGAGTTAGCCAAGCCACAAGCCTTACATAGTGAACCGCTAGGAGCGGGACACTACAAGACCTGTACTCTCCACCTTGATCACTTTTCAACCTCTTGAGTTGTTGTCCAGTCTGCCGTTCAGCTTCGGCCCTGAACTCTCTGAACTTCTCAAAAGCTTCGTCTTTAGTCTTGAGCAAGTAGACGAATGCGTATTTTGAGAAGTCGTCGATGAAGGTTATGAAATACTTCATCCCGGCCTTCGTGGAGAAATATTTGAAGTCACAGATATCGGAGTGTACTAACTCCAGAAGATCTGTGCTTCGATTGACCCGATGAAAGGGTTTCCTTGTAATCTTCGTCTGAGCACATACTTCACACTTCTCCACCTTACCCCCACATTTGGAGATAAGTCCTAGACTAGACATTTTGTTAATTCTTTTACAATGAACATGTCCTAGTCTATTATGCCACAACTCAAGAGAATAATCAGAAAATGCAACTGCATTAATGTCATCAAACTGGTTGACAAGCTGAATTTTAAACCTTCATTCGGTTTGATAAGCCTTTTCGAAGTATGTTCCCTTCTTGGACATCACCATCTGACCAGTATTGATGTCCATCCTTAAGCCTGCGTTGCAGAGCAGGCTCCCAGAGATCAGGTTCTTGACAATCACCGGAACATGCTTCACACCTTGAAGCGTCAGAGTGTTCCCAGAAGTGAGTTTCAGCTCCACAGTCCTGATCTCCAGAACTTCAGCTTGGGCCTGGTTCGCCATGACAACCTTCTCAGATATCGGCTGGTACGTGACGAACCATTCCTTGCCAGAACAGACATGGCAAGTCGCACCAGTGTCTATCCACCAGTCAGAGTCAACCCCTACAGTTGTGACCTGTGCGATCATAGCAACAATGTTAGACACCAATGAAACCTTACTAGGCTCACCTTTCTCTGATTGTTTAGGCTTGGATCTGCATTCACTCTTGTAGTGGCCTTTCTTGCCACAATTGAAATAAGTCACTTGGGACTTGGACTTCTGTTTTTTGAATGAAGGACCCTTTACTTTTAGATTGGTGAAGTCCTTCTTCTTGTGAGAAGCCGCCTGCTTCCCCTTGGGATCTCTCGTCTGCACTAGATTGGCCTTAGCCAACTGTTTGGACAGAGTGTCCATCTTCTGTTGGGAACGTATCTCGTCCTCAACATGAATCTCTTGAAGTAGATCTCCCAAGCTAATGTCTAGCTTCTTTCTAAGCATCCTTGCATAGAAGGTACTCCATCCAGCAGGAAGTTTTGAGACGATCCCTCCAACGACAAACTTGTCGAGAAGGGACATCTCTTCATCTTCTAGTTTCTTACGCAGCTTCAGAAATTCCTTCACCTGTGGCAACATGGACTTCTCGTCCTCAAAGAGCAATTTGTGATATTTTTTAACCACAAATATCTTGCTCTTGTTCCTGTCTTCTTCATACAGTTTTTCCACAGACTCCCATATGTCTCTGGCAAATTCCTTCTTCGAGTAGGATTCTGCCAGGGAATCCTCCATAGCATTCAGGATGAGAAGCCTACAGATGCTATTTTTTCTTCTCCATTTGGCCTGAATTTTGGTAGCCGCATTGATTGCGGCAGTAGACCCAGTGTCTGGAACAGAAGGTTCTTCCTCCAACAGTACATGATCAACGTCTTTGAGTTGATGAGTTAGATAAATCTTTCTCTTCCAGACTTGATAATGCTCTCCATCGAACTTTTCCAACTTGCAGTAGTCCGATTGGACGAGCGAAGCATTAATGTTTTCCATCTACAAGGATCTTGCTTTGAGATTGTTATTTCCGGAGCTTGACCAAAGATGGAAAACTAATGCAATCGAGATCTGAGATGTCACACAAAAAACTTTGCAGTGATCAAACTCAAGATCTACGATGATACAAAAAACCAAATAGCCAGATTACAATATGAAGGAAGGAAATAGAGAAAAGAAGATCTCTCGTTCTTCCTTGCAAACGTGTCACAATTGGGACAGAACGAGTTACAATAATCTAAAGAAAGAAGAGATGAAAAAAAGTTGCTGGGGTGTCAAAACACCGTTGCTCAAAGCAAGATTCGTCCCACACGAATTGCTTCCAGGGACCAGCAAGTTGAAGAACTTGTGGAACGCTCGAAGTCACCTCTGTTCTGACTCCTCGGATGGACTTGCAATGGCGGCAGCAACTCCCTCTCTCTCTTTTTTTTCTGACTTATAAAATTCGTAGACTCTCACAAAGGAGGCCAGAAGAGAGTATATACAGGGAGAGGGTGGAAACCCTAACCGCCTTTTCAGTTATGGAAAGATTGAATTAAATCCCACAAAGATAGCAATGAAATTAATTTAAATTTTATGGAAAGGTTAAATTAAGTCCCACAAAGATGGCAATGAAATTAATTCAAATCTTATGAAAAGATTGAATCAAGTCCCACAAAGATGGCAACGAAATTAATTCAAATTCCACAAAGATAGCAACGAAATAATTCAAATCTTATGGAAAGATTGAATTAAATCCCACAAAAAGTGGATCTGAATTAATCGCATTGAATCAGTCTTTCCATAACTAACTTGTAGTCTGCACAGTCAGCCTGGTGCGAGTCCATGAGTCCATGAGTCCGAGCTCGAGCCCGAGTCTGAGTCGCTATGCCCCTTTGGAGCTTAGCTCCAAATGGAATTAATCCAAGAGAATGACAAAAGCATTAATGCTTAATCCTTGGAGTCTTATTCTTACCTCCTAGTAAAATCATCCACATGGTTCCCTCCTTAGGGTCACCACCCCATGTGCATCTCTCAACAACACAACCAAGTATATATATGTTGAGATAACTCTTGGTGCATTTTCGATGTGGGACTAAACTTTTACAAGGCATGTTGAGAGCAAGCTCTCTCCATGTAAAGAAAGCACCAACACAACAAAAGTATGTATAAAAATTATATTATTTTGATATAATTTAACGACAATTCCAACTTTGAATCCGGCATATTAAACCGACTGAATAAACCAAATAAATTGAATCAATTATATGTTTTGTTGGGTTATAGTTAATTACGAATCGATTTCGATTTTGAATTTTTTTTAGAAATTTGGTATACTCGATTTTAACTATTTTGATTCAATTAAAACCGAATGGAATCATCACCCACCCTACTAATAATAAGGGACATCATATAGACCATACTTTTAAACTTACACCGTTGTTTCCTTTTGCATATGATCACACTGGAGCTGTCGCATTTTACTGTAATATGTGTTAGCTCTTTAGTCATTGATTCATTCGCATTCCCTGTCCTTGGAGTCGCCGATGGCAATTTCTCCTATGTACGGTGCACCTAATTAAGAGGACAGCTATATGTATAGCTAGCTGGGATAACAATGACATGTCCTTGCTGTGTGTGTGACTCATATAAGTTGATGCATCTTCTTTCTATTCTAATGAAAATGATAGCCAGTCTACATTAGGCTCCCCAGGATCAATACACAAATGGGCAGTCAAAACATAACTGTTGGCCGAAAAATAGCCACATAAAAAATGCTCTATTAAAGAGCCACGAGAAGAAGGTTTCATCTGAGCTGTATATGACAGTTGTATTTTCAAACATGGGGAATAAAGAGATACTAAATGTCCAACGTTCATAAGTTTTATGAGTCAATAATGATTCAGAAAATCAAAAGGAGCAAAAAGATCCATAGGTCTCAATCTGAACCTAAAGAAAGAATTGAATTGGCATTTGCGCATACAAACGTCGCTAAACCCAGTTAAAACGTCGCAAAATTTTTAAGCGACGTTTCTAGCGACGTTATTTAAACGACGAAAAAAAAGCGTGCCGCTAATCGGAAAAATGTCGCAAAACGTCGCTATGGCGACGTTAATTAGCGACGTTAACGTCGCTAATTAGCGACGTTATTTGCGACGTTCACACGTGGTCGCTAATTAGCGACGCTATTTACGACGTTATTGTGTGGTCGCCGTTTAGCGACACTTTAGCGACGTTTTGGCGACGATGTGCTGACATCAGATTCGGTGCCACGTGGTGCCACGTCAGCAATTTAGCGACGTTTTTAGCGACATTCATTAACGTCGCTAAAGTTTAGCGAGGCTTATAAACGTCGCTAAAAACGTCGCTAAGTTAAAAAAATATAAAAAAAACAGAATCCAGAATGCAAATGGAGCTGGAGCTTGAGCCAAAATACAGAATCCAAAACACAAAATACAGAATCCAATCCCTGGGTTCGCCGACCCCCTCGGTGGAACACTCAACACCCGCACGCATAATACATTCCAGAATATACAAAAAATATAAAGAAAAAATAATATCCTCAACGAACAAAGTCAATATCCTCAAATACGTACAAAGTCAATATCCTCAACGAACAAAGTCAATATCCCCAAATACGTACAAAGTAAAAAATATAAAGTACAAAGTCCAAAAATGTAAAAATAAAACAACTGATCGCCTGGAGCTAGAGCTGGACCCGGAGCTGGAGCCGGAGCTGGAGGAGGAGCGCCACCAGATGACTGTCGTCGCAACGCCAAGATCGTCTGATACTCCTCCGGTGACAACAGGTGGACGAGCATGTCCTCCCGTGCATCGTCGGATGTAGACGATGCTCCCAGCATACCAGCAGACGGTCGCTCCGTAGCCATCTCGCGGAACTGCTCCATCTGCTCGACCAACCGTTGCGTAGTCTCCTGCGTAGCGCGGGTCATCTGTCGCAGCGCCTCAGTCGTCTCCTCAAGCCTTTCAAAGCGTGAGATGATCGCAGAATCATCTGTATGCGGTGCCACCATCCTCTGCAGCATCTCGTCACGCAGAGCTGCGATCTGCGCATCGACACTCTGCTGGTGGAGGAACGACTCCTCAGTCTGTGCGGGGCCGGGCACACAAGTGGCGGGCGTAGAGGCCTGTGACGCAATAAAGGCACCATAGGAGCCCGTACCATAGTACGTACCCCTATGTATGCCACCAACGGCCCTCATCCACAACTCGTCATCTGACTGAGCTGCGGCGGCCGAGGGCTGCTGGGAAGTGCTAGCACCAGCTCCCTCTGTCACCCTCAATTTTCATAAACAGGGATATTTTGGTAATTTTTTCACCTTAGAATTATTTTGGAATTATTTATTTATTTATAATATTATTTTGGGATTATTTGAGTCGGGTTCGAATTTCAACTCAATCCGACTTGTATCGGAGACCCGGGGTAGCTTTGACTCTAGTGGGACCCACACATTACTTAGCCATGGCCCACATGATATTAATTTTAGTTAGTGGTTAGATTAATTAGTTATGGATAGGGTTTGGTTAGATTAGAGTTTTTAGAATGACTAAAATACCCTCGACTTAAACCCTTTCCTAATTTTTAATTAAATAGGCTAGTGGGGGGTATTTTAGACATTACAAAATAGGAGAAAAACCATCCCTACATGGCCGGCCCAAGCTAGTGGAGAGAGAGAGTCACTTGCTTATTTTTCTACTTCATTTTTCTCTCTTGTTCTTCCCCAATTTTTTAGAGAGGGTTTCTATTGATTTCTCCACCAAATCCCTTTATTCTCCCACCCAACCTTCTTCTTTCCTTCTATACTCAAGTCGAGGAGGAAGCTAGCCAAGCTTGGGAGGAGTCGGAGCTCGTTCGTGTCCATTTGGGATTCCTACGTGTCGGGATCGCATCGGAAGGGGCTTTTCTTCCATTCGATCTACAGGGAGGTGTAAATCCCTTCTCCTTTTCATTTTCTCATACATATAGGGTGATTTTAGACCCATAGGAATGACCTCCATGGTTGTGCCCATTTCGTGTCCATTTAAAGACTTTAGGTGTGTCCTATGTGTAGGTTTGTGTCCTAATGGGAAAAACCTATTTGGACACTTGTATTTATTATGTATATAGTGTGAATGATTTATTAGAGGTTAAATCTCAGATTTGTATTGTTTAGAAATGTGTTCTTCAAGTATCATATTGTATTATATTTATTTACCTATATATTGTATATATATTTGGTTATATATATATGTTATTCTCTCTCTATATATATATTTGTGGCTTATATATATATATATATATATATATATATATATATATATATATATATATATATATGGTGTGTCATGTGTGTTTTTATTTGTGTTCATGTTGGGTGTAGATTTCGGCCAAGGGGGGGGGGAGGAATTAGAATGGTAGTTGATATGTATGTGTGTGTTTGTGTATAGAAGGTGTTTGAGAGAATGGATGAGAGATTAGTGATAGAGAGTTGAGAGGAGATTAGAGTGTGAGAGAGTGAGGGTTTGGGAGTGAAATAGAAAGGGGGAGAGACTGCTGTTAACAGCAGCATTTAGCAGCTGTACACACTGCTAATCAGTGTGTATCAGTCCCCACAAGGGGGACTGATTTCCAGAGTGAACAGTCCCCACACAGGGGACTGTTGGCTGTTATTTTGCAGCAGGTTGGGGAAGGATTTAGCCCCCATTTGGCTGACCTATATCAGCCCTTTGACTGTTCGAAACTAGTCCCTTAGTATCAGCCATTTGATGCCCTATTCCTGTCCCAATCCAGCCCTCCCAAATCAGTCCTTAACTAGTCATATACACAACCATATAGTTGTCTCAAACCAGCCTGTGTACACCCCTTATTCAGCCCAAATTCAGTCCACATATCAGTCCTAAACTAGTCCCCATTTCCATCCCAAAACAGCCCCCATCTAGCATCCCTAGACCACTCCATACCAGCCTTAGATACCTGCCCCAAACCTGTCCTTTAGGACACTAGTAGCTGTCCCATTTTCAGTCCTTGAAAACCTGTCCTATAAGCCTCGTATGTGTGTGTGTGTGTGTGTGTGTGTGTGTGTGTGTGTGTGTGTGTGTGTGTGTGTGTGAGTATATATGTATAGCTAGTAGCCTATAGGTGTTAGTCTATATGTGAACCTATAGGTAAGAGCCTATATGTGACCATAGTGAGTGAGTGAGTGAGTTTATGTATGTGAGTGTTAGTAGATGTAAAGAGGGTATAGGATAAGGTAATGGTTAGAGGACCAACATGTAACCTAAGATAGATTAGATATCTAGGAAACCTATGTATCTTGGTAGGTAACCATTAGATAGGATAGTATCTAACTACCCTAGGAAGCCTAGGCTAGTATCTTGAGAATTAGCGGGATTTCCTTTGTATTGTACAAGGTATCGGGATTACCTTGGTAAGGATAATGTAGGTAATACCTAGAAACTAAGGTATTTGAGTTTAGAGTTTAAGTTATGGGTAGAACTTGGTTCCCTTGGTTGGTAATGGTCAAATATAGTGCTCCTAAACTAGTTTTGACTTTTGTTGACCATTTTGACCAAAAGTCAACAAAAGTCAACCGAGAGTCAAACTTAGCCTATAAGTGACTAGATTTGACCGAAACTAAACCAGAGTTGACCAGTTGATTGAAAGTCAACAGTTGGACAGTTGGTCAACATTACACTAGTTTGACCTAGAGTTGACCAGAGTTGACCAGTTGACCAAAAGTCAACTGTAAGTCAACCTTTGATCCCGTTTGACCTAGTTCGACTTGGATTGACTCCCAGTGACCTAGTATGACCTAGCATGACCCAGTTTGACCCGGTTTGACCTAGATTGACCTATTTTTAACTTAGACTTGCATATCATGACTTAAATTAGTTCCTTTTTTATTATAAAAGCCTTGTTTAACTTATAGTATCTTATTTTAGGTCTGTGATTACTCTGAGCATCTGTTCACCTTATCAACTCAGGACCACATGCGAGTACATTTACTGATAGTTTTTATTGTCTTGATATGTACTATATCCGGTTCAGTTGTAATGTCTTACTTGATTCTCGACACGAAAGTTCACGGACTAGTATACGTCGGATCCTGTCATGAGATGTTATTCCTGGACTTTTTTGGTATATTGGTACGTGATATTTTGTGTTTCGTGTACTTGTATAGACACCGATTTCTAAGAGGACTTGCTACCCTCTTATGGAATCTCGTGTCATGACGTGCCATGTCCGGATTCGTGATACTATTCGGGGACGGAAGAATTATTAGGGATTATGTGATCAAAGCCTCCTGTCACTATTTTGCTAGTGCCACCCTCACCTCACGTAGGGTGTAGCAGATACCTCCATGCGCCTGTTATCCAGGTTGGTCGGCATGACTTTTCGTGAGATCACCGTAGATTATCGGGCCAAGTGGATAACTTGTCTTATCACTTACCTAAAAGCCGATCACATGTCGCTCTAATAGTTCAAATCATATTCTACATTTATTATCGTATCTTATATCCAGTTCAGCTTTACTTTCAGTACTTTTCTCACCATGCTATGATTTCGTTTACTCACATGCTCTACATGCCTTTATACTGTACCTTGATTGGAGACTAAGTCCTGTTCGGAAGAAGGGTTACGACTTCGATTTTTGTTTGGTTTAAGGGTTGTAACTCGGCTTTCGAATGGTTTCCAAGTTGTCCTATATCTTTGTCTTGTATTTCATTACACTGTCCCTTATAGAATTTGTCAATTCATATGGAACTGCTGTTAGTATTTGTACTTGCTCATTTTTCTGACAGGATACCGTTGATATTTTACAGATGATTCTGAGGCTGATTGCCCGACCTATTATGGGGCTGGGTTAGATGGAGTAGACTTGGAGCGTGGCTTGATAGTAGAGCCATTAGACTTTGCTCACCCTGAGTAGTGTAGCTTAGTTAGGTTTGCCTGGCCTGCGAGCCAGCTAGTACTTTTCAGACTGTAGTACTTATATTTTATTCTGTGACTCTGTGAAGTTGTGTTTAGCTTTGGACTTGTGTGGATTTTGAACTTATTTTTTGCTTTCATCTATCTTATTTCCTTTCCATGCTCTCTACCTAGCTTTTACTTTGTGATTGAGACTGTCTTGCTATGTCACCTCCATTCGGAGTGTATATACTGTACGGGTACCTTTATCTATTTTAGTCGTAGTATTTACATAACCTATATACAGCGTTCTGCCACCGATTTTGCGGCGTAGGCTGGACGTACCCACGTCTCGTGCCCTAACTCTAGGGTGTGGATCGTGAAACATTTTTGTGGTGGCCCATACAGGTTAGTATCGCAACTAGTGCGATCTCGTAATGGTGCTCGACTTAGAGTACTAATTACGAGCCTGCAATTAGGACGTAGGATCTAGGGTATAATAGGAGTTACTCAATCACATTTTAGAAATTTTTTGATCTTTTGATTACCACGACAACTCTTTTGCATTAAATTTAATTGTCCTTCTTTGATATTCCCTATCATGTGCCATATTGATTCCTTATTTCAATCTATCCTCAGGATGACGATTACTCGCTCTCAGGCAGCAAGATCTAGTGCTGTTCCGGAGAGGCCCGATCCAGCAGGACTTCCACCTCCGGCTACGGGAGTAGCAGTCGAGAGAGCAGCAGTCCCAGTTCCTGCCCTTCAGGCAGGAGTAGCAGCGACAGTTCCAGGAGGTCTTCCACCTCCGGCTGCGGGAGCTACAGCTGAGGGAGCTGCCCTCTCAGTTCCTGCCCTTCAGGCGGGAGCAGCAGCGACGGTTCTAGGAGGTCTTCCACCTCCAGCAGCGGGACCATCCATAGTCATTCCTGATATTCTTCCACCGCCGCCTCCGCTACCGACTGATACTCAGGGGATGATGGCCCTTCTGCAGCAGATGTTACAGACACAGAGTGCATATACGGAGTTATTACGGCGGAGCATGGAGAACTCCCATCAGCTGGCGATGACAGCAGTAGAGAGGGGTGCACCGGGTACAGTTCAGGGAGCCCCAGTTCAGCAGCAGGGTTAGGGGAGGCACGGTACACACCTAGACTTTAGGAAGATGAACCCGAGGGAGTTCAAGGGTACCGAGGGTATCCTGTACACAGATGACTGGTTGGAGGATGTCCAGCAAAGTCTGGAGTTGGCAAAGGTTCCGAGAGGGCTTTGGGTTACGTCTGCAGCGAGCCAGTTTTTTGATATAGCGCTGACTTGGTTTTGTACGAATCCTCGTACGTCGGTGAGGGGTTTTTCTTGGGAGGACTTTAGGAAGCTCTTTAAGGAGAAGTTCTACCCAGATGTGGCCTTGACAGCTTTGGAGGGACAGTTTGCCAGTTTGGTGCAGGGGAACTCGTCGGTAGACGAGTATGCAGCGGAGTTCTTTCGTCTGAGTAAGTTTGCACCCAGTTTGATCCAGGATGAGGGGTACAAGGCCCGGAAGTTCCGGAGGGGTCTTATACATGCAGTACACACTCGTATCTCTGGGCGACGTGATGCGACCTTCGAGCAGATCCTGATAGAGGCGCAGATCGCAGAGGAGGACTTTGGCCTGAAGCCGAAGAGGGGCAACGAGATTCTAGGAGCGAGCTCGAGTGCGGGGCTGGCAAAGCGCCCTCATTTCCAGCAGAGGCAGTTTCAGCAGCAGCAGCCTCAGTTGCAGTTTCAGCAGGCACCGGCGCGTGCCCAGCAGTACCAGGAACATGGCCAGAGGTAGGCTACTCAGTACACTTTCTGTGGGAAGCCGGGGCACACTCGAGAGGTTTGTAGAAAGTGGTTGGGCGTCTACCTATATTATGAGGCATCCGATCATCAGCTGAAGGATTACCGTCTTCGTGGAGCCCGAGGAGGCCATGACAGAGCGCAGCAAGCCAGAGGACCAGCAGTTCAGCAGATGGGTCCTCCACTTCAGACCCAGCAGCAGCGCTTTACACGGCACCAGAGGGGCGCCCCTGCGAGCAGAGTGTTCACCTTGACAGCAGAGAAGGAGGCAAAGCCAGTGGGTGATGTTGTGGCAGGTCACGTTCTTCTTGATTCATTTCCTGCTTTTGCCGTGTTTGATTCCGGTGCCACTCATAGTTTTGTGTCTGTTTCCTTTGCTCTGAGGCACAATATTATTGCTGAATATATGGATAGGACTTGCAAGATATTGACCGGGGGAGGCATCATCATGGTTAACACTATCTGCAAGAGGCGGAGAGTTACTTTAGGAGGCCGGGATTTGAGTGTGTGCTTGCTCGTAATGCCCCTTCCAAGGTACGACGTGGTACTCGGAATGGATTGGTTGAGCATGCACCATGCTAGTATAAACTGTAGAGGAGGTAGGGTTCTGTTTAGGCCACCGGGAGAGCCAGAGATTGTGTTTGCCAGGGGAGCAGTTGAGCCGGGAGATGGGTTCTGTGGAGCTTTGCTGGCAGGGCAGGCATTGCCGCATCCATTGATAGCTGATTTCATGGATGTATTTTTCGAGGAGTTGCCTAGGATGCCGCCAGATAGAGACATTGAGTTCTCTATAGACTTAGTGCCGGGCGCTAAGCCTATTTCACAGCACGTCTATACGGTCAACAACATCGAGTTGGCAGAGCTGAAGAAGCAAGTCGATGAGCTACAGGACAAGGGATTCATCAGATCCAGTTCATCACCTTAGGGAGCGCCAGTCCTGTTTGTACCGAAGAAGGATGGTACGATGCGCATGTATATCAATTACAGGGCGCTCAACAACCTCACTATCAAGAACAAGTACCCGTTGCCGAGGATTGACGACTTGTTCGATCAGTTGAGCGGCACGAAGGTGTTTTCGAAGATAGACCTGAGGTCCGGTTATCATCAGCTGAAGGTGAAGCAGGAAGACATTCCGAAGACGGCTTTTCAAACTCGGTACGGCTAGTATGAGTTCACTGTCATGCCATTTGGGTTGACCAACGCCCCAGCAGTGTTCATGAACTTGATGAGTAAGGTATTCCATCAGTAACTTGACAAGTTCATGGTGGTCTTCATAGATGACATCTTGGTCTACTCGAAGATGCCGGAGGAGCACGAGGAGCATCTGAGGATTGTGCTCGAGACTCCAAGGAAGGAGCAGTTGTACGAAAAGCTTTCGAAGTGCGAGTTCTTCCTGGACCAGGTCGAGTTCTTGGGTTATGTTGTGTCCGAGCACGGGATCTCAGTAGACCAGAAGAAGATTGCTACGGTAGAGTCTTGGTCTACACCTAGTTCAGTTGCCGAGATTCGGAGCTTTCTGTGTTTGGTGGGCTACTATCGGAAGTTCGTCCAGGACTTCTCGCGGATTGTGGAGCCGATGACTAGACTCACCAGGAAGGACGTAGAGTTCGTCTGGACTGAGGAGTGTTAGGCCGCCTTCGATGAGCTGAAGAAGAGGTTGACATCACCTCCAATCTTGACATTACCGTCTGGGACCGGTGGTTTCTCGATCTACAGCGACGCTTCAGGCAGGGGTTTGGGTTGTGTTCTTCAACAGTACGGGAAGGTGATTGCCTATGCATCTAGGCAGTTACATCCTCATGAAAAGAACTATCCGACTCACGATCTGGAGTTGGCCACTGTTATCATTGTCCTGAAGTTCTGGAAACACTACTTGTATGGAGAGCGGGTTGAGATCTTCACTGATCACAAGAGCTTGAAGTACGTGTTCACTCAGAAGGAGCTGAACATGCGGCAGAGACGTTGGCTCGAGCTGATGAAGGATTTTGATATCGCCTTGCAGTACCATCCAGGGAAGGCCAACGTAGTTGCAGATGCCTTGAGCAGGTATCCAGTAGCTATGTATCTGACATCAGATCGTCATCTTTTGGTTAACCTGGATAGTTTGGGAATCGAGGTGATTATTCCGGGCATAGAGGTATAGATGTGGGATTTACAGATTCAGTCTGAGTTGATGGACAGAGTCAGATCAGCACAGTATGATGATGTTGCCGTGAGGAGCATCAGGGAGCAGGTGCGGGCAGGGTTGCTCGATGATTTCTCTATTGTCGAAGTTGGGTCGCTGCGGCACGGTGCTAGACTGTGCATTCCGAGTGGGGAGCTTCGGGAGGTGGTTCTTCAGGAGGCACATCGCTCTCAGTACTCTATGCATCCTGGGGCCAACAAGATATACAGAGATCTGAGGGAGCACGTTGAGTGGTACGACATGAAGCACGAGATAGCTCAGTTTGTATCTCGCTGCTTGGAATGTCAGAAAGTGAAGGCCGAGAGACTGATGCCTGGTGGGTTGCTACAGCCACTACCCATTCCTGAGTGGAAGTGGGAGCACATCACCATGGACTTTGTGTCCGGACTTCCACGATCTCATGGAGGAAAAGACGCAATTTGGTTCATAGTTGATAGATTGACCAAATCAGCCCACTTTTTGTCTTTCAAGGTAGGATTGTCTATGGAGAGGCTGGCAGAGCTGTACGTTCGTCAGATCGTGCGATTGCATGGGGTTCCTGTGATCATAGTTTCAGACCGGGACAGTCGTTTCACTTTCCACTTTTGGAGGAGTTTGCAGGCTAGCTTGGGCACCTCGCTCAAGTTTAGTACCGCTTATCACCCCAGACAGACGGGCAGTCGGAGAGGACTATCCAGACTTTGGAGGATATGCTTCGCACGTGTGTGTTTGATTTCGGGGGTTCTTGGAAGGACCATCTTCACCTGGTAGAGTTTGCTTACAACAACAGCTATCAGGCCAGTATAGAGATATCGCCATTCGAGGCTCTATACGGACGGAGATGCCGTACTCCCTTGTCATGGGACGATGTTGGCGAGAGAGTGCTGCTTGGACCGAAGATGTAGTGGATGCAGCTGAGAAGGTCAGGTTGATTAGAGATAGACTTCGGGTCGCTCAGGATAGGCAGCGGCATTAGGCCGATAGCCACCGGAGACCGTTAGAGTTCGAGCTTAATTTTAGTTCATGTTTGTGATGCTTGTGATTTTGTTTGTCCTGTGTGCTGAGTTTGTTTTATGTCTAGGCTGGTACTTTGGTGTTCCTGAAGATTTTTTCGACACGGGGCACGATTCGCTTTGGTGAAGGCGAGAAGCTTAGTCCGCGCTACATCGGACCTTTCACTATCCTTCAGAGGGTCGGTGCAGTGGCTTATCGACTAGACTTACCACCTACGCTATAGGGGGTGCACAACGTGTTCCATGTGTCGCAGCTGAGATGGTACATGGCAGACCCTAGCCATATAAAGGACCATTCAGCGATCGAGATGGGGCCTACTCTTCACTATCCAGAGCAGCCAGTGGAAATTCTGGATCGTAGGGAGAAGGTGCTTCGGAACCAGATCATACCCTTGGTTCGTGTTGCATGGAGGCATCAATCTCCAGGTGAGTCTACCTGGGAGAGAGAGGACGACATGCGGGAGCGTTTCCCTTATCTCTTCGAGCCCTGAGGTATAATTTTTATGTTTCTGTATGTGATTTTCGTGTATGTTTGTTTTAATTTTGAGGACAAATTTTTTTAAGGTGGATAGATTTGTCACCCTCAGTTTTCATGAACAGAGGTATTTTGGTCATTTTCCACCTTAGATTTATTTTGGAATTATTTATTTATTTATAATATTATTTTGGGGTTATTTGAGTCGGGTTTGAATTTCAACTAAATTCGACTTGTATCGGGGACCCGGGGTAGTTTTGACTCTAGTGGGATCCACACATTAGTTAGCCATAGCCCACATGATATTAATTTTAGTTAGTGATTAGACTAATTAGTTATGGATAGGGTTTGGTTAGATTAGAGTTTTTAGAATGACTAAAATAGCCTCGACTTAAACCCTTTCCTAATTTTTAATTAAATAGGCTAGTGGGGGGTATTTTAGACATTACAAAATAGGGGGAAAACCATCCCTACATGGCCGACCCTAGCTAGTGGAGAGAGAGAGTCACTTGCTTATTTTTCTACTTCATTTTTCTCTCACTTGTTCTTCTCCAAATTTTTAGAGAGGGTTTCTACTGATTTCTCCACCAAATCCCTTCATTCTCCCACCCAACCTTCTTCTTTCCTTCTCTACTCAAGCCGAGGAGGAAGCTAGCCAAGTTTGGGAGGAGCCGGAGCTCGTTCGCGTCCATTTGGGATTCCTACGTGTCGGGGTCGCATCGGAAGGGGCTTTTCTTCCATTCGATCTACCGGGAGGTGTAAATCCCTTCTCCTTTTCATTTTCTCATTTATATAGGATGATTTTAGACCCATAGGAATGACCTCCATGGTTGTGTCTCCATTTGTGTCCATTTCGTGTCCATTTGGAGACTTTAGGTGTGTCCTATGTGTAGGTTTGTGTCTTAGTGGGAAAAACCTATTTGGACACTTGTATTTATTATGTATATAGTGTGAATGATTTATTAGAGGTTAAATCTCAGATTTGTATTGTTTAGAAATGTGTTCTACAAGTATCATATTGTATCATATTTATTTACTTATATATTGTATATATATTTGGTTATATATATGTTATTATATATATATATATATATATATATATATATATATATATATATATATATATATATATATATATATAAGCCACAAATATATATATATATATATATATATATATAAGCCACAAATATATATATATATATATATATATTTGTGGCTTATATATATATATATATATATATATATATATATATATATATATATATATATATATATATATATATATATATATATTTGTGGCTTATATATATATATATATATATATATATATATATATATATATATATATATATATCTGTGTGTGTGTGTGTGTGTGTGTGTGTGTGTGTGATATAAATGGTGTGTCATGTGTGTTTTCATTTGTGTTCATGTTGGGTGTAGATTTCGGCCAAAGGGGCGGGAGGAATTAGAATGGTAGTTGATATGTATGTCTGTGTTTGTGTATAGAAGGTGTTTGAGAGAATAGATGAGAGATTAGTGATAGAGAGTTGAGAGGAGATTAGAGTGTGAGACAGTGAGGGTTTGGGAGTGATATAGAAAGGGGGAGAGACTGCTGTTAACAGCAGCATTTAGCAACTGTACACACTGCTAATCAGTGTGTATCTGTCCCCATAAGGGGGACTGATTTCCAGAGTGAACAGTCCCCACACAGGGGACTGTTGGCTGTTATTTTGCAGCAGGTTGGGGGGGATTTAACCCCCATTTGGCTGACCTATATCAGCCCTTTGACTGTTCCAAACCAGTCCCTTAGTATCAGCCATTTGATGCCCTATTCCTGTCCCAATCCAGCCCTCCCAAATCAGTCCTTAACTGGTCATATACACAGCCATATAGTTGTCTCAAACCAGCCTGTGTACACCCCTCATTCAGCCTCAATCCAGTCCACATATCAGTCCTAAACTAGTCACCATTTCCATCCCAAAACAGCCCCCATCTAGCAGCCCTAGACCACTCCTTACCAGCCTTAGATACATGCCCCAAACCTGTCCTTTAGGACACCAGTAGTTGTCCTATTTTTAGTCCCTGAAAACCTGTCCTATAAGCCTTGTGTGTGTGTATGTGAGCTTAGAGTGTGTGTGTGTGTGAGTATATATGTATAGCTAGTAGCCTATAGGTGTTAGTCTATATGTGAACCTATAGGTAAGAGCCTATATGTGACCATAGTGAGTCAGTGAGTTAGTGAGTTTGTGTATGTGAGTGTTAGTAGATGTGAAGAGGGTATAGGATAAGGTAATGGTTAGAGGACCAACATGTAACCTAAGATAGATTAGATATCTAAGAAACCTATGTATCTTGGTAGGTAACTCTTAGATAGGATAGTATCTAACTACCCTAGAAGCCTAGGCTAGTATCTTGAGAATTAGCGGGGTTTCCTTTGTATTGTGCAAGGTATCGGGATTACCTTGGTAAGGGTAATGTAGGTAATACCTAGAAACTAAGGTATTTGAGTTTAGAGTTTAAGTTATGGTTAGAACTTGGTTCCTTTGGTTGGTAATGGTCAAATATAGTGCTCCTAGACTAGTTTTGACTTCGGTTGACCATTTTGACCAAAAGTCAACAAAAGTCAAGCGAGAGTCAAACTTAGCCTATAAGTGACTAGATTTGACCGAAACCAAACCAGAGTTGACCAGTTGACTGAAAGTCAATAGTTGGTCAACATTAGACTAGTTTGACCTAGAATTGACCAAAGTTGACCAGTTGACCAAAAGTCAACTATAAGTCAACCTTTGATCCCGTTTGACCTAGTTCGACTTGGATTGACTCCCAGTGACCTAGTATGACCTAGTATGACCCAGTTTGACCCGGTTTGACCTAGATTGACCTAGTTTTGACTTAGACTTACATATCATGACTTAAATTAGTTTCCTTTTCATTATAAAAGCCCTATTTAACTTATAGTATCTCATTTTAGGTCTGTGATTACTCTGAGCGTCTGTTCACCTTATCAGCTCAGGACCACAGGCGAGTACATTCACTGATAGTTTTTATTATCTTGATATCTACTATATCCGATTCAGTTGTAGTGTCTTACTTGATTCTCGACACGAAAGTTCACGGACTAGTATACGTCGGATCCTGTCATAAAATGTTATTCCTTTACTTTCTTGATATATTGGTACGTGATATTTCGTGTTTCGTGTACTTATATAGTCAACAATTTCTAGGAGGACTTGCTACCCTCTTATGGAATCCCGTGTCATGACGTGCCATGTCCGGATCCGTAATACTATTCGGGGACGGGGGAATTATTAGGTGTTATGTGATCAAAGTCTCCTGTCACTATTTTGCTAGCGCCACCCTCACCTCACGTAGGGTGTAGCAGATACCTCCGTGCGACTGTTATCCAGGTTGGCCGGCATGACTTTTCGTGAGATCACCGTGGATTGTCGGGCCAAGTGGATAACTTGTCTTGTCACTTACCTAAAAGCCGATCACATATCGCTCTAATAGTTCAAATCATATTTTACATTTATTATCGAAGAAGTCCAAGGCAGCACGGGCCATGTACCCCAAACGTTCTATGCCGGCAGTGAGCCAGAGGTATGCGCTCGTAATCATGCACGCAATGGTAAACTGTATAAGGTCGACTCGGGTGCTTCTGTGCCGCCAACGGGTCGACCTTCAAAGACCTCATGCAGCTTGGGCGTATCTGCTGTGCTTTCAACCAAGCCGTGTGAGGCAAACTCAGTGGTCTTGAAACCCCGCGCCTACATTGGTTGTGTGTCTGAGGCTGGTTCAAGCCACTTTAAATGTTGTTCTTCTACTATTGATATGGGCACATCTTTTGCATCGGATCAGGGGACGCAGCATTCACCTGACCACCCCAACGCTTGGCCTTGCCATGCGCCTGATAGGGGTGTGAAGGTGGAACTCTCCTCCAACGATCTGCATAACGTGATCACTCACAAACGTCGATCAGGAGAGTCAACTGACAAGCACAATGCGCCCCTCACAGGGCACACCTATGCTGTAGTCACCATCAACTGTTGTTGCAAGACACTAGTCCCACCAAGGCATTCGATGTTCCAGCGGCTGCAATCATCAACACCTCTCCAACATCGCCTCGAGAAGGTGTCAACCGATGAGGAGCGAGAACTACTGGTTGCTTCTTACAACGTAGTCTCCAAATCCCCATTAATTCGGAAGGCGACTGGCAGCTCCTCGACTTTGTCCTCATCCAAAAGCCAGCCAAGGAAAACCAAGACGACTGTCCCGTCCTCAGGAGTTTTGAGGGCACTCGGGGGAGAAAGAAGATCTCAGAAGAAGATGGGGGTAGTCAAGCCCCTGCGGATCTTCATCCTGGAGACGAAGTCAGCCTCCCAGACATAGCTGGGGGTAGTCAGGCCCCTGTAGATCTTCATCTCGAAGACAAAGACGTCCTCCAAGATAAAATTGGGGGTAGTCAGGCCCTCGCTGATGCTTTTCCCGAAGACGAAGGTGTCCTTCAGAACATAGCTGAGGGTAGCCAAGATGAAGCTCTGGGGGAAGTTCCTTTTCAAGACAGCGAGGCTGAAAGCAAAGCCTCAACCGATCCATCCACTTCCAGTCACGTCATGACTGTGTACATGACGGGAGGTGGTGATACGGAGTCAGATGCGCCACCAGCCGATCTTGTTCAGCGCATGGATACCTTAGAGGGAGGACTCAGAACCCTCTCTGCCTCCATGCAGATACTGACTCAAGCAGTGTTCGAGATACGGTCAGCTTTGGCCAGAGCACCTTCTACCGGTCCTGACCCAGGAGCCAATGGAGAATCAAGTGTGCCCCCTCAACGGGCATCTTTGAACACCGACTGCCGTGAAGCACCGCGTGCATCGGAACCTTCAAATGTACAGCTCCAGGCTGTACCACCATCTCCGGCTCCCAGCTCCACTGAAGACGTGATGGAGATGATCAGGGACTTACGAGAGCGCTTCGAGTCGAAGAATAGAAAGGAGGAGCGCAGAACATGGGGATCCCCCAACCATATCCCCTCGAATAGAACAAAGTGGTTTATCCTCCCAAGTATAAACCGTAAACTTTGGCACCATACGACGGGAAGAACTCTCCATGTCGTTATCTGACATACTTTCAGTCTTAAACGGGATATCTTCCGAAGGAAGACGCGCTACTCACCAGCCTGTTTGTCGGGGCACTGAAAGGAGTGGCTTACGACTAGTACTGCAGCCTCCATGACAATTCCATATCTTCCTTCGATGACTTGATGCGTCTCTTCCTCGATCGTTTCTACGATGGAGGGAAAGATATGACAATGGCATCCCTGATAGAGGTGCGTCAGAAGGAGAAGGAGACGGTTCGAGCATTCATCGAACATTTCCGACAAGCCTATTTCAGACTGCCCCCGGGCATGACAGAACATGCGCTCCTCTCCTCCTGCAGCATGAACATGCTCTCTGCGATCAAACTCTGGCTCAACTCCACTCCTCCTCCCGACTGGAGTTCGTTGATCATCGAGGCTGAAGCAGCTGAGAAGAAGAAATCCAACGCTCGCCTTCTGGGGGTTAGTTTCCCTGCTTTTGAAGACAAGGGAAAACGGCCTACTTCCAGCAACCCTGGACGCGAGGCGAAGGGGAAGCAGGCGTTGACTGTCAACGCCTCCAAAGGCGCACAAGCGCCGATCCAGAAGCCTCCACTCGTACCGAGACCGAAGGAAGTCTACTCCTTCAATGATGAGGACACCTTACAGTTCTTTGAGATACTGAAGCAGGGTGATAAAATCAAGTTGTCGGACCCAAAGCGTCCCGACGAGGTTAGCAAGGTGGACAATCCGAGGTACTGTCACTACCATCGGTTTGTCGGACACCCGAAGCGTCCTCAAGAACTATATACAGTGCATGATCAATTCAAATGTTATTTCCGTCGACTATGAGGAGAAAACAGTCTCGGCCAGCTGGTGTCACTCCAATTTGGCACCTTATCGCCGACCACAACACAAGATGGCGTCGTCCCCATCCCAAAGGCGACAATGGAGGTGGTTAACCTACCACCTACTCGTGACAACGTGAGTGGACTCATCCCACTCACCACCTCTCGGGGAGAGATCTTATGGGTCCTCTCATATCTCGTTTCCGAGGTTATTCAACCGGGGGTACGTTCTACCTCCAAAACTAAAGACAGGAAGATCAAGTCTTGCCGCATGGTCTCTTCCTCCGCGGAAGAGGCTTTTCCTGTACAAACCCGTTTGCAGCTGAATGCCCAACCCGATGAAGCTGCCATGGAGGTGGTACCTCCCTGCACTGCCCCTGCTGTCGAAAAAGGAGGTCCATCCAAGCCTCCAGCGGCCAATAAACAGAAGCACGTAGAGGCTCATTTCGACAAGCCTTTGCGAAAAGAGAATGCTTCAGGGCTAGCCAAGCCCTACAACTTTGACATACTGGCACAACTTGCCGGTACTGCTGCCCACCTATCTCTATTTAAGTTTCTTCGTCTTTCCAAGGACACTAGCGAAGCTCTCTGTGAAGTCCTGAAGGATGCTGAATCCTTCATCAGTCAGGTCAAGCAGCCTGAGGATACCCCGACCACATGTGCGTACTACTATTGTACAGAAGAGGTTATCCCCAACATAACCTTCATCCAACAGGACATGCTGCTAAAAAACAACTGGCACAACCGACAACTGTATTATACAGGGTATGTGGGGTCCGTGAAAGTGAAGCGGATTCAGATTGATCTGGGGTCCTCCCTCAGCATCATCCCCAGAACTCTGCTCTCCACACTGGGGATCCCGAACCGAGGTGACCTGCTATGTCGTGAACGCTGATGTCAACTACAATCTTCTATTGGGTCACCCGTGGCTGCATGAATACATGGTGGTGCCATCTGTACTCCACCAATGTATGAAGTACGTGTCCACAAACGGCATCATCCGGACAAAGTTCGCGGACATTGACCCTTTCAAGGGGGTCGAAGACTACCTCACCGATTCTACCTTATACAAATCGCTAGATGAAAATGAAGCCAACGATGCTGATGATGAAGCAGAAACAGCAGCGGAGGCAGACATAGAGCCAGAGATGATTTCCGATGCCCCGTTGAAAATTCGACTCAAAGGGAAACCGCCTCAGGTGCTGCCTCCCATGACAATCAAGCTACCTGGAAAAGAACCAACTTCTTCAGGTAGAGCACCTACCGAAGCTCCCTTGAAGATACGGCTCAAGGGAAAACCTTCTCAAACATTGGCTCCCCTTGTGGTGAAACTACAAGGAAAGGAACCAGTTGTCGAAGGCGCGGTCGAGGCACCCCTGAAGGTGCATCTTAAAAGCAAGCCTCCATAATCATCCAAGCTGCAAGAGAAGGCCCACACAGCCCTTTCGGATCTCGAGGTTAAAACTCCGATGAACTCTCCTGAACCAGCTCCGGTGCTCACAGATGAAGAGTTAGAAGAGTACATATCTGCTGATGTAGATGCACCTTCTTTAGACAATGTAATCCCGCAGGACAAAATCTCATGTTTTATCAGTAATAGAGTATCTTTCAATTATTCTAGTCTTCCATATTGGAATGCCATGTATACACTAGATATTGCTCTACGGTCGTTGTAAACACAAATAATGACTGTCAATCATGTAAATCGAGTCGTCCCGTCCAAAGGAGTCTGTTTTATAGTCCTACCGCAGAATTGGGATGAAGAACCTATCATATTTGGCAAGGTCGAGCGCCATCAAGACCTCCCGCCACTTGAGCCAGAATTAGATACCGGCAGAATATAAGTCTATCGGTACACGGACCAGGTGAAGTACCTCATCCAAAAGATGGGTTACGATCTCAAAAGCAACAAAGGCCTAAACTACAACAAAGGCCGGCGCCTTCCCCTCCGGCTCCCAACACCCAAAAGAAAGCCGCAGGACTATTATCATCGTACTCGACGGGGGGTGGGCTATGTCACGCCGCCGACAACTCTAGAGAGTTCGGAACCAGAAGAAGTAGAACACTCCCATTCATCCAAAACATCAACCAGGGATTCCGATACCAGTATCGGCTCAGTCCTCAAGAAGGTGCTATCAGTCAACATGACATCTGCACAATCTCAAGAGGATGAAGGCGATGACCAAACACCGGAACTCTTCGAGGAAGAACCCTGGGCTCAACGCCTGGGAGCACAGTGGGAGTCTCGCTTTGAACTACGCGAACCCCCTACCGAAGATGAAGTCGAGCAAGTCGACCTTGGGGACGGATCTCCTTCCAAACCCATTTTCATCAGCAAGAGCTTAAAGGGAGAAGATCGGGAGTCTTTGGTCCAATTGGCCAGAGAATATATCAACGTCTTCATCTGGAGCTACAAAGATATACCGGGACTTGATCCCGAGATCGTGATGACATCTTGCCTGATGCTAAGCCTGTAAAACAATAGCAACGATATTTTTGCCCTGACGTCATGAATGCCATCAATCAAGAGGTGGACAAACTCCTGAGCAGTGGGTTCATCCGTGAAGAGCAATATCCGGATTGGGTGGCTAACGTCGTCCCTGTCACCAAGAAGAATGGAATGATATGAGTCTGTATCGACTTCAGGGATCTTAATACTGCTTGCCCGAAGGATAAATTCTTGCTTCCAATCACTGATGTGATGATTGACAACACATGTGGCTTCGAACGCATTTCTTTCACGGACAGGTATTCGGGCTACAATCAGATCAAGATGTTCCCCGATGACACAAAACATACGTCATTCAGGACTCCGAAGGGGGTTTTCTACTACACAGTGATGCCCTTCGGTTTGAAGAACGCTGGTGCTACATACCAGCGAGCTATGAGTACCATCTTCTGTCAACTTCTTTGCAAGACAGTTGAGTGCTACATCGATGACATTGCAGTCAAGAGCCGTCTCAAGGATGATCACTTACAAGACCTGAAGATAGTCTTCGATCTCATGCGAGCGCATCAACTCAAGATGAACCCCGCTAAATCCTTCCTTGGGGTTTCTAGCAGAAAGTTTTTGGGCTTCATTATCACGGCGAAAGGCATTCATGTCGATCCCGAGAAGACCAAATCCATCCTTGACATGGACCCTCCGAGAACTTCGAGGCCTGCAGGGGCGTCTGGCATACATCCGAAGGTTTATAGCAAACCTTTCCGGAAATTACCAACCCTTCACTCAGCTCATGAAGAAGGGAGTCTCCTATGTCTGGACAGAAGAATGCCAGAAATCTTTCGTTGATATCAAAGCCTACCTGACGAGCCCGCCAGTCCTGGTGGCACTCGTCGCTGGCAAACCCTTTCTCCTCTACGTCCGTGCCATGGATCAATCCCTCGGCGCTTTGTTGGCTCAGAACAACGATGCGGGCTATGAGCAAGCTATCTACTACCTCAGTAGGACAATGATCGGGGCTGAACACCGGTACAACCCCGTCGAAAAATAGTATTTGGCTTTGGTGTTTGTAATCCAAAAGACTCGCCACTATGTCTTAGGACAGACAATTCATGTCGTCTCCCGAGTCAATCCACTCAGGGTTCTCATGACGAAGCCAGGATCATTGAACTCCCGACTAGCTATATGGGCAATCCTGTTGACACCGTACAACATGGTCTTCGTCCCACAAAGAGCCGTCAAGGGCCAAGCTCTGGCCAACTTTTTAGCGGTGCACCCCATCCCAGAGTCCTCCAAACTCTACGAAGACATCCCGGATGAGGTCCAAGAATCAAAAGTCACTGAAGAAAACTCCGTCTTGCGGGTGTTTTTCGATGGGGCTTCAAGAACAGGCTCCTAAGGCCAAATCATCGCCGGAGTGGGGGTAGTCTTAGTCTCCTCCGACCAGCTGGTCATCCAGCATGCTTACTCCCTTTCGAAGTCGTGTTCGAACAATGTTGCCGAGTACAACGCTCTCATCATGGGACTCCAGCTGGCGCAACAGCTGGGGGTGGATCATCTGGAAGCCTACGGCGACTCAAAACTCATCGTCAACCAGATCAGAGGGCAATACGAAGTTCGCCATAAAGATCTGGTTCCTTACCATGAAGTTGCATTGAACATTATTTCAACCTTCACCAAGTTCTTCATAGAACACGTACCACGGTTACAAAACTTGGAGGCTGACGCTCTGGCTGGCCTCGCCGCCTCATTGGCAGTACCCCTCGGGACTCAACACTACGTCACAGTAGTTGGTCGAGACTTGGTCTGTCCTAAAAACAATCTATGCTCGCAAAAGGCCTATGCCATGACGGCAAATGCCGGTGTCAATGTCCGAGACTGTAGGTTTTCGTTCATCGACTTCGCCGTCTATGAAATTCTCCCAGAAGACCCAAAAGAAGCCGTCTCAGTCAGAAGGCATTCCCTTCGATTTTATTATGATACAACTACTAAAATGCTGTACCGGCGTTCCTATGATGGACTTTTCCTTCGACGTCTATCCAACGAAGAAGCAGCCGAAGCCCTTCGGGAAGCTCATGATAGGACTTACGGGGCTCATTAACCTGGCCCTAAGTTGTAGGATCGACTGCGACGTATGGGTTACTACTGGCCAACTATGGTAGCCGACGCCATCGACTATGCCAAAAAGTGCCATGCTTGCCAGCTTCACGCCGACTTTATCCATACACCGTCGGAACCACTACATCCTACAGTCGTCTCCTGGCCCTTCAAAGCTTGGGGCATGGACATTGTCAGACCTATCACCCCTCCTTCATCGAGGGGACACCGCTTCATCCTAGCCATCACCGACTACTTCTCCAAATGGACAGAAGCAGTTCCGCTGACGGAAGTGAAGAGCTCTAGGGTGATCAGCTTTATCAAGCACCATGTCATCTACCGTTTCGGGGTACCTCGAAGGATTATCCACGATAACGGTCCACAGTTCATCAGCCATATTTTTAGCAGATTCTGTGACAAGAACCACATTCAGAACGTGGCATCAACCGCCTACAATCCGGCAGCAAACGGATTGGCCGAGGCTTTTAACAAGACTATTGTGAAATTGCTCAAAAAGGTCATGTCATCCAACAAACGCGACTGGGACGAGAAACTCGATGAATTTCTTTGGGCCTACCGTACAACGGTACGGACTTCGACGGGCAACACACCTTTCTTCTTAGTCTACGGGAGCGAAGCAGTACTGCCTCTCGAGATTCAGATACCCTCGCTCCGTGTAGCAATCACAAATCAATTGACAGAAGAGGACAATCAGCGTCATCGTCTGCGAGGATTGGAAGCACTTGACAAGAAACGGCTCCTAGCTCAATAGCGCATTGAACTCTATCAAGCCCGTAGATCACAGGCTTTCAACAAAAAGGTCAAGCAGAGGACTTTCCAAGTAGGCGACCTGGTTCTGGCAGTCAGGAGGCCGATGGTGTTGACTCATAAAACACCAGGAAAGTTTGAGCCCAAGTGGGAGGGACCTTTCATCATAGAGACAGTATACTCAAACGGTGCTTATCGCCTTGCCAAACCCAACGGGAACTTGCTCATGATGGCCATCAACGGCAAGTTCCTAAAGAAGTACTACTCTTGACATGTCTCAGACATGTACTTCTATCTTCACCCAACAAGGGAGTCGGTGGACCCAATCATCAGGGCTCACATACACCTCCCTTCCACAAAATCTTACGCTTTCGGAACCCAGCTGTTCCGTGGCATTCTATCCTCAGTAGAAGAACAACCACATCCACATCTCCTCTGAGTTGCTCCTCTACGCCCTGTAAAACATAATCTTACACCATGTAGGACTATGATGCTTATCATGTTTACCACGTCCACATCACCTCTGAGTAAACATTTCGTACAGACAACCCCTACGTTGTCGTACATTGATCGCGGAACTTCCATGTCCATATTACCTCTGAGTAGTTTCGTGCATCCCTTCAGAATTACTCCTACCACGTCCATAACACCTCTGAGCAGGAACATCCTATTATCTGAACCCCGTATTTGCCACGTCTACGTCACCTCTGAGCAAACATGTTGGTTCTCTCAAACTTATTATCTGTACCTAAAAACCAAGGTGCGCAAAAGATAATAGGTCCACACAAATCATCAAGTTCATGACAGCAAGAATGAACACACCACAAAACTCTTTATTCTTTATTTAAAAGTAAAGGATTATATCCCCAGCAGGAGTTGCAAATTACACATAATAACAAAAAAGGAGAGACTACAATCTCTAAGCATTACCGGGATTGGCTGAAAGCTCTTCAATCCGACGCTTCAAGTCTTCCGCTCGAGTCTCTGCGGTCGCCAGAACTCGACGTTCGGCCTCTTGACATATCATTTCTATGGCCTCAGGAGAAGTGTCATCCTCATACTTCTTGTCCAGCTGTTGTCGCTGCTGGGCCAGGGAAAGAGCCTGGCGGGTGAAAGTTGCTTCCTCTTTCTTAGATGCTACATGTTCAGCCTGGACTCGTTCAGCATCTAATAAGAGTTGGGCCCGCTGGTCTTCAAGGAGGCGAATCTTGGTATTAACCTCCACTATACTAGCGTCCAACACAGCTCGCAACTCCACCTTCTCCTGCATAGATTGAGATAGCCTCTCCACCGCAGCCTCAGCTTCGGCCACCTCGTATTCCCAGACAGCAACGGTAGCCTGATAGGATGACTTAGTTTTAGCAATCAACTTCTTATTTTCTGCTTCTATCAGAGCGGAGAGATCATTTCGCTGGATACTCTGAAACTTGGAAAGCAGCTGGTCGAGCTCGGCCACTGATGCCTCCAGAATCTCGACCATATGATCATGGCCCTGGTAGAAATGTATCAGACCAATGTGAGGGAGCGCCATAGTTTTTGCCATCGCAAAACTTCCGTTGGCATTCATCACTGTTGATACGCCCCTCTGCAGCATATTGTACACCGCCTTAATGATAAACTTCACGTACTCATCCGTATCCGCCAGCACTTATGACATTATAGCAAGAGTTGGAGGAGCTGTTCTAGACGGCGGACCTGAAGAAAATCCGCCGACCTCAATCTACGAGGCCGGAACCTCAACTTCCGAGACATAAATCCCGCTACTAGTCCGAGGTGCCAAGAGGGCAGCCTCAGCTTCGGCCACCTCGCATTCCCAGACAGCAACGGTAGCCTGATAGGATGACTTAGTTTTAGCAATCAACTTCTTATTTTCTGCTTCTATCAGAGCGGAGAGATCATTTCGCTGGATACTCTGAAACTTGGAAAGCAGCTGGTCGAGCTCGGCCAATGATGCCTCCAGAATCTCGACCATATGATCATGGCCCTGGTGGAAACGTATCAGACCAATGTGAGGGAGCGCCATAGTTTTTGCCATCGCAAAACTTTCGTTGGCATTCATCACTGTTGATACGCCCCTCTGCAGCATATTGTACACCGCCTTAATGATAAACTTCACGTACTCATCCGTATCCGCCAGCACTTACGACATTATAGCAAGAGTTGGAGGAGCTGTTCTAGACGGCGGACCTGAAGAAAATCTGCCGACCTCAATCTACGAGGCCGGAACCTCAACTTCCGAGACATGAATCCTGCTACTAGTCCGAGGTGCCAAGAGGGCAGAAGGAGCTAAGTGGGGTATCGATATCGTTCCCCAAGTCGAAGAATCAATAGAGGGCTCCTGCACCAGCAGGTCCTTGCCCTTTTTCGTTTTGGAGGGACCACCAACATCCGGAGTTGCCTCCTCCACCTCCAAGGCACGATCTATAACCAGCACAGGACCTTCCTTCTCTGGTAAGCTAGCGGGGTCAGCACCCGTCTCCTGGCTGGGCACTTCCTCTGGGATCGGGCTCGGCAAACGAGTCTCCCCTTCCTGATCAAATCCCGTCACGGGATTAAAATCTGCTGCTACCTCCTGGGCGACAGCCAGCTCGGCTTCTGCAGCTGGGTCCGGGGTAGGGCTCGGCAATGAAACAGCCGACCTCTCTTCATCACGACGAGGAGAGGAATCAACCCTCTCCTCTGTTTCAATCACACTTGCTGTCCCTACAGCAGGCTCAACAACATCTGGAGGAACGTCATCAGAAGAAAATGAACTCCACTCTTTCTCCTCTTTCGGAGGCACAACTTCTACTGGGACCTCGACATCAGAGATCCCTACATCAGCTTGGACTATACTTGGGACTCCTGTACCTCCATCTTCCCCCTCAATACCATCTGGAGACACCAAAGTCCCCACACAAACGACATCATCAACACTCTCCTCCCTGGGAGATGCGGTAATCGGAGGAACACGCTCGTTCGAGGAGCTCGCTACCTCCTTCCGTTTAACAAAACCCGGTTTCGAAGCCCGGGACTTCTTCTTTGGTACCGCCTCCAAAAAGAAGACATGAGTCACAAAAATCAAAGAGTAAACTAGACTATATGGGACATCTTTACCTCCGTGGGAGCTGATTCTGTTACTACGACAGATGTCGCCTCCGAAGCTCCTGCCTTCGGAGTCGTAGCTTTCCTTGGTCTCTTTGGCACAGACGAACCGACCTCCGTGTCAGCCTGCCTCTTTTCGGCTGGGGTCTCTTCCTGATTACCTCTGTTGATGCTACAGCAGCTGACCTATAACTCGCAACCTCTGGTGGACGATATGATCGGGCCACCACCAACATGTTGGTCGTCGCCTTTAGCTATGTGCCAACGATGAAACTAGTTTCCCTGTCGTACTCAGGGGACGCAGCGTTCATGGCACGATACAGCTTGACAACCGAATACAAGATCTGGGGCAGAGGATTGTGAACTAGCGTGGTAAAACGAACTCCGGTGCATCCGACATTGTAATATTGCCAACCTCGGGCTCCATCTAGTAAACTTCTAATAAACCCTAGACTGTTACTGGAGTTTCTTAACATCAGCTAGGTATAACCAAACTGACGTACAAATCGCTCGGCAGATACGGCTCTAGATAACACTTATTTTTGTTGTGGTAGACCAGATGGGAAGGTCGAATGCTCTGTAACCAGCGAACCCCCCATGGCGGCAAGGCGATCGCATCCTCGCCAGAGTCATCCAACTCTTGGTCGGCTTCGAAGTCTATAATGATAGGGTTGATCTTGGTGATATCCCACCCCTGAAGATAAGATAAAACCCTTCTATAAATAGGGACGCTAGTATGTAGCCACTTCCTTTTATAGAAGCGACGGATAAAGGCGTCACCTACAACATGATCATCTTCGGGGCCTGGGCTCATCACGTTTGGATGATACAGAATCAGCCATCCCATCAGATAATGGAATGGTAGCTCAGCCCGGGGAAAGTTGTCGTTCCTGCCCCTCCCATGGATCACATCGTCAGCAAAAGTCCTCAAACCCCGTAATAGGTTACACACCATCACGGGAAGGAGGGCTAGAGGGCGACCAAAGACCCGCTTTACCGCTGGCAAAATGAGGTTTCTGCTCACTCTTTCTACAGATCCAGATTCGTCCGAGAACGCATAGTCCCGGAGCCATATCATCAAGTATGCGGCTAACACGGACTTGGAAGACATCCGGTGTACGCAATACCAGAAGCAACTGTATACATCGACGCCACTCTCATTTGAACGAGGAACCTTCTCGTCTAGTCGGCCCACTTCGGAGGTCACCTCCGCGTGAGGCAGTCCCTACAGAGTCACAAACCGAATCTTGCAAGGGTCCGTCGGGTCCTACTTGAAGATATAGTCCCTCCAAGTAGCCATATGGGGCTGTGACCCACCCCTATCCTTCCGTTGTAGCAGATAATAGTGACTCGCCACCTCCTTGAAAATAGCCATCATCTCTTTGTCCTTTTCTTCCAGGACTTGGATCTCTTTATTCGTCGGGAAATATTCCTCGTACGGTTCTGAACCCCAGGAAAGTTTGGATACCTCATACATCTCATACAGGACCAACCCTAGCTCCCCCACTGGAGTAAAGAAGGTGCCAGTCTGGGAGTTGAACATCTCTAGGAGCATAAGGAACATGGGCCTATTGATATCGATGCCTCCATGCATAGCACGAAGAGCGACAGTCAGTCCAATCGCTTTGAGCTCAGTCTTAAACTTTGACAGAACCCAGAGGGTCAGCTCGTCCCATTTCAATACGTGATGGCACCAGCCCTCAACTCGAAAACCTCCTTTCGGATACGTGACCTGCGATGACAGCATCCGACTTGCAAAAGTTGAAGCCCCAAAGGCGAAGATATCATAAGGAACATTACTGTAGAGGCTCCCAGGGCACAAAGTTCGGCAATGGTACAAGGTCCCTGATCGTGAGGAGGACAAGATATCCCTTTGATTCGAAGTAACATTAATACGAAGGGTACGTCCCACTTCCCCTCCTTGAGAAGGAGTATGTTCCTATGGCATCCTCCTCTTGGAAGCCAAACGATAGAAAGCCGTCAGCGCCAATTGACGCTCAGACTGCCATATGTACAGGGCCACGTCCTTCGTCGAGAAAAACCAGTCTTCCTTGATCTTCAGTATCTTTGCCTCAATAGAGGTCAAGCGGTCACCGAACAGAAAGGCAGGCTTCAAAAACGTCACGTTCTTAAATTCAGCTAATTTTAGTCTACCACTCTCCATCATGTTCTGGAGAAAAATAGGCGACTGATCCCAGATTTGTAACATCCACTCGGGAGACTGGTCCTACACGATAGCAGCCTTCGCTGGATTAACAACCTCCTCGTTAAAGTCAATCCCCATTTGGCAGAGGGAAGCATCCAAAAGGACTTCGTTCAGCAAGGGGATAGTCATTGACACTGACACAAAACAAAAGTCAGGCAGCAAGAAGAAAAGGAGGCTTAAGAAAAGAACGAAACATTTAGGGCACGTTCGAAACTTCTGCGCATCATCAGGGCCCAAAAAGACCATGTGCATCGAAGCCTCGGTGCATAATCAGGACAGAAGTCCATACGCGTTAGCAGTGAAGCCTTGACGCATAATCAGGGCAGAAGTCCATGCGTGTCAGCAGCGAAGCATCGGCGCATAATCAGGATAGAAGTCCATGCACGTTAGCAGTGAAGCCTCGACGCATAATCAGGACAGAAGTCTATGCACGTCAGCGGGAAAGCCTTGGCACATAATCAGGACAGAAGTCCATGCGCATCAGCATAAAAGCCTCGGCGTATAATCAGGACAGAAGTCTATGCGCGTCAGCAGTAAAACCTCGGTGCATAATCAGGACAGAAGTCCATGCGCGTCAGCGGGATAGCCTCGACGCATAATCAGGACAAAAGTCCTTGCGCGTCGGCAATAAAGAGTTAGGGCACAGCAACAGGGTACAACTCATTCGTGTGTGCACCAAACTCGTCTAAAAATGTCAGGAAACACTCATCCGTCACTACTGGCCGGACATCGACGGGAGCCGCAGCAATGACGGGAGAATCCTCCTCATCGAACTCCATGGGTTCTTTTCCTTTGCTTCACCCTCGGCCGGCACCACCGCGAGGAGTCTTGGGAGCCATTTCGTGAAAAGAAGATTAGGGTTTTTTGGAAGAAGAACTCTAAAGAAGAAAAAAGTAAGGAGAGAAAGAACTCTCTCTCTCCATAGAAGACACCACCATGCTTCTTATTCAAAGTATTCCAAAACTTGACAAAAAGTTTTAAAAACTTTGAAGGGAGTCTTGTAGAAGCCTAGAATTTCAGGACCAAAAATCCTATGCGCCTAACATTACATGCGCCAGGGAGCTCAGAAGAAGTACTTGGCACAGCAAACAGCAAAATCATAGACATTAAAAGAAGATTTTTATTTTATGTAAAAGTCTATTACATGTCTAAAAAGGGCTTTACAAAAAAGAATTTCTACAAAAAAAGACCCTAAGTCTACAGCTAGGTGCAGCAACCGCCATGCGCTCTCAAACAGGCACATCTCTTCAGCGTCTCAGTCAGGCGCATCTCTTCAGCGTCACAGTCAGGCGCATCTCTTCAGCGTCTCAGTCAGGCGCACCTTTTTAGCGTCTCAGTCAGGCGCATCTCTTCAGAGTCTCAGTTATATGTATCATAAAGTCTCAACATATGTACCTTACTTCGACCCGATCAAATACTTCGACTAATGAAGCATTTATTGAGCAGAACAAGGGTGGGCGATCAACCCCACCCTAGCTGGACGAAGAGCTCTCCAAAGCCCAAGGAGGAGAAGAGCACCGCAACCGACTGCGACTAAAGGAGGCTTTCAACACAACCAGAATGGGTAACACCCACTCTAGCAGGAGAAAGAGCTCTCCAAAGCCCAAGGAAGATCATCGGGGCACCACAATTCTGATCTGCTGCTCTTTCAGCATAACGGAGATGAGGCTCGAGCATCCTGATCTTTGGATGCAACAGGCACCTTCCGTCTGCCTCAGAAGCCCTCAACTTCGACTTTTGGATGTAACAGTCACCTTCAAGTGCATGAACGAAGACAAGTCGTCGCATCTTCACCCTCGGGAGCATCTCGTCAACAGAATGTGCTCGAGCAAACATGTTCATTTCGGGAGGACGTGAGAACATGAGAAGCAAACTCTCTCTTTGCACTATTTATAGGCCGGGTAAATCAAACCCATGTGCCAAGTGGCTGGCTATCCGAATCCCGTATAATGAATTTATATTTATGGTGATGAAACTGACGCTTCGAATTCGGCCAAGTCAAAACGGCTATTTAAAGCACTCGAAGAACGCAACAGTCGGACTAATAAAGACACGTCATACAAACGGATGCGTCGGTCAGACCGCGCATCATACAGACGCGCCTATTAGCACCAAACGCCTTAAAAGGATACGCCCTATGCATCCCCATGCGCCTAGTGGAACGCAGATCGATGTGCCCACTCAACAGCCCATCTTCCGTCAAAGAATATTAAATGCTGAAGTCTGACACGATAGCAACCAGTCCCCGAGGACTGAACAGCTGACAGCTTTTTCAGAAAATGAAGCGTTGCTGACGTCAGCATCATCATTACTTTCCTCCGGCGGTTACAAGCCACGTGGCCGCCCAACCATTTTGCATGCGCCTCTGCAGCCATGTGCCCAAATCTCTACATATGCCTCAAAATCCATGCGCCTCAGACTTTTCTCTAATTCCTAAAGACAGAGGTCAAGTCACTACTGAAGCCCCGCATGCGCCTCAAAAGCCATGCATCCAGATTGGTTCGTAACTCCTGAAGGTTGCGAGCCAAAGTCTTCTCATGCGCCCAATCCCAGGTGAATCCTGTCAGATTACTCTCTACCAAATCCGAGATCTTTGAGTCGTAGATATGTGCCATGTGTCCTTTGACTCAGTTCAGCCGATGAAGGGGTGCTAATCACCTAAGATCTCAGCAACTGAAAGATCCTCTCCACTGATACGTGTCAGCTCGGCCGCAGCCCATAAATGCAACAGGAAGGGTTCAACTCCTTAATCAGAGTGCATCGCCCATGCGCCTCCATCAACAATCACCACGTGGCATCCCTACAAATAGGCGCATCCTATATATGCACGCATGAGCAGCCAACATGCTGCTTATAAATAGAAGGATCATTCTCTCTCACACACACATAGACTGTCAGATATCAAGATGCACAGTCAACCAAATCATCAGACTTTACTCCCAGAGATCGGAAGAGATACTCAACGTCTTCTTTCCATCTGCAAACTCCAGCACCCAGAGAAACTCAGGCCTTCAGAGAACCGAGAACCGTCGTCAGATCGTCAATGGAGTCAACGCATTACCACTCGCTCCATCGACACAGGGACCCAGATAAAAAAAAGTGTTCTCCTAGGACTACATCTAAGTCCTATATTGTAACACTGTTCTGTTTGTAATTGAAACTTCATCTCAAAAGATTTTAATGGCAAACAAAACAGACTCGTGATGCCTTTCCTGATAGTAGTAGTCGTGCTTTGAGATGCTTTAAACTTATACACTGTGATCTGTGGGGACCATATCGTGTTCCATCATCTAATGGGGCACGATATTTTTTGACTTTGGTGGATGATTTTTCTAGAGCTGTTTGGGTTATTTTATTGACGGATAATTGTGCTGTTTATTCTATGTTTCTTAAATTTATTGCTATGGTGAAGCGTCAGTTTGGGGCTGATATACGTCGTGTACGGAGTGACAATGGTACTGAATTTGATTGTTTACGAGATTATTTTTCATCTTAAGGTATATTGTTCCAAACATCCTGTGTTGGGACACCTCAACAGAATGGAAGGGTGGAAAGAAAACATCGACATATTTTAAATGTAGCTAGGGCATTAAGATTTCAGGGTTCTCTTTTCGTAGATTTTTGGGGAGAATGTGTTCTGGGTGCATGTTGTTTGATAAATAGAACCCCTTCTAGTATCTTGAATTTTAAGTCTCCTTATGAAGTTTTATATGGTTCGGCTCCTTCATATGATCATCTACGTATTTTTGGTTGTCTGTGCTATGCGTATGATTTGAAATCCTGACATGATAAATTTGCTAGCAGGAGCAAAAAATGTATCTTCGTTGGGTATCCACTTGATAAAAAGGGATAGAAACTGTATGATTTGGAGACTAGTGAATTTTTTGTGTCCCGTGATGTTACTTTTTATAAAAAAGAATTTCCTGGGTGTGGCTCTGCTAGCGAGATGTCTTCTGCGACACGCTATACATCTGTTAAGGTACCGGGAGACGATATAGAGGCTTTTGGGATGGTGCCGACTACGGTTGCTAAGGCCAGAGTGGTTGATGGTGGCTCGACACCGAGTGGCAAGGATGCACAGGTAGATGCAGAAGTATTGACAGGAGAGTCCGCTGGGGGTGATGCGAATACTACTGATGATACAAGAGATACAGTGTTGCCAGAGGTGCCCGACAAGGTAGTATTGGGAAGAAGAGTGAGAAAGAAATCACAGCCAGTGCGATTACAGGATTTTATGACGAATGTTGTTCGAAGTAAAAGTCTCCCCTTCACCACAGTTCATCTGTTCCTGTCACTTCCTCAGGTACTTCTTATCCTCTATCACAATTTCTAAGTTATGACATATTTACTGCTGGATACAGAGATTTTCTTGCAGCTATCACTGCAGGTGTTGAGCCTACTTCATATCGTCAGGCCTTGCGAGATTCGGGCTGGCGTGCGACTATACAAACTGAAATACAGGCTCTGGAAGATAATAGAACATAGAGTCTTGTCAATTTGCCTCCTGGAAAAAAAGTATTAGGAAGTAGATGGGTATACAAAATAAAGTAAAAATTCGACGGCAGTGTTGAGCGCTTAAAGACACGGCTGGTTGTGTTCGGTAATCATCAGGTTGAGGGGATCGACTATTCAGAGACATTCGCCCCGGTAGCTAAGATGCCTACAGTTCGGGCATTCTTGGCTGTTGCAGCTGTGAGAGGTTAGACTTTGTACCAGATGGATGTGCACAATGCTTTTCTTCATGGAGATCTGACAGAAGAAGTGTATATGAAGTTGCCGCAAGGTTTTTCGTATAGTGAACCCAACAAAGTGTTTCGCCTGCATAAGTCACTATATGGATTGAAACAGGCACCACGTTGTTGGTTTGCTAAGCTTGCTGCTTCTCTGATATCCTATGGATTTATTCAATCTCATTCCGATTATTCATTTTTCTCTCTTTTTAAAGGGAAGGTAGAGTTGCATGTTTTGATCTATGTGGATGACATGATTGTGTCTGGTAATGACACAGGTGCTTTAGATGCTTTCAAAAAGTACCTTAGTTCTTGCTTTCACATGAAGGACCTTGGTGTGTTGAAGTACTTTCTTGGCATAGAGGTGGCTCGGAGTGCAGAAAAAATTTCCTTGTGTCAAAGAAAGTATGCTTTGGACATCATTTCAGAATGCGGCTTGATGGGGTCTCGACCTGCTGGCTTTCCCATGGAGCCCAATCACAAGCTGGCAGAATCGACTAGTCTAAAGATGGCGGATGCAGAGACTTATCGGAGGCTGGTTAGGAGGTTGATTTATCTATCGTTTACTCGCCCTGGCTTAGCCTATGATGTGCATATCTTGTCTCAATTCTTACAGGGGCCTCGACAAGATCATTGGCATGCTGCTTTAAGAGTTTTCAGATATCTCAAACATGTACCGGAACAGGGTATTCTTTTGAAAGCTGATTGTGATCTTCGTCTTTCTGGTTGTTGTGATTCCGACTGGGCCAGTTGTCCCTTGACTCGCCGCTCTGTTACAGGTTGGTTGGTGTTTTTGGGGGGGTCTCCTATTTCTTGGAAGACCAAGAAGCAATCAACTGTTTCCCGATCTTCCGCTAAAGCTTAATACCGATCTTTTGCTGCGCTTGTTTGTGAGTTGAAATGGTTAAAAGAATTATTGGTGTGTTTGGGCGTTCGCTAGGAGTCTGCTATGTCGATGTATTGTGACAGTCAGTCTGCCCTGCACCTGGCTCAGAACACGGTATTTCATGATCGCAGTAAGCATATTGAGGTGGATTTGCATATTATTTGTGATGCTATTCGAGATGGCACCGTAATAGCCTCGCATGTTCCTACTTCTTCTCAACTGGCTGACATCTTCACCAAGCCCCTTGGAAAGCATGTGTTTGATTCTTTACTTCCCAAGTTGGGCATTTGTGACTTGCATGCTCCAACTTGAGGGGGGTGTTAGATTATATTTGTAATGTAAATATGGCCCATAAGCCCAAATGTAGACACTATATATATTGTAACAAATCCTAGCAATGAGAATAAGGCATTATTATTTCCTACAGCCAGAAAAAGACATCAGAGAATACTTCAAAGAAGATGAAGAAAACAGAAGTACAAAAAAATCGACACCAAAGAAGAGAAAAAAAGAAGTGCAAAAAGACAAAGTTACAAGTTGTTGGAAGAAGAAATCTATTTTTTAGCTCGATTATTGGAGATTTCTTCCTATTAGACATAACTTGGATGTCATGCACATTGAGAAGAATGTTTGCGATAGTATCATTGGCACCCTATTAAATATTCCTGGAAAGGTAAAAGATGGGATCAATTGTCGCAAATATCATGTAGAGATGGGCTTGAGGAAAGAATTGGCACCTCATAGTAAAGAAATAGAATTTATCTTCCAGCAGCATGTTATATTTTATCGAGGCAAGAGAAAAGAATAGTGTGTAAAAATTTACGTGACCTTAAGGTCTCATATGGTTACTCTTCGAATTTTAGAACTAATGTGTTCATGGAAGATCTAAAGTTATATATTATCAAGTCCCATGATTGCCATGTCCTAATGCAACAACTACTCCCTGTTGCAATATGCGGTGTGTTGCCAAAGCATATAAGATATGCTATTATACGAGTATGTTTTTTCTTCAATGCCTTTTGTGCCAAAGTCATGAATTTACATAAATTTCAAGATATACAGGATAATCTTGTGGTCACATTGTGCTTATTGGAAAAATATTTTCAACCATCATTCTTTGACATAATGGTACATCTAATAGTGCACCTTGTCAGAGAGGTTAAACTTGGTGGTTCGATTTTCTTCCGATGGATGTACCCAGCAGCGAGGTTGGTATATTCTAAACTTTGAGTTTCATTATATAGTAACATGATTGATATTTGCATAGTCCTTTTTATCTTTATCATTTGTATATTACAGGTATATGGGTGTCACAAAGGGTTATGTGAGAAATAAGAATCGTCCTAAAGGGTGTATTGCACAATGTTATATCGTAGAGAAATCCATTGAGTTTTGTTTCCTAGTAGATCAGGATGCCGTTGGAGTTTCTGCTACGAACAATAAGGAAAAACCTATAGGCAAAGGGAATATCTGTGAAGTTGACCTCTTGTCTTTGGACCAAACACATCTTTATGTGTTACAAAACACAAATGATGTTCAACCTTATATCGAGTAAAGATGTTTATATTCTCTGGTACTTGTTTTTTAATTATTTTGATTTTTAGTTAACGACATTCTATTCGTTACTTGATAGGGAGCATTAGTCTTACTTGAAAAAGATGCACCATCGTAGAATGAAAATTGCAAAGTGGTTAGAAGATAAGCACAACCGCACTTTTATTAAGTGGTTACGATCAAGGGTACAATAAGATAATATATTTTATGTTCTATTTGTCATAATAAAATGAAATACTAAACATAAAGAAATGCCAGGTTGAGGTTGAACAAGCAGTCCTAAATAGCAATGTCTCTGATGTCTTAAAATGGATAGCTCAAGGACCTCGACATGATGTGATGAATTTCTCGGGTTATGCAATTAACAGGATTTGTTATCATACGAAAGATCGTGATGACATGCGAGTCAAGCAAAACAGCAGAGTGACTATAGTGGCAAAGACTTTGCAAGTTGCTAGTGCAAAGGACAACAATTCCATTCTCTCAAATATGACTTTTTACGGTGTTATTAAAGAGATTTGGTTACTTGACTATTTCTCTTTTCGGATTCCCGTCTTCAAAGTGTGATTGGGTTGATAGCAAAAATAGTATTAAGGTCGATAAACTTGGTTTCACATTAGTCGACCTTGGTAGAGTTGGCCATAGGTCTGACTCTTTTATTTTGGCCTCTCAAGCAAAGCAAGTATTTTATGTGCCTAATCAAATGGATGATAAGTGGTCAATCGTTTTATCAACTCCTCAAAGGAATTATTATGATGAAGACAATGACGACGAGGTCATCAATTATCTTGATACAACTGAAACTTGCAACAAAGTACCAGATATTGAATCCTTTGACGTTGTTGATGAATCGCCCTCAACTTATTTACGTGAAGATTGTGAGGGAACTTGGATTGAAAAGTCCAAATCTTAAGTTTGACAAAATGAACAATATGGCAACAAATCCTTGTACTGACTAATGCTCTTCTTCCTTTTGATGCATGAACTATATTCCTTTTCATGTATGAACTATAAAAGACTTGTTGAATATTTTGGTGTATGATCCTTTTGATGCATGAACTATATTCCTTTTGATGTATGAACTAGTAAACTTATCGTCTTAATCTCAATGGACTTGATACAGCTGTTGAATATTTTGGTTTCTGTGATTATATCATATATTCTTTCTGATGAATATAATGCTTGGATAATGTGAGGTATTGTATATACTCAAATTTCTTAATATCTTAAGAATGACAAACATTTTTGTTAAATTATGAACTCAATACAAGGTATGTAAGGATGGTTGATGATTTTGCCCTGCCTGGTAGTTCGGTACATGACAGTCTACTGTGTGGCCTAGAATTCTTAGGCTTATGTTAGCCTCCATTATTGGTTTGGAAATAATTAAGTACATTATCTGACAAACCTGGACATGCTAAAGCAATCAAATGAAGGACAAATTTCTAAGAACTAATGGTAAAATTGAGATAAAAACAAACTTCTTCCAATTTATTTGTGTCCACTACTTGTAGCAACCCCTTGGTTGCCTATAATTTTACTGCCTACTAAGAAAGAGGTTGGTTCCTCCTTTCTACCTGCACTTTTTTTAGTTTGTTTGGTTCTTTATTTGTTTGCTTGCTTGCTATGCTATCTCAGTTTTTTTGCAACCCCTTGGTTGCCTATAATTAAATACTTAGTTTCTTGCTACTAAGTTTCCATCTCGGCTATGATGTCGATTGACTCATTTAGAATAAATTATGCATATTTTGCACTGGCTAATGTTCTTCTTCCTTTTGATGTATGAACTATACTCCTTTTGATGTATGAACTATAAAGACTTGTTATTTCTCTTCAGCTAGTGCAAAGGCATGGACTCGTCAAATATTGCGGGCTCACAGAAAAAATATGTGGCCCTAAAAATGGCAGAGGGCCAGCAAAGTCCAAAAATGTGAGCAAAATCAAAGACAATGAAGGCAGGATAAAGAACAATTATAATAATGTAAGGCAACCAGTTGGTGATGGAAAAAATGATCTGGTAACATATTGCAGCATCATAATGAAGTCCTTAGTAAGAATAACTTATCCATCTTGGCATAAAGTGCCATAGTCAATTAAGAATAACTTATGGTGTGCTATCCAGGTAAAACATACTTACTCTATGTATAGCATGCAATGTTCTGTTAGATGGATGTATGACATTTTTGGTTAGAAACTTGCTTAATTTTCAGTTCTTGTGCATTGCCAACTCCTTGTTTCAAACTGTTTGATGCTTCGTCATGCTGCAATATCTTCCAAATTAACTGCAACAGAAGTATCACCAAAAATCCATCAGTAAATATATAAAAAGACATGCACTATTTTTATTTCTTAGCATTACAGTCTACAGAACTGTTATATGCCAAGTCCAAACTACAATAGTCCAAATACAACAGTCTACAAAACTGTTATATGCCAAGTCCTTAGTAAAAAGACATGCACTATTTTTTCACATATTCTCACTATTTTCTTTAGATGTCTGTAGGCATTAATAGGTATTGTTAACCTTCGTATTACTTCAGTCAAATGCTTCTGATTTTGTTGTAGGCCAAATTTGACGTGGATCCAAATAGTAATACTTTTGTGTTAGCATGCATGGCTCGGAGTTGGAGGACATTCAAAGGACAACTCACTAAACATTGGATTTATCCGAATGAGGAGAACCTTGAGCTTCTCAAGCATTCTCCACCAAAATACAACAGGTTCTTGTACTAATCTGTGTGGGAAGAATTCGTCAAAAGTAGACTCTCTACAAATTTTAAGGTAAACTTGTAAAATATATTTTTTATGCATAAAATGGATAAGTAGGTTCTGATTATATAAACCTTATTCCAATATTTAACTTCATGTGGTGTAATCATAAGGAAATGAGCAAGGTACAAAGTGAACGGAGCGCCAAGAACAAGTTTCCCCATCATTTAAGCAAGAAGGGATAGGCTGGTCTTAGAAAAGAGCTGGTAATGCATATATATTTTGTTTTTGTTTATATATATATATATATATATATCCCAATTCCGGAGGTGCCTTCTCGCTGGCCTCCACCAGGATTGTGGCTAGAGGCATCGGTACTCCGACCCCTTTTAGCGCCCCATTCTGGCAGCCCTGCATCCCCAACAAATGCTCTGTTCTGATCTGGAGAGCGCAACGTCGAAAACTCCCAACCGATGACTCTCTAACCTCCATTGGCTTCAACCTTGTCTCGTGCTGCCACTGATGTAAATCCCATCAGACCGAAACTGCCGAATAGGTCCTCCTCGCCGGAGACCTTGCATCGCAGATCTGGTCCAGCCTTTCAAGAAGGTACAACAGTGCTTATCCAATTGACGGCTTCAACGATCTTCTTGCCATCTGGGGAAGGTCTTACGGGCATCAGATTGTCGCAGCCGCAGGAATCTGGGTGCTATGGATGAACCATAACAAATTTTGGTACAAAGGGCATCCATACTATTACAACTCGATGCTCTGGGAAATCCTCAGGCAGATATCCAAAGTCAACAAACGATGCCATCACACCTCGGTCAGCTTCTGGAAGGCGCTGGCCTAACCCCGTGCCCGACCTGGCCTTGCGAGCTTGCCTAGCTCCTGGCCAAATATTAACGTGGTTTTATCTTTTAAAACAGAAATAACAATTGGGGGCAAAATACATAGAAGACATAAGTTTCTCGTGGACTCAAGCACGAGTTAAGAAGGATGGTACATTTAATAATGATGATACCAAGGGTGGCTACGAAAGTGCTGAGTATATGTTGTCCACTAAAATCTTGTTTCTAAAATACATAGATGACAGTAATTTGTAAAATTTTGTTGTTACTTGTCTATTTTATAGGAGGCATACATCAAACAAAAAGAAGATGGGACTTTGTCGATGGAAGGAACGTCCGATATTCTGACCTTGGCTTTGGGCACTCTCGAACATTAGGGGCGTATTCTGGGTTGGGTTAGGACCGACCCTGACGACATATTTTAAGCTTCCAAAACGAGGAATTAAAATACAAAATGAATTACTTAAGTCTCAGTTGGAAGCGAAACAAAAAAGAAACCAGGAGTTGGAGGCAATATTAAAATAAATTCAAGCCAAAGGTGATTCACAAATATCTGAGAAGGTTACTTTCAATACCAAAGCAAGTTGCAACAGAAAAAATATGAAGTCTTCGAGGAGTGAACAAGGGTCAAATGGAATTAAGAGTCTATCACCTTGTTCTAAGGTAATGCTTATTACAAATTAGATTTATTATATATAATAAGTTTTTTGTTCATCTATTTTTCTCTAATATGTTTATTCTAATATGCTTTTTATCTTCTATCTTCTATACAAAGTTGAAACAAAGTAGTAATTAAGGAAGCAAAATTTTGTATCATATCCTGCATTGCACATTAGCACAGTAAGTATATATTCAATAATTTAGTTGTATTCAACCGCTTATAACATTTATTAATATCCACGCTAACTACAAGTTTATTTTGTTTAGGAAAAGGAATGCAAGCTAGCCTTTGGCACAAAAGATAAAATTGTTGCCGAGGGGGTGATCATTAAAGAAGTTGGACCAAGTGAGAAAATTCATAATGTAGATTTAGGAAAAAATAATGTAAGTGTTTCAATCACGAAATCCCTTTCTCCTAATGCAAGCCTTCTCGTGCCCGTTTATGGGGAGATGGAAATTGTTAAAGATGTAATTGGGTCCCTCGTAGCATGGTCCAAAGAGTTTGTTATTAGTGGTATAGAGGTAATATTATTTAATATGCTACTGTCAATATCTTTTTATGGAATTATCTTAACAATTTGAATATCAAAACATGAAAAGGACATAATGCAAGTTGAAGATGTTAAAACAAGGAATGATGACGATGATTTTTGTATAATTGATACGTTCAAAGACATGGTAGAAACAATGGATGATATCAATCACATTAAGGTCCCATTAGAGAAAGAGATGTTTAAAGTTGACATATTTTGTTATCTTTCCAAAAAAAAGCTTTGTTGGAAGATGTTCAATGGACTGGCTGGATGGCAACTGCATTACAGCATACAAAAAGTGAGAAATTTCATATTCTGTGTATTAGTTAATAAATATTGACACCATATTTATGTACTCTTTTCTTTGTTTTGCTTTAGGCTTTTATATGACAAGTTTATAAGCTCTCAGAAAGTTGTGATATTATTCACTCCTTTTGGCATTAATAAGGCATCGGGGAATGCAATACCTAATTTGGTGAGAGAGAGACCCCAAACTGCAAAACGGAACCAACTATACTTGATTTCATTCAATTACAAGGAGTAAGAAGACTTGGTCACTAGCCACATTTTACTTTCTTATTCAACTATGCTTGATTCCATTCAATTACAAGATGTATTGGGTTTTGATTGTGATCGACCTTTCTACGTTTGTTGTTTATTGGTTGGACTCGTTGATGCTCAAGCCTAGAGGAAACATTAAGTTGTACTTATTTACATGAGTGACATGTTTATCCTCAATTCATTTATTATTATATGTGCATTCTGATATTCATATAGAATTATTTTCTACTAGTGGGCGTAACACAACTTATATTGGTGGATAAAGAGCAATGCAGAAGCCAACATGAAAAATTTCGAAGGTAATCAAAATAATATAGGACTTATTAGCTATATAATCATCGATGTGATATTTTCTTGCTAGTAAATAATATATTTATGCAGTGCCCAAAGCAAGAAGGGGGTGTTGAATGTGGGTATTTTGTTCTCAAGTTTATGAGAGAACTTATGGAGGACTGTTCTGTGCCAATCGCAACAAAGGTAAATTGTTGATGAATTTAATCCTTAATTACATTTATGAATTTATAGAAATGTAACCATTTTTTCCTAACCGTTTAGTTAAAAAAGTTGGCTGAAAAATCAACATACACAAATGAGGAAATAGATGAAGTATAGTGCGAACTCATCAAATTTATTGCCACTCATATGAATACATGAGTGTTGAGGTACTTATGTTTATTTGGCATCTTTAGCTACAAAGGAAATTGCTTTGGCATCTCCTTCTTTCTTTTGACTATTTCTCTTTACCAAGGATTTAGTTTTGTTGCTTTCCATTTATTTGTGATCATGAAAGCATAGGAATTGAACTGGAAACTTTCATTTTTGTGGGCATTGCTTTAGTAGGTCATAATTGACATGTTAAGACATGATAACTATACTTGAAAAACTCAAAGAGGTTGGTAATCACATTCCAATTCCTTTAAATATATCAGGAAACAAAAAGAGTGGCTTTTGTTATCTTTTCATTACATTACAGAGTTTTGGTTTAGGTATATTCCCCATTTCCCTTTTATTTCCTTTATATGCCAAAAAATGTATTCTTGTGTTATTTTATAGCATTGTGTACTTTGATAGCATCCTTCAAACTATGGCCAAAAAAGAAAGAAAATTCCCTTATTTGCTCAAGCTATAAATTACCCATTGATCAATAAGTTTTGAAGTACCATTCTATGATCCCTTAAAGCAACATATAAATATTTCTTAGAACACTCGAAGTCTTCAATAGCACAAGTATATATGTTCTTTACGAAAATGGAACTAGTGCTTGATTGGTTGTTGTGTCAATTATGCTTCCATAGGCCAATCAAAATGAAACAATTGTTTATTTACGCCCCCCCCAATAACAAAACAAACCCTTTTATTCTCCCTATCCGGGACAATGTTGAAGAGCTTTTCTTATTACATTGTATTGTTATAGTCTTCACTGTTTAATTTATCCTTTTTTGTTCTTTTATTTTCCTGTCACGATTCATCAGAATCACTAGATTTGAGTGCTTTGGGCATCTTTAGCTACAAAGGATGCCCTTTCTTTAAAGATACTGCTAACTTGTATTATGTTTATTTGTAGTTATATAAGCCTTTTTATTTGTAATTTGGTCATTTGTTTCATGTTTCTGGGCTTTAATGGGCGTTGATGTTCTGTTATTCGTTTTGGATATTGAGGAAATAATATAGCAGTAATGCTCTAAAAATGAAGACTTCATGTAATGCCTCATCTAGAAGCTTGTCCATGTCACACACACACACACACACACACACACACACATATACTGCATTTGTACACTTCATATTACTGAAATATGAACATTTAGTTGGGGCTGGAATTCAACGTGTTGGTAAGCACCTGTAGGTAAAGTGCATGCAATCTTGTGTGGGATAGAGTAAGTACAATCGTGTGTACATGTACGTTCTGTGCATTGGTGTATTGGGTAAGTGAAATCGTTGTGTACATGTAGGTTATATGCATTAGTGTATTGGGTAAGTGCAAGGCGGGATATCCTGTGAGTACACAGGTATTCCTAGGAATTGGGGTTATGTTTAGGCAATCGTGTGCACAGGTATTCCTGTGCAGTACATAGGTATAGCAACAATAGGGGGTTGTGTTCAGGCAATCGTTTCTACATGTAGCTTATGTTAGCCAATCTAAACTGCTAGTGCAGCAGTTAATGTAATTAGGAAGGATTTAAATAAGGTGTATAGGTAAGAAGTGTAGGATTTGGTATCAGTCACAAGGGTTACAGGAACTACAGTAGCAGTATCAGAGAAGGCTGTCCAAGATTGACATTTTTGTTCCATAATTTAGAATCAGTAGGACTTCTTATTTTGATCTGTTATAGAAGACAATTCGATCAGAAAATGTCTCGTATTTGTAGGCAGTATCTTAATACGATAACGGTTTTCTGATATGTGCATTTGTAGACAGTATCTTAATCACTTGGGTTATTTTTGTGGGATTACTAGAAATTTTGTACAAGCTTCATCCAAGTCAGGTATAAGATTCACTTCATAAAAATAATTAAAAAAATTAAAGTTTTTATATCATCTGATTTCAAGTTTGAACTTGC
>JANAVB010004740.1:0-80012 GCA_029216955.1 Iris pallida
AAACTATTGCTAATTAACGGCGTTAATTGACATGGTATACGTCTACTCTATCGATCTCATTAAGTTCCAAGAACTCCACAATGTGATTATGAGATAAGAAGAATGATACATTTGCAAAAAATTGCAAATCAATTACCTGATGCATTTAATGATAACATAAAGATAACTATATCATATGTGCCAGCCATAATCATTGTTCCAATTGGACAAAATTCAAACAAGGCGGCAAATGAATCCACTACTACGCTCAAAAGCGTGGTAGGCCTATAGGTTCCAAGGATAGTGCTCCTATAAAGAGAAGAGCTAATGAAACATCTTGTCCTGATAAAAGCCCAATAGTGCCTGGAGCTCCGAAACCAAATAATGAATATGTGCATATTTCCATATTCACTGAAATGCCTCTGGATGCCTCTAGAGAGGCACAGGTACCTGAAAATGAAGAGATCTCGATATTCCATACATGTCAGGTGAATTATTGAATAGAAAAGCACTTGTCATCGATGACATATTTAGCTATGCAGTAGCTACTGAAATATCAAAGGACAATGATGATTGTGAAAATGAACCACGTAGTATAAATGAATGTCGACAAATAAAAGATTGGCCAATCTGAAAAGATGCTATTCAAGCAGAATTAAATCTTTAGAAAAACGTGGTATGTTTGGACCTATAGTGGAAACACCAATGGGCATAAACCATGTTGGTTTTAAATAGGTGTTTCATGAGAAAACGAAGTGAGAGGAACAAAGTTGAAAGATATAAATTTTGACTTGTAGCACAAGGTTTCTCTCAAAGACCTGGAATTGACTATGTTGAGACATACTCTCCAGTTATGGATGTTATTACCTTTAGATATCTAATTAGTCTCGCAGTTTCTAAAAATCTTGATATAAGATTTATGGATATTGTAACTGCATATTTGTATGAAGACTTAGATATTGACATCTATATGAAATTCCAGAAGGATTTACAATGTCAGAGACTAAGTCAAAAGGAATGTGTTTAATTAATCTTAGACGAGCATTATAGGGTAGAAATAATCCACGAGAATGTGGTATAATCGTCTTATCAATATTTGACTAAAAATGATACAAAATAGTCAAATTTACCCATGTGTCTTTATTAAGAAATTCGGAAATGAATTCCCAATAGTAGCAGTATATATAGATGATATAAAACCTGATCAGGTCTCCTATAGAATTGGAGAAAACTGTAAACTATTTGAAGAATAAGTTTGAAATGAAGACTTGGAAAAAACAAAGCTTGGTCTTGGTTTGCAAATAGAAGGAAGTTCCAGTGGGATATTAGTACATCATTTCCAATATATTGAAAGAATTTTAAACTGATTCATAATGGATAAAGTGCATCCACTAAGTAGACCGATGGTTGTACGCAGGTTGAATTTGGATAAATGTCCATTACAACTAAAGAGAGAAGATAAAAAAAAGTTTTTGGTCCAAAATATCATATTTAAGTGCTATTGGAGCACTACTATATCTAGCCAATGTATAAGACCAGATATTGTATTTTTGTTAATTTATTATCTAGATATAGTTCTGCACCTCCACTTACATATTGATATAGTTAAGCACATATTGAGATTTTTTGTGGAACAACTGGCATGAGATTATTTTATTTATATGATTCCACTAACAATTTTTGTCTAGTTGGTTGTACAGACTCAAACATATTTCTGACCTTCATAAGGGTTACTCCAAACGGGTTATGTGTTTATAAATAACCATGCAGCTATATCTTGACTATCAACAAAGCAAGTTTCAGTAGCAACTTCATGCAGAATTAATTGCATTATAAGAAGCAACAAGAGAAAGTATATGCTTGTGATCAATCATTTATCATATAAGAGTAAATTGTCAACTACTCACAGCTACAGATGAGCCTACAATAATATTCAAACACAATACGACTTGCATTACACAATTCCGAGAGGGATTCATCAAAGGAGATCGAATAAGCAACTTCTACCAAATTATTTTATGCACATGAGCTCTAAAGGACGAAAGTGGTCAAACGAAGTCAAGAAAATCCATTATATCGAGGGGGAGTATGACTCATGAAGAATATTTTTGAGTTTTGCGCGTTGTACTCTTTTTCCGTGACTAAGATTTTTTCCACTGGGTTTTTCTTAGTAAGGTTTTAACTAGGCAACAAATGCGCATACACCACCAACTAATTAATGGTGAATATCCAAGGGGAGTGTTGTAAATATGGATAATTCACATTATTATTTGGTTTACATAACCTACATCTTTTGGTTATCCATAACCTATGACATTTGGTTATCCATAACTTATGTCTTTTAGCATTTCTCCTTTAATTATCATGATGATGTTAAACCTCCATTGTAAGCCTGTATAAAGGACTCTTCTCAAGATGATTGGGACAAGTGAATGAAGAAACAATTTCCTTCATTTTCTATCTCCATTTCTTTGCTTTACAATAAAATACATTTTGTTTTAGGAATTTTACTCTTTTTTGTTCTTTATATGATGGTAAATTTATTATGTAAAAAAGCATAAGTAATTCAATAAAAAAATCTTTAAAACGTGAGAAAAACAGTGTGATAGTCTATACAACATTTTTTATAAATACACAGCTCGATCAAAGCTCGACTCGAATCAAACTCGTTCGATAGTTAAGTCAAACCAAGCTTGAACACTCTTTGTTCGAGCTCATTCGTTCGATTTTCAGCCCTACTTACATGAGAATTCTCTTTTAAGGCATATGGGCCCAATTCAATATCGCAGCCCATGGCCCAACTCCGGTTGGGGTCACGCCACGTCCGGTCATGAGTTTTAAGATGTCCAAGACAAATTAAAATGGTGCCACTCAAAGTGTGAGTGAAAACCAGCTTTACTAAATATGTTTTTCTATCAGATTGTGTGATCACTAGTATTTAAAATACTATATTTTTTTTGTTATATATATATATATATATATATATATATATATATATATATATATATATATATATATATATATTGGAACCATGTAATTATTTCTGAAATCGCTTCCACTGGGATTCGAAGTCCTGGCCACTCGGGCCGCATGCATCTCTCTTAACCGCTAGGCTAGAGATCATGCGATATATATATATATATATATAGATATATATATAATATATTATATATATATATATATATATATTATATAATATATATATATATATATATATATATTCTAGATTTTTTTGGTGTCACTCGATTTTTTGGTGTCACTCGAAATTTGGGGTCCTGGATGGTTGTTCGGTCTGCCAACTATTCCTGAGTACCTCATAGATTCACATTCACGACTTAATTATGTAGTTGTTACTTCTAGTACGTGCTATTTATTGTTCGCATGCAATATTTGAAGTTTCCGTAAATCTTTGAGATGAAGGAAGACACATAGTCCTGGTTTGAATTTTATTTGGCTATGATCTCTCATTAATCTGGCTAGTTCTTGCGAATTATTCATTACGTTAAAACCCTCGACAGTTTGACAAGGTCATCTTAAGTGTTTGAATTCATAAAAGGGTGCGGCTATCCGCACCCTACTGTTTGCTAAGCACACCCCAAAAAATTTGATTTTCCTATTCTACCCCTTCCCACTAAGCACACCCCCTTCCCCCTCCAGCCTCCACCGGCTCCTCTCCTCCTCCTCCCGTCGACCGGAACGACGCTGCCGCCGCCACCTCCTCCCGCCTCCCCTCCTCCTCCCGCTTCTCCCTCCCCTCCCTACTCCGACGAGGACGAGGCCCCGCGCGCACCCGCCTCTCCCTCCTCCCTCCCCTCCCTCCTCCTCCTTCCGCCGACCGGAACGCCGCCGCCGCCGCCACCTTCTCCCGCCTCTCCCTCCTCTCCTCCTCCGGCGAGGACGAGGCACCCGCGCGCCTCCGAAAATGCCCTGCTCCTCCGTGGGGGCCTCGTCCTCGCCGGAGGAGGGAGGGAGGGAGGAGGGGGAGGGGAGGGGTGCGCGCGGGGGCCTCATCCTCGTCGGAGGAGGGAGGGAGGGGAGGGAGGAGGAGGAGGAGGCGGGAGGAGGCGGCGGCGGCGGCGTCGTTCCGGTCGGCGGGAGGAGGAGGAAGGGAGCCGGTGGAGGCTGGAGGGGGAACGGGGTGTGCTAAGTGGGAGGGTAGGGTAGAATAGGAAACAAAAATTTTTGGGGTGTGCTTAGTAAACAGTGGGGTGCGGATAGCCGCACCCTTCATAAAATATTGCCAACCATTTAATCATTGAAAGTTATTGGGTCAATATTGTTTTTTTTTTTACATGTTGATGCTTGTTTTCCGGTGTTCCCAAATCTAGATTTAACTTTTTTTAAGGTGGCGTCCAATTTACAAGTTATCAGTATATGCACAAACATGTATCGGTGCATTTGATTCTCACTTGGTTGTAGTTGTCTTTTTCCCAGAGAAAAGGAACCTTCCAAATTGTTTGGTAATATTGACTTAAACCATAGAAATCAGAATCTCCTAGGAGGCCAGCGAATCTTAGTAAGAATCGTGATTCAGCAGTTTTTACTTAGGAACGACGACTCTGGAACTTGTTTCTCCGATGACGGAAGTTTGTTTTCCCAACAACATGAGTGTTTTTTTTTCGGCGACGAGAGCGCTTTCCATAATAGGGCCAAAATTTTAAGAGGACAAATTTTTTGGAGAAAAAATTAATTTTTTAATACATGTTCATCAAAGTAACAAGAAACCAAAAATTACTTACATTGACATCATAAAAACTACCATCAAATGATCTCTATGTAACTTTAAACTAAATTTTATAAATTCTAATAAATATTAAAATATCTATAAATTTTGGTAACAATTGTTAATAAACATCATTTTTTTAATAACACACGCTGCAATACACTCCAAACTTTAAATTCTTCTAAGTAGTTGCACTCTCCCACTCCTGCCATCGATATCGCTTCTGGCTCTAAGACTTAAAATGATATTACCAGACATAGAATATGCCATTGATTCTCTCCTTCACTAAGTCAATGACAATAAGACAACCATTTTGAAAGCTTAAAATATTTTCATTCAACAATAGCTACTTGTTACTTAACATCGCTTGATAATCCAAAATATCAAAGGAACCATGTGAGATTTTAGGGACCAAGACTATTTTAATGGATGACAATAGAACGACTATGGGTGATGACACAATATCAAAATTGAATAACATGAACCTGGTTCAAAAGATACATGGCAATGTGAATGATGCATAGCAAATTTGTAATTTTAGAGAGTAGCTGTAGTAGATTTTGTCAGCTTACAGCATATTGGGGTGGGGGTGGGGGTGGGGTTTCAACTTCAAGCCACAATGGTGCTATCATTGTAGGAGTTGTGAGAGGAGTTAACAGTGTTAGCCTCTGAAAACTATGTGAGAAAACGTAATTAGAAGGCTCTCGACTGAAAGTCGTGCTTCCGATACGTGACAGCAGCGAGGTGGAGGCTAAAAAAAAATTTGATTACAGCAGAAGACGTTCTTCCTCACAAACTAGTTGTGATTGAGACAGAACGTTTACAGTAGAGGAAGAAGAAGAATGAGGAAGAGAAATCCTGCTAGGGTGTAAGAACACCGGCGCTCAAAGCTAGATCCGCCTACACGGTCAGCTTCTAGGAACCAGCAAGTTCGTTAGAACTCTGCAACGCTCTGCCAATATGCTCGCAGACTCCTCGGCAGGACGGAAAAAACCACAGGACGCCGACGCAGAAGCACACTCTTCTCTCACTGGAAAAAATTATAAGAAGTTCCATTCTGAGAGAGAGAGAGTCTCTACTTATAGTGTTTCACTGTAACCGCTCAGATCCGAAACGTGCGCGATGTTGAATGTCAGATCCGAAATTATCGGATCCGTTATCGCACGTTTCGGAATGGTTCGGAACGTAGACAACCATGTTCTGAGCGATACAACGCCACAGTGCGCCAATGCGCACGCGCCCAGCGCCTGGCGCCCATGTGCCCGCTCGCCCTGGCGCCCATGCACCCAGGCGCCCTCGCGCCCGCGTGCCCTCGTGCCTTCGTGCAGTGCACGCCAAGTGCGCCCACTGGCGCCCAACCTGGCGCCCAAACAGGCTCCCAAACAGGCGTCCAAACTAGCACGCAAATGGCCGCGCAGAGGCTCGCGCAACGAGCGCAACCAAAGCGCACAATGTGACAATGTTGACGTCCTAAATGCAAAGTGCGCCAACAAAATGCCACATTACGCTTCATGAGCCCATGAGCCCGAGCCCGAGTTCGAGTTGCTAAGCCCCTTTGGGGCTTAGCCCCAATGGAATTAAATTGAGCTTGGCCAAAAAGCAGAATGCTTTTAATAGATGTCTTATCCTTATCTCCATGTAAAATCACCCACATGTTCCCCTCCTTAGGGTCACCACCCCATGTGCATCTTTTTACTCCTCAAGTGGGGTTATATTGAGATACCCATGAGTTTTACTTTCCAATGTGAGACTAAACTTACATGGATTGTTGAGAGCAAGCTCTCTACAAGTTCAAGAAAGGAAAAACTTCAACAATCCTCCACATATCTCAATATATGTGTAGGGTTGAGCATTTTCCACAGTAACTGTCCATTCTGTATTAGCATAGATGTCGCTGACGACTTGAATCTTCCCGCATGGGTTGAACAACAGTATGATACAAGAATGGACTATGCCTTGAATTCTGTACCACAGCTGCAATTCTTCATACTCACAAAATATAGTTACCTGTGCATCTGGCTGCACATTAAAGGCCATGTGCCAGCCTGGTTTTAGTGTACAATTTTGGGCGTCTATAAGTTTACCCTCAAGAGATGGCCTGCTATCTCTGTCCATACACTATAGTTGAAATATTTATAAAGAGATATGGCACGAAGCCTTGCGCTTCCCTTGCGGTGCTACGCCGCTATGACATGGCCTAAAGCCGAGGCATTACCCCTGCCGGGAACCTCATCGTAGTGTCATACTACTGTAGCATGAGGTCACAGCCTCTTTGTAGTGCCATACTACCCAGCATGGAGCCTTAGTTCCTTTGCGGTGTTACGCCACAACGACATGACTTGCAAGGCCGAGGCTTTACCCCTATATGGGTACCTCATCATGGTGTCGTGCCACTGTAACATGAGGAACACCTCCCCTTTGTAGTGCTAACTACCCTTTTTTTTAATTTCATCATACAGCATTAGGCTACCTGCCTATTTGCGGTGCTACTCCGTTGTGACTTGGCTCACAAAGCCGAGGCATTACCACTAACCGGGAACCACATGGTGGAGTCACCCCACTGTAGCTTGGAGTTACACTCCTTGTAGTGCTACGCTACCGTGCTTCCTGTAAAGCACTCCAGGCATTCACTCTGCCTGAGAACTCATTAAGACATTTAAGCCATCCTCATCACAGGATCTATTTTTCGCAGAAAATACATAGTAGACAACAATGTTGCGGGTCCGTAACCCTTCCATGTTCCCAAGAACAAGTACCCACTGTTACCTGATATTTTTCCAGTCTATGGTCCTCCTTTGAACCAAAAGTTAGATGTCTAGTAGATTTCTCTTTGAACTAATAACTTAAAACTTTACTGTAGGATTACAAAGACACAATATTAGAATGCTTTCAAGCCCATCTTCCTTGCTGTGTCTTCGACCAGCTGGCACTTGTGGCCCTTCGTAAACGGATCCGCCAGGTTTTCTGACTTCGAATATCGATCACTGCAATGATACCTCTTTTGATGAGATCGTTCACTGCTCTGTGCTTCAACCGCACAGTCATCTTCTTCCCGTTGAAGAGTTCATTAGATGCCACTGCTGATGCTGCCTGGTTTTCGTAGTAGGTATCGTCGGTATCTGCGCTCCAACCAATGGAAGATCATACAAGAGCTCCCGAATCCATTCTGCTTCATCTGCAGCAGCGTCCAGTGCAAAAAACTCAGATTCTATAGAGGAGCGAGAGAACATAGTCTGCTTCTTCGACTTCCACGATATAGCAGCTCCACCCAGGGCGAATATGAATCCACCTGTGGACCTCTCGCTTTCCACCTCTGAATACCAGCTAGCATCACTGAAGCCTTCTACTACAGACGGATCTCCACTGAAGTATAGTGCATATGTCTCAGTCTTCTTGAAATATCTCATAATACGCTTCACAGCTTTCCAGTGCTTAGCGCCTGAATTGCTAGTAAAATGACTCAGCATTCCCACGGCGAAAGCTATATCAGGCCTAGTGGCAGTAGTAGCGTACATCAAACTCCCGATGACGCTAGCGTACTCTAGCTGCCTGATGCTTTCACTCGAGTTTGGCTCCAGCTTCTGATCACTACGGTCCAGCGTATCAATTATAGGAAGATCATGACACCCGTAGCGAGTGAGCATCTTTTTAATGTAATGAGATTATGACAGCGCCAATCCAGTGTCTGTCTGGATGATCTTGAGTCCCAAGATAACATCAGCATCCCCTAAGTCCTTCATACTGAACTTCGTCGAGAGAAACTTCTTTGTCTCCGTGACGCAGCTTATATTCGTACCTATGATTAGAATGTCATCCACGTATAGACAAACGATAACTCCTCTTCCATCAGCAAATTTCGTATAGACACACTTGTCTGTTTCATTGACCCTGTAGCCATTTGACTTTATGACTTTGTTAAACTTCTAATGCCACATTTTGGGTGCTTGCTTTAAACCGTACAGAGATTTCACCAACTTGCAGACTTTGTCTTCAAGACCTTTGACGACAAATCCTTCTGGCTGTTGCATGTAAATCTCTTCGGTCAGCTCGTCATTCATGAATACCGTTTTTACATCCATCTGATGTATCACCAGCTTGTGTATTGCTGCAAGAGCAATTAACAATCTGACGGTTGTCATCCGGGCTACTGGAGCATACGTGTCAAAGTAGTCGATCTCCTGCTTCTGAGAAAACCCCTTGGCCACAAGCCTGGCCTTGAACTTGTCAATGGTTTCATTGGCTTTCATCTTCTTCTTGAAGATCCACTTGCATCCGATAGGTTTTGCTCCTTCAGGTAAATCAACCAACACCCAAGTATTATTGGAGGTGATTGAGTCAATTTTATTATCTATTGCCTCCTTCCAAAGACAGCATCTCTGGTCTTCATCGCCTCATTATAGGTAAGCGGATCTGCTTCCACATGATAGGTGACAAAGTCATCTCCGAAGTTCTTCGGCCTCCTCACTCGCTTCATAGAAGGCTCAGCAAGTTCTGGTTCAATCGTTGTCTTCTCAGCAACAACTTTATCTTGGACTACCGGCTCATTGGAGATCTCAGTCTCCTTTGCACCTTCATCATTCTCCGGAATATCCGTAAGAACAATGTTCTTGTGCCTTGCAAACTTGTCTTCAAAGTTTTTAGCATCTCGAGATTCGATGATATGATTTGACTCAATATCAAGATATCTCCGAGCATCACTCTTCTCGACATACCCCAAGAAGATCGTCTTTGTAGTCTTTGTCTCCAGCTTCTGAATCTTCAGATCTGGGAGCTTCACATAAGCCAGACACCCCCACACTCGAATGACATTCAAGTTAGGTCTGACTTTGAACCAAAGTTCATGAGGAGTTACATCTGAAGTTGCGTATGGCACTCTATTCAGAATAAAAGTGGCCATCAATGCAGCTTCTCCCAGTAGCATTTTGGAAGGCCCGCAGTTAACAGCATTGAGTTCATCATTTCTGTCAACGTTCTGTTCTTCTCTCTACTACTCCGTTAGATTGAGGAGAATACGGAGCAGTAGTCTCGTTGATGATTCCATGTTCTTTGCAGAACGATACGAATTAATGAGACCAATACTCTCTGCCTCGATCACTTCTTAGCTTTTTGAGTTGTTGTCCAGTTTGCCGTTTAGCCTCGACTCTGAACTCCTTGAACATCTCGAACGCTTCGTCTTTAGACTTGAGCAAGTAGACGAACGCGTACTTTGAGAAGTCATCGATGAAGGTTATGAAATACTTTATCCTGGCCTTTGTAGAGAATTGCTTGAAGTCACAGATATCGAGTGCACCAACTCCAAAAGATCTGTATTTCGATTGACCCGATGAAAAGATTTCCTTGTGATCTTTGTCTAAGCACATACTTCACACTTTTCTACCTTACCCCCACATTTGGAGATAAGTCCTAGACTGGACATTTTGTTTATCCTTTTACAGTGAACATGTCCTAGCCTATTATGCCACAACTCAAGAGAATAATCAAAATGAGCAATTGCACTAATTTTATTTGACTGGTTTACAAGCTGAATTTTAAACATTCCTCGATTTGAAAAGCCTTTCCGAAGTATATTCCCTTTTTGGACATTACCATCTGGCCAGCATTAATGTCCATCCTCAAGCCTGCGTTGCTAAGCAGGCTTCCAGAGATCAAGTTCTTAGCAATCACCGGAACATGCACACCTTGAAGCGTCAGAGTGTTCCCGGAAGTAAGTTTCAGCTTCACAGTCCCGATCCCATAACTTCAGCTTGGGCCTGGTTCGCCATGATAACTTTCTCGGAAGTTGTCTGGTACGTGACGAACCATTCCTTGCCATAACAGACATGGCAGGTCGCACCAGTGTCAATCCACCAGTCATAGTCAGCCTCTACAGCTGTGATCTGAGCGATCATAGCAACAATATTAGAAACCATGAAAACCTTGCTAGGCTCACCTTGCTCAGCTTGTTTGGGCTTGGATTTGCATTCACTCTTGTAGTGGCCCTTCTTGCCACAGTTGAAGCAAGTCACGTGGGACTTGGACTTCTGTTGCTTGAACGAAGGACCCTTCACTTTCAGATTAGTGGAGTCTTTCTTCTTGTGATGGGAAGCTGTCTGCTTTCTCTCACTACAAAAATTCATCGATTTAGCGACGGCTATATCCGTCCAAAATCCGTCGGTAATACCGACGGATGGTCGACGGATATTGGTTAAAAAAAGGTCGTTGGGAAAAGTCTCGTCGCTAGCTGCAATCCGTCGGCAAGTAGTCGCCCAGCGACGAATTAGCGACGGATTGCCGTCAACCATACTCGTGCAGTTTGCGACGACTCACCGACGGATTACCGTCAAATCACGTATCAAAAGAAGTAATGACGTATCACTTACCGACGGACAAATCTGTCGCTACTTGGTTGGTAAATGCGTATCAGAGAGTTTCTGATACGCAAAATCCGTCGCCAATCAGTCGCGAATGGTCGCTAAGTTTTGACGGAGCTGCGACGAAATATCGACGAATATCCGTCGACACGGTTCTGCGAATTATTCATATTTTCAGAACATTGGCGACGGATAATTCGCCGTTACTCCGTCGTGCGTCATCGCTAGACCGTCGCCAATCGGTTGGCATTATAGCGACGCATTATCCGTCGCCATGTTTTACCGACTACTAGCGACGATATACCGATGTAATATCCGTCGGTCCTATCATGTGAATCTTTCATAATTCCAGAACCTTGGTGACGGATATTCCATCGGCGTTTAGTCGCGCATCCGTCGCTAACTGGAATCTCCCCGTTAGCGACGGATAGTCCGTCGAAAATTGGTCGCCAGTCCGTCGGTATCTGAAAAATTTTATAAAAAAAAGCATAAAATTGGGCATTCCCAATATATACAATTCCAATGTACAAAACACAAAATAATCCCAAGCAATTCCAATATACACAATTCCAATTTACAAAACACACAAACAATTCCAACACACAAATAAACACACAAAACAACAAATAATCCCAAGCATTCAAATTGTTCACACAAATATTCAATAGTTAAACACAAATATTCAATATTCAAATATTTACAAACGAAATAATCCCAAAAATACAAACATCAACGACGAGGTCTGCGATCGTCCGCTGGTGGTGGTACTCCCTGCTGCGGCCGTCTCATATACTCCTCCACCAAGTACGGTGGCAATCCCTCCAAGACATGGCTTGGAAGATGGCACAGCTGCTCTGGCATCATCATCAAGGAGGGTCGTCAAAGTAGGAGGCGGTACGATAGGGGCAGTAGGGTCAAAAGAAAGATGCTCGACGGAAGAAGGACCGGGAGCACTAGAAGGACCGGCAGCGCGAGTAGAAGGACGCAGGTATGTGGACAACTGCGTCCGAATCTTGACACCGCCTCGTTCAGATGCACAAGCTGGGACCTCACATCATCGTCTGCCAGGGCTGCGGGAGGAGGCGGGGAGGTGGAAATCTCGGAGTCGCCGAGTGCAAATTAGCCAGGGAGCCGACTCCGTACACGCGCCATTTCCTATAGCCGCCGACGGTATCTACGAATAAGTCGTCGTAGCGAGTGGCCGTAGAAGAGGGCGTCCCGACGGGCGTCGTTTCGCCGACATCCTCGGGAGCAGATGACTGAATCGACTAAGGGCCTCACGATACGCAGCTTATGAAATGAATGTGTCTATTATACTATAAGTTTACCTAAGTTATAATCTAAATTCTATGTTACCCTAAGTTATAGTCTGAATCCTAAGTTTACCTAATAAGTTATTGTCTGAATCCTAAGTTTACCTAAGTTATTGTCTGAATACTTATAATTCTAACATAAATCTCATAAACGCAAGTACTTACATCCGTCGCCTTGGCCCTTTCGTCGACGAAGCTCCCGTCCTTCCGCCTCTTGTGGACATGCTGGAATACATCGTGCATGGTGACTGAGTTGTAGAAGCATGGAAAATATTGCTTTTAGTCCCACATCGAAAAGGAGAAGAAGAAAGAGCTCACTCCATTCTATAAATAGAGCCCCCTTGCCTCCTTTGAAAAGGGCACCAACTTCTCTTCCCTCCTTCCAACTTGGACTCTTCCTACTACGCACCCTCGGGTGCTAGAGCGAAGAAGTCTAGGACAATGCGGGCTCGTCGAGCTCAGTCAGCTGTCCCAACCTCCGACCATCAGAGCATCCCGCTAACTGTTATGCGGGCCTATGATGAAAAGTTGTGCAAAACCGTGTCCAGCCCCGGCGGCCAACGGACAGGGTGGTTCTCAAGAGTCTCCCAACAATGATCAAGGGCAAGTACTTTTACTAGCCCCGCATCAGGGAGCAAAATGATATACGCACTCGTGTTCTCGGGATACCGGGCCCACAAAATGAGTACAAAGGTTGACCGAGATGTCCTTGACTTGCGAGATGTGATCCTTCACAAGCGCAAGGAAAGAAGGGGTTCTCTATGCCGCTCGAAATCAACATGAAGCTTCATGCGGCTCAAAACCAGGAAGCTTCATGCGGCTCAAACCAAGGAGGCTTCATGCGGCTCACAAAATTCAGGAAGCTTCATGCGGCTCAAAACCAAGGAGGCTTCATGGCTCACAAAACCCAGGAAGCTTCATGCGGCTCAAAAAGACCCAGAAAGCTTCATGCGGTTCAGAAAGCTTCATACGGCCCAAAAGCAGTGGGGAGCCTTATGCGGTTTGAAAACAGCCTAAGCAATAAATGTATGAAGCTGGCCATTAATGCTCTGACATAAAGTGACAGCTCTGACATGACGGCTCTGACATAAGGAAAAACAGACATATACATAGAGAGCATTTCTTCGCCGGAGCCGAGGTTGCATTCGATCGTCCAAGGAGTAAGACAGAGTTGATAGCACTTTCGCGAGCCTCTACCGTCACCCCCAGAATCCAAATTAAACAATTGTACTTAGATTGCTTTTCCTAGGTTTTGTTCCTAGGCTCTCTTTGTACGAGCGAGTTTGTAATTGTGAATTAAAGTTCAGTCCTCCCATAAAACTGTTCTGTTATTTGATAATCAATGGCAAACACGATGACGACTCTGCTGGGGACTAACTTCTCCACTGCTGAGAAGTTGGTGACGCAATCGGACGCAGCCAAGCTCGGCTCCATACAACAAATGCTGGTTATTCGCTTCGACCAGCAAGCGTTTGAAGAGATGCTCTCTGACGGGAGCGCTAGCCCGGTCCAGAAGTGAGCCGGCACGAAGAAGGCCCGCAGGGAGTGGAGGCCCAAAACTGCTGCTCCTTTCCAAGCTCAGGAAGAAGTGTTCTCTGCTGCCCAAGACGGCGGAGAAGACTCACATGCCCCACTTCAGGCCGCAGAGGACCCTGCTGCCCCCAAGTCTGGCAAAGGAAAGTACTACGATGCTGGACTTACGGAAGCAAATGGGAAAATCCTGCAGCCGCATGAAAGGCTCATCTGGCCACCAATCTCAGCCGCAGGGAGATGGCTCATGCGGCATCCAATCCCAGCCGTATGGAGAAGGTTCATGCGGCCACGAGCTCTAGCCGCATACAGAAAGCTCATGCGGCCGCCAATCTCAGCCGCATGCAGACCGCTTATGCGGCCACCTATCCCAGCCGCATGCAGCATGCTTATGCGGCCGCCAAGCCCAGCCGCAGGGAGATGGCTCATGCGGCATCCAATCCCAGCGCAGACCATCTGCCCTATGCAGCTCGGGTTCAGTCTTCGACCGCCTCTCATGCAGTCTTGACCTCAGATGCTCCCAGGAAGATGTGCCAGACTCTGTGCGGCATCTTGGACTCTTCCTACTACGCGCCCTTGGGTGCTAGAGCGAAGAAGTCTAGGACAGCGCGAGCTCGTCGAGCTCAGTCAGCTGTCCCAACTTCTGACCATCAGGGAGAACCGCTAACTGTTACGCGGACCTCTGATGGAAAGTTGTACAAAACTACCCGTGTCCAGCCCCCGACGGCCAACGGACAGGGTGGTTCTCAAGAGTCTCCCAACCATGATCAGGGGCAAGTACTTTTACTAGCCCCACGTCAGGGAGCAAACATGATACCAACGCACTCGTGTGCTCGGGACTCCCGGGCCCACAAAACGAGTGTAAAGGTTGCTCGAGATGCACTTGACTTGCGTGATGTGATCCTTCACAGCGCAAGGAAAGAGAAGAAACCTTGGTGTCAGAGAGTCCTTCCATGGACATCATGCACTCAAGTCATTGTTAACTGCTGCTGCAACAAGATAGCAGTACAAGAGGACCGACAGTCCGTCTTCCAACGACTGCAGCAGCCAGGACTGGTCCTAGAACAAAGCTCGGGAGACGAGGTGCTTCCTTTTGCCTTTTGTAATTCTGCCCGAAAAGTCCCTACCAGTAAGGGAGGAAGAAAGTAAATGTCTCCAGCCCGATGATCTCAACTAGCGCGGCTAAGAAACTCTCATCCAAGCGGTTGTCCAACACACCACAGGAGGAGTTTATCAAGCCACCCGCTAGAAGACGAAATCTTCAACACTTGGAGATTCGTCATCTACATCCCTGAGGGTAGCCGAAGATAGGGGTAGCACTCCCCGGAACATCCACAACAATCCGGTGTTCCAAGAAGATCAGCCTGGAGAGATAATCCCCCCAACAGATGCAGCAGATTCTGACGTCCTTGAAGACGTCCACAAGTGCCAAGATGAGGCAACCTCCTATGCAGGGGATGGCACTTCCTCTGAGTTCGAACCGGAGGAGAACATTCCCACTACCCCGACGACTTCTCTATTCGGGGTTATGATTCGGCGAGCACGTCTTCCACAGTTCCTTCTACTGCTCTTCATGTGAGAACAGTATTCATGACTGAAAATGATCAACACGGTCCTAGTGATCGACAGTGCCTCGACACTCTTGAGGCCATACTTCATACCCTGGTTAAGTCAGTAGACGAAATCAAGGCGGCTCTACCAGCTCTCCAAGGAAGGACGCCTGGCCAAACAAGCTTGGGTCCCGCCGTCAATGCGGACTCAAACACAACCGTGCCAACCCCGGGCGACAATCCACCTGGAATGTCGGCTCCCACTGTTGCAGAAGAGGCCAGGGAGGCAGAGAAGAGAAGTCCAGGAGCTCCGGGCAATGTTTCACGCCCGAGAAACCTCTCAGGACCTCAGGATGCGACAGCCGTATCCCGCTGCATGGAGAGATGTCCCCTTCCCTCCTTGATACAAACCATTCAACATCAACCTTTATGACGGAAAGACATCTGCAAGCCGATACGTGACCTACTTTGAGGTCACAACAGATCATCTGCCGCATGACGATGCCATCCTTACACGATTGTTCGTCGGGGCATTGGAGGAATCGCATTCGACTGGTACCGCAATTTGTCGGACATCTGCATCCATTCCTTGCGGCTTCAAACATATGTTCTTGGAGAGGTTCTATGAGGTGGGACAAGATGTGACAATGTCAACCCTCATGGACGTTGTTCAAGGAGAGAAGGAGCTGACAAGGAACTACATTGAGCGGTTTCACCAAACCGCGATAAAGTTGCCCTTCGGTAACCCGGACTCTTCCTTAATTGAAATTTGCCAAAAGAGGCTGCTCCCCACAATCAGCCTCTGGATGGGCGAAAGTCAATTTAAAGACTGGAAGGCCTTCATCATCAGCGCCACTAGCGCAGAAGCAAAATTGAAGAAGACTCGCCAACTGGGGCCAACTGGGGATGCATATTTCGGATGGAGAGGATAAGGGCAAACCCCTAATACCAACAACAACAACGGCAAGTTCCTCAAGAAAAATTATGTCTAGATGACATCTTCTAGCAATCTCCCAGATTGTTGAGTTATGTACCCTCAGTACCACTGAACTTACTCTCTGACTGCTCCATCTCATCCTAGTCATAAACTAGGAACCTCCACATTAAATGCTTTTCTCCTCCAGAGTTTGCCTCAAAATCTATTACCCGTACCACCAGTGCGCAAAAGGGTGATAGATCCACAAAACTTATCCTAATCTATTACCCGCACCACCAGTGCGCAGAAGGGTAATAGGTCCATGAAAGTTATCCTAATCTATTACTCGCACCATCGGTGTACCAAAGAGTAGTAGGTCCACAAAATATTATTCGAATCTATTTGCTCGCATTTTCGTATGCACAAAAGGACAATAGGTCCACAAAATTTTCCAACAGAAAAAACAACCATGTCCATATTACCTCTGAGTTTTTTCCGTCCATCACAAACAAATCACCCAATACATAGACTTCCACGTTGATAACACTTCTGAGTTGTTCTGTGTATCCCCATTTGGCCTACTCCTACCATGTCCTCACTACCTCTGAGTAGGAAGGCTTTGTTTTGACACATATTTACCACGTTCTCATTACCTCTGAGTAAATATGTTGGTTTTCTCTCCACTTATTTTCAGTACTCGCATCGCCAGTACACAAAAATGGTAATAAGTCCATAAAAATTATCCTAATCTATTACTCGCACCACTGGTGTACCAATGAGTAGTAGATCCACAAAATATCATTCGAATATTACTCGCACTACCAGTGCACAAAAAGTGTAATAGGTACAAAATTCTCCAACGGGAAAAACAACCATGCCCATATTACCTCTGAGTTGTTTTCCCATCCATCACAAATAAACCACCCAATACATAGAACTTCCACGTTGATAGCACCTCTGAGTTGTTCTGTGTATCCTCATTAGGCTCACTCCTACTATGTTCTCATTACCTCTGAGTAGGAAGGCTCTCCTTTAGACCCATATTTACACGTCCTCATTACCTCTGAGTAAATATGTTGTTTTTCTCTCCACTTATTATCCGTACTCGCACGCCAGTACACAAAAAGGATAATAGGTCCACAAATGTCCTCTATTGACCACAAATGCTGTATTAGGTCCTCTAGTACATGCACCCCTTCTTCACAATCATATGCTTCTGGAACCCAGTTATTCCGTGGCATTATTACCCGTTACATAGAACTTCCACGTCCATATTACCTCTGAGTTATTCTATGTATCCTCATTCGAGTTCACTCCTACCACGTCCTCATTACCTCTGAGTAGGAAGGCTCTACTTTAGACCCATATTTACCACATCCTCATCACCTCTGAGTAAATATGATGGTTTCCTCTCTCAACTTATTATTCATACCTAAAACCAAGGTACGCCAAGGATGATAAGTCCACATAAAATTTCCAGCGGAAGTACCCAAACCTATCACGTTCATGCTACCTCTGATAGGATTACCACATCAAAACAACTCTACTTTCTATGCTCTTATTCAAAGTATTTCAAATTTGCAACTTGAAAACTTTGAAGGGTCTTGTAGAAGCATGAAAAATATTGCTTTTAGTCCCACATCAGAAAGGAGAAGAAGAAAGGGCTCACTCCATTCTATAAATAGAGCCCTCCTCTCCTTTGAAAAGGACACCAACTTCTCTTCCCTTCTTCAACTTGGACTCTTCCTACTACGCACCCTCGGGTGCTAAAGCGAAAAAGTCTAGGACAACGCGGGTTCGTCGAGCTCAGCCAGCTGTCCCAACCACTGACCATCAGAGCATCCCGCTAACTGTTATCGGACCTCTGATGGAAAGTTGTGCAAAACCGCCCGTGTCCAGCCCCCGCGGCCAACGGACAGGGTGGTTCTCAAGAGTCTCCCAACAATGATCAAGGACAAGTACTTTTACTAGACCCACATCAGGGAGCAAACATGATACCTATGCACTCATGTGCTCGGATACCCGGGCCCACAAAACGAGTACAAAGGTTGATGAGATGTCCTTGACTTGTGAGATGTGATCCTTCACAAGCGCAAGGAAAGAAGGGGTTCTCTATGCCGCTCGAAATCAACATGAAGCTTCATGCGGCTCAAAACCTAGAAGCTTCATGCGGCTCAAAACCAAGGAGGCTTCATGTGGCTCACAAAACTCAGGAAGCTTCATGCGGCTCAAAACCAAGGAGGCTTCATGCGGCTCACAAAACCCAGGAAGCTTCATGTGGCTCAAAAAGACCCAGAAAGCTTCATGCGGTTCAGAAAGCATCATGTCCAAAAGCAGCGGGAAGCCTTATGCGGTTTGAAAATAGCCTAAACAATAAATGTATGAAGCTGGCCATTAATGCTCTGACACAAAGTGACAGCTCTGACATGATGGCTCTGACATAAGGAAGGGAACACACATACATACAGAGCATTTTTTCGCCGGAGCCGAGGTTGCGTTCGATCGTCCAAGGAGTAAGGCAGAGTTGATAGCACTTTTCCGAGCCTCTACCGTCCCCCCAGAATCCAAATTAAACAATTGTACTTAGATTGCTTTTTCTAGGTTTTGTTCCTAGGCTCTCTTTGTACGAGCGAGTTTGTAATTGTGAATTAAAGTTCAGTCCTCCCATAAAACTATTCTGTTCTTTGATAATCAATGGCAAACACGAGTCATCAAGTTTTTCCATCTTCAACGCCTGTTGGGTCTGCATACAAATATTCGTAGAATTTAATTAATTAAATATATTAATAGTACCAAATTAGATAGTGAATAAATTTGCGGTATCTCACCAGATCTGCAAGAGTCGCTGCGTGAGGCTTTGATCCCCAAGTATGTAGTCCCGCGGCCCGTCGGTTCACTTTGCTTTTTTCGATTTCTTCTTGAAGGTAGGAGCATCCAACTTCTCAAAGAGTTGCTCATAGTAGTCCTGTCGGATCCACTCCTTCTTCGAATGCGTCGTTCGAAGGTCATAAACCGCATCCCGGATCTTCTTTCCGGCGGCGCTTCTATAGGTCCTGCGGATCGCCTCCTCGCGATGGGAGGGCCACCAGAAGGTCCTCTGACATACAAATTCAGTTATCACGATATTAAAAAAATAGTTGATTAAAGAGTAATTAATAATTAATCACAAGATATATATATGTACCATCATCTCGTCGAGCCAGCGGTACTGCAAATCTAGGGGCACCTCAGAAAAATTAAGGTAGGGGCCATGGTAGTTAGCCCGGATAATCTGTCCTAGAAGCCTGGTAGCATCCTAGGGAAAAAACCTACAAAGAAGCAACGACTGGATTATTAACTTGAATAAATGAAACAAATTTATTAAATTAACTTAAATTTACTTACGCTTCACCCGCGGTCCATAGCTCTCGTCGGAACTTGCCCATCGGCCTCTCTGGTGGCGTCGGAGGATCCGCGACTCCGCGCATGTACTCGCCAGTCACCGGATGTAACTGAATGTGGGGTACTCCGGGGCCTACTATCGCTCAGCCGCTGGTGGATCCACTGGTGGATCCGCTGGCGGAATGAAACCGCTAGCGAATGGAGACCCCATCGACGAATGTGTCGATAGCCCCTGGGTAGATCGACGGCGGGATGAGTCTGTGCCCGGGGTACTCTCCGGGTCGGGCTCGCTAGATGGGGACAGTCCGGAAAGACTGAATGCGACTACGATCACCACCACGGCCAGTACCACCAGCACCACCACGGCCCGCACCACCACCACGACGAGTGCTAGCCATCAGCAAGGCGATGAGTGACGACGCGAATACAAGAACAACTATGAGTGCCATCTGCAACAAGAATATGCAGAAGTTTAAACTGAATTCATATAAGTTAGTTATAAGTGCTTTTATGAGGTCAAACTAAAATCACATAATTGAAAGTGTTTTTAATATATACTGATATTTAATCTAATTATCGTCATCGTCGTCGTCCTCAGCCTCGTCCTCATCCTCATCCTCATCTATCATCGACTTCATCTGTATCCTCATCCTCATCAAGTTCTTCTTCTTCATCCTATCCTCAATAGTTGGGACAAGACGTCTCTTTCTTTCCTGGTTGACAGCTAAGTCTTGTGTATCAACCTCTTCCTCCCCTCTATTTTCCTCAATAATATTTTCAACATCCATGGTATCCGAATGTTGTACCAAGTATTAGGACTTTTCGATCTGGTCCTCTTGGTATGCTGGATCTCAAACGTTGAATGTATTTCTAGATTTAATCTTGCATACTACCCACTAGTTAAATCGATCCCTACGACGCCTTGGATAGCTTGTATAGTAGACTTGAACAGCCTGACTTGCTATCGCAAACGTGTCGGACCCTCTATACCTCCTGCGATGATTTATAACGACGAATCCAAATTGTTTATCGATTCTCCAACCGATATTTGGTGTCGTATCGAACCACTCACATTTGAACATCACAATATGCATATCATATAGGGCACTATATTGTAAATCTATAATATTCCGAAGTACTCCATAATAGTCAAAGTCCGGCTCGTCGTCATAGATGGTGCCTCTTATGCAAACACCAGAATCTATAATGTTAGTTAGAAATATCACTCTATTACTAAGTCTTGAGATTTTACTAGCTATGAAATTATGAGGGATTAGTAAGCACCTGAACCAAATTTAGATTGCAAGTTTTTACTTAGCATGGGTGTGGTTAAACAAGAACCTGGGTTTGCTAGAATTTTGAGTTAATAATTATAAAGTATAGTTATTTATCATGGAATTTGTAACTTTGAATAAATAGTTAAAATTGAATAAATGCTCCTATCTAATAGTAGTTTTGGCTAAATAAATTAGTTGGTGGTTCTAGAAAGTTTTATAGATTAATCAAATTGTACCTATTAAAACAGGCATACATCCAGCTCTATTGTCTACCCGTACTTCCCTGGAGCAAGACAAGTACTTTTCTACGGTTTTGTGTATATACATTCCTGTACCCTTTCTTGTGACACGTCATGGCACGATATTCATGTACTCTTGTATTCCTGTACCCTTATTCTTGTACTTATTAGTGTCGGGTGGGGAAATACACTAGCCATGTGACCAATCCCGGTTACTATATATTCCTGTGCCTAGCTTAGGCCTCGTACTGTGCACGCGAGTCCTAAGTCGTACCATATTCATGTACTCCTGTGCATGTACTCACCCCAGCCGGTCACATGGACTAGATGTATTTCGATATTGTGCACTTGTCATGTCTGGTACTTCAGGATTATAGTTTCATTCCTGTACTTGACATGTTCCTGTACTTTACATTCATGTACTATATTTCCTGTACTCATTTCTTGTACTATTTTTCTGTACTTTCATGTTTATTCCTATATTTCATTTTCCTGTACTCCTGTACTCATTTCATATCATGTTCATGTTTCATTACCTAGAACTGTACTTTGCTCCGCTTCTGACTGGATAAATTGCAGGTTTGCTTGCAGGATACCATTCTACCATATGGGCCAGAGCCCGGGAGCTTAGCTGAGCAGGATGGGTCATGACTTAGCTTGAGGTTTAAGGTTTAGACTGTTAGCTTTACTCTTAGATATTGTCTTTAGAATTCATGTACATTTCATTCTTGATGACTCGTACATTTACATACATAGAATTGTGGATTATGGTGATCATTCTGGGATACGTTTTAGATGCTGTGATTGTATACTTTCATGTTTATCTGTTAGTTTTCCCTAGATTGGTACAGATTACTTTGTTGTGTCTAACGACAAAGGCTGGGCATGTCCGACTCGTGTCCGATTATTCGGGAGCGGGTCGTGACAGTTACTTACGTATTTGTGAAACCAGAACGGAAAGGTACAATCAACCTCTCTTTGAAGTCCTTCATCGGTAATATCGGGTGTCCTCATTTGGACTTCATCTCTAAATACACTGTTAGAGAGTAAGAATAAGTGTAGTTAGTTACTTCACCAAATTAGAGATTATAACGAGTGTAAGTGTAGTCACTTACTTCTCCAAATCTTTCACTTCTTGTATGTCACAATTTAACAAGACATCGGTGAGCGGCATCATACTCATCGTCAGTCAACCACCGTTTCTTACTAGCCCCAATAGACTTGTCCCTTACATTGAATATACCTCCATCCTCAACGTCCTCGTCATTCCTTTGAGGTCTATTTCGATTTGTCTTAACATGAGTATCAAAATAAATGGAGCAGAAGTTTGATACCTCCTTAATAAGATATGCTTCGCATATCGAAACCTCTATATGAGCCTTGTTGCCAACTTTCTTCTTTAAGTAGTGTAGGTATCTAGAGAGAGAAATTATCAGTGTAGTTAAAAATAAAATTCAACTTAAATTATATCGATTTTTATGTACCTCTCAAATGGGTACATCCATCGATAATGAACAGGTGCACCGACACGGGCTTCGTATGCTAGATGAATCGGTAGATGCTCCATGATGTCGAAGAAGCCCGAAGGAAATATTTTCTCTAACTTGCAAATTATTAAGACAATCTTATCCTCAAGTTCAACCATGTGTTGCACCGTCAACTTAGTTGAACAGATATCCCTGAAGATTGTAGATAACTTGGCCAACGGAACCCATACAGAAGAAGGCAACAACTCTCTCAACGCAATGGACAGTAATCTTTCCATAAACACGTGGCAGTCGTGACTCTTCATTCCCGTTAGCTTGCGTTCATTGAGATTAACGCTTCTAGACAAATTCGACACGTAGCCGTCAAAAAATCTTAAAGTAGATATCCACTTGCAGATTATTAATCTATCTTCCTTGCTCAATGTGTATTGTGCTACCGGCTTAGTTAATTGTCTACCAGCTCCCCTTTGTATCAAGTTCAGATGAGGATGCTTGCATATCTCGGCAATGTCTTGTCTTGCTTTTGGATTGTCCTTCGTCTTTCCTTTAATATCCATGTCGGTATTGAAGATATTATCGAACACATTCTTTTCGATATGCATGACATCAAGATTATGTCTTACAAGATTATCTTTCCAATAAGGCAAGTCCCAGAAGATACTCCAATTGGTCCAGTTATGGCTTTATCCGAACCCCTCGACATAATTGTTCGATGGATCTTCAATTACGGAGGGCAAGTCCTTTACATCATCCCAAATATCGTATCCCGACAATCTGGCAGGCGGATGAGAAAATTCTTATTTTCCAGCTCTGAATGCGTCCTTGTTCTTTCTCCAAGGATGACTCGCGGGCAGAAATTAACGGTGACAGTCAAAGAAAGAAGTTTTTCCTCCATGCTTAAGGTGGAACGCCTTACTATTTTCCATGTATATCGGACACGACATCCTGCCATGAGTACTCCATCCCGACAACATACCGTATGCTGAAAAATTATTTATTGTCCACATCAGTGAAGCTCTCATCTGAAAGTTCTGTTTCCTAGAAATATCATAGGTCGCGACGTCGATCTCCCACAGCTGTTTAAGCTCATCCACCAATGGCTGTAAATATATATCGATGTTCTTCGTCGGATTTTTGGGACCCGGTATGATAGCTGTCAAGAACATATAAGGAGTCTTCATACACATCCATGGTGGCACCTTATAAGGGGTAAGAATGACCAGCCAGCAGGACTATTGAGATCCCGACTGCCCAAAAGGGGCGAAGCCATCAGAACATAGCGCCAGCCATACATTTCTAGGCTCTGCAGCAAAATTTGGATGACACAAGTCAAAATATTTCCACGCCTCTCCGTCCGAAGGATGTGACAATTCTCCATTGTCCTTTGTGCGTCCTTCGTTGTGCCACATCATGTGTTCAGCTGTATTCAGAGACATATACATCCTCTGCAAGCGCTTCGTGATCGATAAGTAATGCATATACTTGTAAGGACATCATTTTCTAGTTGACTTTTCTTTTTCCTTTACTGGCTTGTAACGATCCGCATTACAGAAGCTGCAACTTTCTATGTCCTCCTTCTCCTTGTAGTACAACATGCAACCATTGCGACAATAATCTATCTTATCGTACCCCAGTCCCAGTTTTCGGACCATCATCTTTGACTTGTAGAAGTTTTTTGGGAGCTCTTTTGATTCCTTCGGTAAGATCTCTCTCGCTAGTTGTGTAATCTGATCATAGCAAGCTTGTGGCAAATTAAAATCAGACTTTATGCTCAACAACCGCATCGTCACTGACAGTACAGAATGAGTATCACAACCAGGATGTAGAGGATTATCTGCATCCTGAAACATATCATAGAACTCTTTCGTCTCGGGATTAGGATCCTCCGGATCAAAATTAGGTCCTGTCGTATCGTACACCATATCTCGTGCAAGATTCTGCAGGTCTCCATAATCAACAGAGCATCCTTCATCTTCGATGACAAAATCTGTTATAGCATTATCATTAAAAGCATAAGTAGTTGCATTCGCAACCTGTCTTTCCGCATATAGTTCATCTTGCGATGACCACATGTCATAATCACGTACGAAATCCTTACGGGTCAAATGATCTCTCACAGTCACCACTTCTTCGTAACGTCTATTGCAACAATTACGACATGGACACTTGATTTTGGTACCATCCATGTACTGAGCTTTGCTCATGGCATACTTAAGAAACACTTCCATGCCTGCCTGAAAATCGCCACTCACACCTATTCTGTTCTCGTGTTGTCATTTGTACATCCATGTACGATCAAAGAAGTAACGATCCATCAAAGATTGGAGGTAAAAATCTGTATCACAAGACTAACAGAATTACTATATAATCATGTACTCACTAATAACCGGATGTAACTGGAGTCCTTGGGCCTATCATGCAGTAATTGGTGGATCCGCTGGTATAGGCCGGATGTACTTAGTATCGACCGTATCAGATTAGTATCGATCTATCGGTTTGGTATAGGACGTATCAGATTGGTATTGGCCTTAACAAATTGGTATCGTCCTATCCGATATGTACATGTATCAGCCGTATAGCTAGGATTCATATTGGCCTTATCGATTTGGTATTGGTCATATTCGATAGGTATCGGCCATGTCGGATTAGTATCGCCGTTTTGGATTAGTATCGTGGAGGGTTTAGTAACAAATGTACTTGGATTTCTCTCTTCTCGAGCTAAAGTACCATTGCAAGAGAGTCACCAAATCGTGATTGGCCAGTTACAGTAACATACATGCTTCCTTTTCCATTAGGAAAAGCGAGATTGAAAAAGAAGCATGTATGTTCTGTAACTGGCCAGCTACGCTCTCGTGACTCTCTTGTAATGGTAATCTAGCTCTAGAAGAGAGAAATCCAAATACAGTTGTTACTAAACCTTCCACCATACTAATCTGATATTGCCGATACTAATCCGATATGCCGATACCTATCGGATATGGCCGATACCGAATCGATAAGGCCAATACGAATCCTAGCTATACGGTCGATACATATCGGATAGGACGATACTGATACGGTCTATACCCAACCGATAGACCGATACTAATCCGATACGGTCAATAATTATAAGTACCTACGGTCGAGGAGGTTGATCCGCTGGTACATCCATGTACGATTAACGAAGTAACGATCCATTTCAATTTGGATGTAAAAATCTGTATCGTAAGACAAACTAAACATAATTAGTTCGATACCGATACTCAACGAAATAGTCCGATACCGATACCGATATAGATTGGTGGTGGGACGAGCCATAATCCGCTGATTTGGTTTTGGTTTTGGCTTTGGTTTTGGTTTTGGTTTTGGTTTTGGTTTCGATTTCGGTTTCGAACATACTAAATTTTAAAAATTTCGGTTCGATTTCGGATTTGAATATACTAAATTCGGTTTGGTTTCGGTTTTCAATATACTAAATTTACTTATTCGGTTTCGGTTTTGAATATACTAAATTATGTTCGATTTTGGTTTTGAATATACTAAATTTGGTTCGGTTTCGGTTTTCAATATACTAAATTTACTTATTCGGTTTCGGTTTTGAATATACTAAATTCGGTTCGGTTTCGGTTTTCAATATACTAAATTTACTTATTCGGTTTCGGTTTCGGTCCAAAGTTTATATATACTCCTATATATATATATATATATATATATATATATATATATATATATATATATATATATATATGTGCGTGTGTACCGAATATATATATATATATATATATATATATATATATATATATATGTGTGTGTGTGTGTGTGTGTGTGTGTGTGTGTGTGTGATATATATATATATATATATATATATATATATATTCGGCACACACACACACACACCACACACACACACACACATATATATATATATATATATATATATATATATATATATATATATATTCGGCGCACACACACACATATATAAAATATATATATATAAATTTTATATATATATATATATATATATGTGTGTGTGTGTGTGTGTGTGTGTGTGTGTGTGTGTGTGTTCTGCCCCCCCCGCGGCCAGCCACCCCCACGGCCAGACCCTAACCCCCCCTAGCCCACCCCTAACCCCCCCACCACCCCCTCCCACCTCCACCCCCACGGCCCCCCGCCCCCCCTGCAAGCCCACCCCCCCGGGGCCAGCCTCCTCGCAGCCAGCCCCCCCGATGCCCGCCCCCTCCCACCACCCCCACCCCACCACCGCGAGCACCCCCCGCGGCGACCCCTACCACCGCCAGCTTCACCCGCGGCGACCCCCACCCTCACCCCCAGCCCCAGCGGCCAGCCCCCCCTCGCGGCCAACACCCCCCCGCTGCCTGCCCCCTCCCACCACCGCCGGCTCCCCTCCGTCCCCACCGCCGCCCAAGAGAGAGGAGAGAAAGTTACCTCGATGTTTACCCGCGTCCAAGAGAGAGAGAGGAGAGAGAAAAATTGGGAGAATAAAATTTTTTCTCCCGTCGGTTCAACTTAAGCTAGGCTTTAACTTAGCGACGGATAAAATCCGTCGCTACTTAGTCGTTAATCTCACGTGATTTTTTAAAATTTTTCCAACCACTTAGCGACGGACTGTATGTCCGTCGCTAATATCCCATCATCTGGTCGACGGATTATCCGTTGCTAAGTAGTCGTCAATTCCCCCGCCAACTAGTGACATTTTCTCGCAATTTTTTTAACATTCTCCCGCCAATTAGTGACTACCGAGTGATTACTTGCCGACGGATTTTTATTTCGTCGCTATATAACCGACGGCGTGCCGACATATAGGCGACGGATGTTCACCCTTAAAAAAAAATTAGTGCGCGATTAGCCGGGAAGTCGTCACCAGGTTGTCGGTAGTCCGTCGCTACTGACGACGGATTTATTCCGTCGCTAAAACGTCGTCGCCAATTAACTGTATTTTGATAGTGTCTTGAATTCTCTGGTCTGTACCAAGTTGGCTTTAGCCAGTTGTTTGGACAGGGAGTCCATCTTTTGCTGAGACCGCATCTCGTCCTCAACATGGATCTCTTGCAGGAGATCATCCATGCTAATGTCCAGCTTCTTCCGATGCATTCTTGCATAGAAGTTGCTCCATCCAGCAGGAAGTTTCGAGACTATCCCTCCAACGACAAATTTGTCGACGAGGGACATCTTCTCGTCATCCAACTTCTGGCGCAACTTCAGAAATTCCTTCATTTGAGGCAGCATCGCCTTCTCGATTATGCCCTTGATTCTCTCCTTCACTAAGTCAATGACAATAAGACAACCATTTTGAAAGCTTAAAATATTTTCATTCAACAATAGTTACTTGTTACTTAACATCAGTTGATAATCCAAAATATCGAAGGAACCATGTGAGATTTTAGGGACCAAGACTATTTTAATGGATAACAATAGAACGACTATGGGTGATGACACAATATCAAAATTGAATAACATGAACCTGGTTCAAAAGATATATGGCAATGTGAATGATGCATAGCAAATTTGTAATTTTAGAGAGCTGTAGTAGATTTTGTCAGCTTACAGTATATTGTATGTTTCTGGAGCGGGGGGGGGGGGGGGGGGGGGGGGGGGCGGGGGAGGGGGGGGGGGGGGGGGGGGGGGGGGTTTCAAGCCACAACGGTGCTATCATTGCAGGAGTTGTGAGAGGAGTTAACAGTCTTTTGCTTCTATGCCTTCCTACTGTTCCTGTGGATAAGAAGTTTCAGAAAGACAAAAGGCTTGGAGAGGCCAGGAATCAAAATTGCACCTTTATTTATTTAGTTTCAAAAGGTTCGCAGTATCGGTATCAGACAATTCCTATGAGTATCGGTATTGGCAGTATCGACAGTATCGGTGGTTTCAGATCGAAGTATAGAAAAGCAATTAATTATTAATAAATTATTGACATTTTATAAAATATATTTTATACATTTAGGCATAATTTTAGGTATTTCAAGTGTTTTTTCTTAGTGGTTTTGAAATTGAAAGAAATAGTAACCACCCTTGCCGATTGGTTACATGCGATAGATAAGTTTTTTTTTTTTTTTTTACATTACTATGATTTTACACCCTTGTTGATTCGTCTTTTTTTTTTCAATTTTCTTTGTTAAGTTGACCGGAAAAGAGGCCTCCAATGTCGATATCGGTCGGTATCGGATCGGTACATGCCAAACCGTATTGATATCGAATGTATCGGATCGGTATCGGCTGATACTGCAAACTATGTTTTCAATGCTTATTAACATCCTGTGGAATATAGATACCTCGTCTATACCATGTTTCAGATTTCAATTTCTTCGATATGTTTGTTGGATTTAGTCAAGTCCACCTTTTAGAGACAACCCAGTGGAATGCCTACTTGTTTCACTAATAGTAGATTTTACGCATTTCCACTTGATTCGCATTATAGTGCAAGTGTTGGCCTGAGCTTTCTACTCTATAGTAAGGATAAACAGTAAACACATTGTGATATTCCGATGAGATATCCTACAATTTTATGATTAACACCGGGAAGCACAAGGCAACGTGATTTCTGGACAGAGTGGACATAGGTATGTTATCAACTACACCAACATTTACTCTGTTTTAGTGTCCTGTTGTTTCTTACAGTGTATCACTGCATGGGATACTGCCCTTGGCTTGGCCTCATGGAGTAAAATCATCCCCACGAGAGCCAACTATGGACTTGAATAAGGAATATAGTGGATTGATTGGTCTACATAATCCAATAGAACTACATATAAGAGTTAATATATGTATTAGTGACTCACTGCATGACTGTCTTAAAGCCCTATCAGGATTCTACTCTCATGTTAGAGAGGTTGCTGGGAGAAACACCCTTAAGGAACTAAGATATCCCAAAATAACTTACAATTGTGAGGGTAAACTTGATTCGAAGCTTGTCAACTTCCCTTGGGGTTATGACTATAGCCAACGAGCTCTGACACATTGGTAATGCAATGTCTGTTTTTTGGTGAAGCAGTTATCATGTTGGATAATCAGGTTTGGTCAGAGAATATTAGGCTTAGCATTGAAAAGGAGCTAGTGTCTCTCAGACTGCAGGACATGCATCTCATTATCAGTCTGTTGCAGTTGACTGAACTTAATAAGTTACCAAAACTTAGTGTTATCCAAACAATATAGGCTGGCATATAACTAAATGCAAGCAATACATGAAATGTAGGGTAGGCACATCCCCAGTTTGGACAAAATGAATTCGATGCAGGAATGGGGAACCATTGTCTAACGACTACCAACTAACCAGTGAATCGCCTTTGCTGATGAACCTCGTATTCATGAAATATTTCTCTAATCCATACATGTAAAACTGACCGCTAGAGTGGCACTGGCACAAACCATAGTTGCAGTATCGGCCGATACCGACCGATACTGATACCGATCGATACCGACTTTTGTGGTCGCTTTTTCCGTTAATTCAACGAAGAAAATTGAACAAAAAGACCAATCAACAGGGATGTATGTATTATTATTTTTTTTCTAATTTATTAATAATTTGCTTTTTGATGCCAAAAAAGTCGATACTCCGATCCGATACTTATAGGAAGGGTCCAATATTGGTTTTGATACTGATACTGCAAACCTTGGCACAAACACGGCACACAGACAAGATACTGATTTTAGTATGTCCAGGTGCATTATAATTGTTGATGTAGGCATAATGCCCTTTAAGTGTCTGATAAGAACACGACACGGATAGAACACCAATTTTGGAGTTTCCATGCTTCCTGGGGTCAGCTTAGACCACGAGGTGAATTTTTAAAAATATGACTTTATGTGGGGGTACCAAAGAGATAATCATGGTATGGTTATGAGAAATCTTGTCCTGAACAAAACGAAGAATTATTTGAGTTCCCTTGAGGATATCAAAATACAAAACCTTTTATTGTTGTCGCAGTGAGAACGAGAGAATTGCATTAGTGATGGAGACCTAAGTTTAGATTAATTTTATTTGAGTTTGGTTTATTTATTAGCTTTCCTCTGGGTCTGACTTTGAGTCATGTTTTAGTTAGATTACAGTTTTCTTTTATTTGAAAACTTATTTACTTGCTGACCAAGTGTAAAAGGCTATATATAAGGTTGCAGTCAGAACTTAATAGATAGTTGAATGAATTGAGATTTTGAGAGATGCATGTTAATTGCAACTATGTGTGAAGCCAGAAAACCCCACATCCAATCATCATCAACATCCATCTTAGCCAAGAAGTACAGATGCTATTGCGGTTGAACCTTGAATCTTTGGACATGAAAGCTTCTGAGGGGAGGAACTACTCCCAAGAATAAGATTCGGGTATGTTTTTGTTATCCGATTGCAAAGTGTTGTGATTTTTTAGGGTGTAGACTTGTGAGATACACTAATTCATTGCTTGATTTACGTGGATATCTGGTTTTCCATTGCTTTATCATTATTTAAAATTGTATCAAGACATTGATGCACGTCACACTAGTTTCATTCGTTAGCATCTTGTCTATGGTTCTTGCATCCGCTTGTTTGACGTGATCATCAACATCGTTCCATCAACATTTTCCTTTACTTGTATCACACATGGTACAAGAGCATAGGCTAGGCCATTTCATGCTGCTTAGTGGTAAGAACTCTAGGGAAGAGATCAGTCATCTGAATTTGCACATATACTTATTGTTGAGGACTTAAGTTTGATTATACAAAGACAAACTTCCTATTTCAGATTCATTGAGTTTAAACGAATCTTCAGATTTATTGGGTTTGAACGAATCTTCATATTCATAGGGGAACGAGTCTTCATATTCATTAGGTTGAACGAATTTTTGTTGGATTTTGGTTTTTGACTGTTCAGAGGAGTTGCGACTGTTTGTTCACTTTTAGATTAGTTCTGATTGTTGGAAGATGTATACATGTTCATGAAAAGGCATAAGAATTTTTATATCTACCTTAGTATACCCAAGCCTCAAACATCACAAGCATAACACAAAATCATTACTACTTAACGGTTTCAAGAAGAAGAGTTTCAGATTTGTTGTCGATCTACATGTTTTTCTCAAGGCTTTGTTGTATCCTAGGAGGAGTATCCGCTTGAATCCGACACAAACTCTTTCCGAATAGGGGCGAATAACTTTCAAAAGAAAATGTCGACATACATATACGTCTCAAAGCCATTTTTTGTTTTATTTCTATTATTTTCACTAATAGTTGTCCATGGAGGTTTTCAAGGAAGAAATGGAAAATTATAGGTCAGAGAACATACAATGTTTACTTGATGAAGACTAAGTTAAACGCTTTATGTATTAGAAGCTCTTGAATAACCTTGTCCTGAAATTCACAAGTTTGACTCGTTGTCGACCAGAGCCACTCTTGAGTAGCCTGGTCCTCTTAAGCAACATGTTCTGAAGTTAGCCTATTCCCGCTCCAGTTTTGATACAACATTTCTGATCCGAAATCTTCAGAGAAGCTGTCTTTCCCTTTTCGATCGTACTATACCCAAGAAAATCTTTCACGGAGGCATTGAGTATCGGCCCAAGAGGGACCGAATGTACTCTTGTAATTGGTTATATTTTGGGACCAACAAGTTCCATGGTGTGTGATGATAAGATTGTATTAATCGATGATGCTAGAGATTAGATTTTAAAATAGAATAATGAAGAGAAACTTTGGAATCTCACGATTTCAAAATTAGGAAAAACTATGGTATGAAATGTAACTTCAACGAGAGGTCAAAGAGAAATGAGGGAGGGCTACACCATGATGGACGAGATACGAAGGAGCGCTTTTCAGTATTTATGATTTATTAAAGACAACCAGATTGAGACGAATGTTGTTCCTAGAATTAATACAAGTTGACCGGAATGGAATATCCTTTTGGAGTGCTTTGTAATCGCAAGAGACCGTTGAAGTTGACAGAAAAATTATATAAAAAATCTATTTGACCAACCATGCTTTATGGATTGGATTATTGGAAAATTAAAAACATGTCCAGAAAATGAGCATAACTGAAATGAGAATGTAAGATATGATAAAAATGAGCATCTTCATAGAAAGTTATAGGTGACAACAGTCGAGTCGAGGATAAGATGAGGGAAAATCGTCTCATGTGGTCAGGACATGTACAATGTAAACCAATATATGCAGGTTTATGAGCTATACATATTAGTAAAAAAAAAAAACTGGTAGAACTATGGGTAGAGCCTATAACTTGGACTGAGTCGGTAACTAAAGGATATGATTTTTGCTAGCGTGGCAACAACCATGACCCTATCTGAGTAGAAGAACACGATCCAAATAACCGACACCAAAGTTTTGGAGAGACTTGTTGGGTGTTGTTGTTGTAGGCTTGTAGCAAGTCTAAATGTTATAAACGAATTGAAATAGGAGAGATGCATGTGAATTGCAATTACCGGACAAACCCTAGGGTGTGAAACCCAAAACCACCACCTTCCTCCCTAGATGCTGCTTGTGCAACCAGACCTGAGCCTTCTCTTGAGCATGAGAAAACACCACCCCATTGAGCAGCCGCTTCATATCCTTGCACCGTCAGGCCATTTCTTTGTTAAACCATCTTAAAATAACCAAAAACCCTCATCCTGCAAACCACATCAGTCCAATTATTCTCCATTCTATTATAAAAAGCTTTCTATTCATCAAGTAAACCCTAATCTTACTTTAAAATTCGATTGCAAAGTTGTGATTTCTTACGGTTTCTATTAGAGTAACTATCTGGAACCCCCTAACGTTTGCTCATTTATCATCTAACCCCCATAATGTATTTTTTTCATCATGGAGCCTCCTTCCGCCGTTGGATCCAAGAATTCTCAAGTTATGCCAATTGTCCAACATAGAGTAATTTTATGCTTGTGGACAAAATTGCACTTCTTTTAACAATGTGAGCATTACATACTTTCTTTCCCATGAACTCATTCAATTTACTAAATCCTAAATTTTCAAATTTCATTCAAACTCTAGATCCTTACCAAAAAGACTACTACCAAATCTCCAACTCAAATAGATTTTCTTCATGATTTCTTCATACGGTTATTATGTTGTGCCCCCGAAGAAGTCACAATATTTTTAACTCTAAATCCTAAATTCTCACCCAAACTTTGACATTGTTGTTTGTGCCTCCAAATATTTATGCAATTTAACTATATTTTTAACTCTAAATCCTAAATGCACGCATCTCCAATCAAGCAATTTGCTAGCATCATTAACAGGTTTGACTTCAGTACCCTCCAGAAAAGTGATCTTTCGCCTAGAGATCAGGGAGAGACGTATCGACCGAGACCACTCAGCATAGTTCGGTCCACGAAAAACAATAGGAGTAATGATATTTCCTGGTTGATCAGCAGAACTCAGAAAATATGGATCCTTCGGATTAGGATAATTTGGGTTGTGTGCACCGCCACCGCCAGTCGCGATGGAGTAGCTGGACGCAGCATCATCTGCCATCGCGGATGTCGGGTGTACAAAAATTTTGTACAACTCCGACGAATCGACCGCGGATGGACAGGGTCGGCGGCGAATCGGCCGCGATCAGGGGCGTCGGATCTGGCGCGAAGGGGCGAGCGGATGTCAGGTGTACAAAAATTTGTACAACTCCGACAAATCTGCAGCTGATGGACGGGAACAGATGCGCGAATCGGCACGGTCGGGCGCGGATCGGCGCTGTTAAGGTCGGTGGCGGGGCTGTCACGGTCAGGCGCGCGAATCGGCTCGGTCGGGCACGGATCGGCGCTGTCAGTGTAACACCCAGTTTTCCAGATGAGGGTAATTTTAAAATTTTATAATTATAATTATTATTTATTGATAATTATTTTATATTATAATTTTTGGTGATTTTTAATCTTTTTTAAACTATTTAAAATTATGACTTGTGATTTTGACATTTTACTATTGTTTGGTTTTAATTTCGAGGAATTTGTCACCCCCAGTTTTCAGGAACAGGAGTATTTTTGTCATTTTATATTTTTGAAATATTTTTGAAATTTATTTTATTATTTATGATATTGTTTTGGGGTTATTTGAGTCGGGTTCGAATTTCAGCTCAATCCGACTTGAAACGGGGACCCGGGGGTAGTGTTGACTTTAGTGGACCCACACATTAGTTAGCTATGGCCCACATGATAGAAATATTTTAGTTAGAGGTTAGACTAATTATTATGGATAAGGTTAGTGTGATTAGAGACTTTAGAATGACTAATTTAGCCCCAACCAATTAGCCCTTTCCTAATACTAATAGAATAGGTTAGTGGGGGCATTTTGGACCTTACCATAATAGGGCAAATAGCCCCATATGGCCAGCCACTTTGGGAGAGGATAGGCTCAAGTTCATTTCATTATTCTCATCCACACTCTCTCTCTTGTTCTTCCCCAAATTCCTAGAGAGCAATCCCTAGCAATTTCTTCACCAAATCCTTCCATTTCGCCACCAAATCTTCTTCTTTCCTTCTCCATTCTAGCCAAGGAGGAAGCTACCCAAGTTTGGGAGGATTCGGAGCTCGTTCGTGTCCTTTTGGAATCTTTACGTTCGGTGTCGCTCCGGAAAGGCTTTTCTTCGATTCGATCTACCGGGAGGTATAAATCCCTTCTCCTTTTCATTTCCACATACATATAGGTCTATTTTGAACCCATAGGAATGACCCACATGGTTGTATCTCCATTTGTGTCCATTTCGTGTCCATTTGGAGGTCATAGGAGTGTCCTTTGTGTTGTGGTTGTGTCCATATGGGAAAACCCAAAATTTGGACACACTATGTGTTGTTGTTATGTATGAATGAATTATTACATGTTTAATCTCATATTTTTGTATTGGAGATGTGTTCTATAGTGTCTCATATATATATATTAGTGTAGAGAGTGAGTTCTTGATATATTATGTTATATACTTGTGTTCTTTTGTCTCAAACTACCCAAATTTGTCATAATTTTTATCCACGTTTTTAGTAGCAATAGCAACTTAGAAATATCATAACTTTTAGCTTCAAACTCCGATTTATCTTCCATTTTTTTAAAAGAACCGTATCGAAGTTAGCTTTCCAAATATATATATTTTAATAAGCCAAATTCTTTCTGTAACTTTCTGTAGAATTATTTGAGTGTCAGCTGTACGAAAGACGAACGCGTTTCGATATTTTTGCGATTTCGGGAGCTTCCGGACACGAAAATGCGCTCCGTTTGAAGTTTCGGAAAGCTAACATGAAGTACTACAACATACTTTAATCCTAGAATTTAGCGAATGCCCAATTGGTACAGTATTGGTTTTAAGTAAAAGAGTGACTATACGATATATGCATTTTGTGTAACCTATGAGCCTATGTAGTATGGATATTAAATGAATATAGAGTATGTAATGCATGATATGTTAGATGAATGAAATGATATATATGATATATATTCTATTTACATTAATGTATATATGGTTCAATGCAAGCATGTAGGAATGCAATTAATGTAATATATGTAAGCAATGCATAAATGCATGAATGAAAGAATGATATACAATGCATGCATGAAAGTATATAATGAATGCTAGATATAAATGCAAGGTATATATGTAATGATAGATATGAATGCATAATGTATAAATATTGTAAATGCAATATCAGATTTTATATGTAGACATAGAACCAATGCATAGCTGATATTTAGATTGAATGTTAGTTCATTTTAGGTTGTTCGAACACTGAACTGTCCATGTAAGCATATATACCTTCCTTTTCCTATTGCCAAGCCAATTTTAGTTTTCAATATAGTAGAATGTCTATGAATGTAATGTTAACCTTCAACCCCTTAATTCGAAATGTTAGTTAATTTCAGTATTAGACAATACATGAGTTGTATGCATATGGGATGTTGGCTTAATGGCAGATTTCAGATAACATGGTTCATTTTATGTGGTTAGTTACACCAGTTTATGGGATAGCTCGCTTTAGTTTATATGTAAATGTGGAACTAAACTGAGAATGAACTTCACCCTCTGCACAAGGACACCCCACTCTATATCAACCACCATGCCATGTAACCCTTCTCTAAATAATTGCTATAATATATATAGATTTATGCAAAGTATAGATGCATGTTAGTTATAACTTAAATAGTCTCTACTCTAATGTATATAGATGTATACTTGTAGCCATGCATGTTAAGTATAATACATGTGTAATGTAGATGGGTTAGCTTTGTGCCATGTGTAGTGTAAACTCATAACTAGTATTGATTTCTCTTTTCATGTACACCTCCATGTTCACACACACACATAGCTTTATATGTTAGTTCTTTTCTCTTATATATATATATATATATATATATATATATATAATGTTGAACATGCATGAATATGATTTATCTTGATATGTGACTTGTGTTAGCTTGTATAGCCTTGGATTTGTATGGTGTGTACTAGCTAGGGTAGACTAGTTAGGCCTAGTGAGACTTCCTTGAGTCTATGTTGACCCAGTTGACCTATCTTTGACTAGATAGTTGACTAGAGTTGACCAAGTATTGACTTTAGCCTAGTTTGACCTAGACAGCATGTAGATGTATTGTAGCAGTCTTTTTCCTTATTTTAGACATGTTGTAACTTGTGTTGCTCTGATTAGAAGACGGACATCTCTCCTCAGGAAGTACATTTACTTCAGACATTCAAATACGAGGCGACTACATTCTCTGACCGTTTCATACTTGCCTGGATTTACATTCTTGCTCTAGATTACTGTACTTGATGTTGACACGATTGTTATCACGGATTGGTACTATAAGGATCTTCTTTTGGGATGTTATCCCCTTGTATTCACTAGATACATATTATGATGTACGTTTCACTTCCATATTGTATTTACTGAATACCTATATCCTTGTACACTCATTGTGCATATTGTACTCTTATTATCACATGAGTTCCAGGGATAGACCATTGTACACTATTGTATAACATTGTACAACTATTGTATAACATTGTACACCTATTGTATAATATTGTACATCCATTGTATAACATTGTACACTATTGTGCAAGATAACGTAACTGGAGTGGATCCTTGTGTATTGATTATGGAGGGGAAGTAGAATTGGTTATGTAATCAAATCCTATTGTACAAGATTGTATAACTATTGTATATGTCTATTGTACACCCACGTACAATGGAGTTACCATTACATTTTCCTAGACCGTTTACATAACCATATTGTACTCTAAATCACAGTAGGCTTACAGTTCTTACTTATCATATTTAGATATTTCCTGTTATCAAATCTCTACTGTTTTTCATACACTTCTTTCTTTCAGCGTTTCATGTACCTTACTCTATTGCATGCTTTATATTTCCTAACATGATATGAACTGCGTGAGATGTTTTGTGCTTCCTTTCGTCCTGACTGGACCTATTGAAAATTTTACAGAGGATGATGAGGAACCCTGCACCCTTACTTGGAGTTTGCCTAGTTGACACTCGCGACCTGGACCCCTGGGGAGGTTCAGGCAGCTGCTCAGGATGATACCTTGTATAGTGTAGATAGCTTAGACTGTTCCTTCTTTTCATGCTTAGCTGTTGTCTTTATTTTCAGAGTTGTATATTTTAAAGATGATGAGACTTGTATTCCCTTTCTGCTGTACCTCAGTAGAGGATTTCTTATCTATTTCTATCGTGCTATATTCTACCTTAGATTGTGATTGAATTGTACCTCGGTGTTGGCCTCCTTCTGGAGAGAGTATATTTTATGTTATGTAGTTATAGTTCATGACCTAGAACAGCGTTCTATCGCCGACACTGCGGCATAGGCTGGGCGTTGTTACGTTCTTGTACCTTCACGGTGGGTGCGGGTCGTGACACATTTTTAGTGGTGGCCCATGCAGGTCGAGTTTATGTAGTGGTATTCGAACTAGAGTATCACTACAGCCTGCAGTAGGATTAGGATATTTTGGAGGTACTCAATCACATTAGAAAAAACTCTTAATCAGATTCCTTTTTATCAAAAATTGTTGCTTATTGACTTCCCTTGAATATAAACTGTCCTCCTTTGAATTTTTCGCTTCATTCTCAGAAATTGCTTCTTGTTTGATCAGTTTTCATGATGGTTATGAAGATACGATCTCATCGCTTCGATTCGGGGGATACTATCGAGAGGCTGGCCACCTCTCATCCCGTTCATCAGGGCCTCGAGACCGCAGCTTCTGTTGTGCCGACTCAGGTTGGCGTTTCTGCTATATTGGAGGTGCACCTCTATCTGTACAGAGATTTTCTCCCGTCATTTCTGATTTCTTTCAGCATCGGTGATTCATGCAGCATCAGCAGTAGACCAGGGAAAACTAGCAGGGCGAGCTATCGTCAGGACAGTCAAGGATGCGCAGACCATTGGAGATCTTACTGCAAGTTCCGTTCTTCTCAATTCTATTCCCGCAATTGTCTTTTATAATTACCTTGAAATTCGATTCCATCTGTTCCTTGTTGATTGATTAATTTTGTCATGTTACTCTTTTGTTGTGTTTGTTTTTTCTTCTGAGAAAATCATATGGGCTAGGTCGCCTAAATCATGGAATCTAGAATCCTCGATAGTCGTGTTAGTTGGCATAGTGAGAACATGTAGTCAGATTTTGGATGTATTCTCGGGTATGGGAATTTAAGGTTTTTGCCGTCGCATGCGACAGTACGAAAATTTTAAATACCATGAACCTAGAGGTACGTACCTTAGTCAAGGACTCTGTGATTATCGTAGCCTTGCTCACTAGCATGATGAAGACTCTGGACAACATGATTTTGGACAGATGCATATGATTAATAGATTGTATCTTGAGAAGGTTTAAATATCATACCCATTTGATTGTTATAAATGACTTAAGAGTAGGGATATTTAGTTTTGTAGAGCTTATTCATAGGTAGTTCCTTCATAGTATAATGGTATGATGACTTGTAGAGTGTCTGTACCCTAGAGGTGATAGTTAGCATTGGTGTTAGAATAGTAACCTATTGCAGATAATTCTCCTGTTATCTATAATACCAACCAGTTACACATAGGATGTTAGTATGCCTTACATCCTTGATGATTATTACTACTTTTCCTTACCTTTTCCAGTGAGGCACCCATGACCAGAGCCTGCCTTTGAGTATAGTTATAGTTTCACCTAAGACCGAGAGGTCTATTTGCATAGATAGATTGCAGATGATATTGGCATATGGGATATAGGTTAGTTGGTATCTATAGGCCATTGTTGTATAGGGTTATAAACATGTTGTTTAGCCTATACTTGGTTTAGTTTTCCATTTTAGTTAAGTTCCCTTCGTGTTGAGTTCCTTTGTGTTGATCACCTTTATAGGCAGTGTGCAGACCCTTCACTAGATACCATGTCCCCTTAATTCAGACCATTCATCCTTAGCCTAGTTCTAAGCATTGTTTCAGACCCTTATAAGTTTAGTCTGCCTTAACCCTTGGTTGATCAGTCATGTATATATATAGATGATATACTTAGGATATATGTGATGGGTTGTTGTTCTTGAGCATATATATATATATATATATATATATATATATATATATATATATATATATATATATATATATATATGTGGTATTCGGTATTCATGTGCTTAGCTTGTAGGTATTTAGTTATAGGTGACTTGATAGGATTGGGAAGTTAAGAGCTAGTCTATTATAGAGTTTCTCTTTTGCTAAATTCTAGTTGCCAACACCTAAATAGCTAGCATAGGTAAAACCCTAAGAAGTTGACCAGTTGATGACCAAGTACTTGGATGTTGAGAAATTGACTAGTGATTGACCCTTGACTATGTTTGACCTAGAAGGGGGTGCGATCATCTTAATTTCGAGGACGAAATTTTTATAAGGTGGGTAGGATTGTAACACCCAGTTTTCCAGATGAGGATAATTTTGAAATTTTGTAATTATAATTATTATTTATTGATAATTATTTTATATTATAATTTTTGGTGATTTTTAATCATTTTTAAACTATTTAAAATTATGACTTGTGATTTTGACATTTTACTATTGTTTGGTTTTAATTTCGAGGAATTTGTCACCCCCAGTTTTCAGGAACAGGAGTATTTTTGTCATTTTGTATTTTTGAAATATTTTTGAAATTTATTTTATTATTTATGATATTGTTTTGGGGTTATTTGAGTCGGGTTCGAATTTCAGCTCAATCCGACTTGAAACGGGGACCCGGGGGTAGTGTTGACTTTAGTGGACCCACACATTAGTTAGCCATGGCCCACATGATAGAAATATTTTAGTTAGAGGTTAGACTAATTATTATGGATAAGGTTAGTGTGATTAAAGACTTTAGAATGACTAATTTAGCCCCAACCAATTAGCCCTTTCCTAATACTAATAGAATAGGTTAGTGGGGGCATTTTGGACCTTACCATAATAGGACAAATAGCCCCATATGGCCAGCCACTTTGGGAGAGGATAGGCTCAAGTTCATTTCATTATTCTCATCCACACTCTCTCTTGTTCTTTCCCAAATTCCTAGAGAGCAATCCCTAGCAATTTCTCCACCAAATCCTTCCATTTCGCCACCAAATCTTCTCCTTTCCTTCTCCATTCTAGCCAAGGAGAAAGCTACCCAAGTTTGGGAGGATTCGGAGCTCGTTCGTGTCCTTTTGGAATCTCTACGTGTCGGTGTCGCTCCGGGAAGGCTTTTCTTCGATTCGATCTACCGGGAGGTATAAATCCCTTCTCCTTTTCATTTCCTCATGCATATAGGTCTATTTTGAACCCATAGGAATGATCCCCATGGTTGTATCTCCATTTGTGTCCATTTCGTGTCCATTTGGAGGTCATAGGAGTGTCCTTTGTGTTGTGGTTGTGTCCATGTGGGAAAACCCCAAATTTAGACACACTATGTGTTGTTGTTATGTATGAATGAATTATTACATATTTAATCTCATATTTTTGTATTGGAGATGTGTTCTATAGTGTCTCATATATATATCTTAGTGTAGAGAGTGAGTTCTTGATATATTATGTTATATACTTGTGTTCTTTTTTCTCAAACTACCCAAATTCGTCATAATTTTTATCCACGTTTTTAGTAGCAATAGCAACTTAGAAATGTCATAACCTTTAGCTTAAAACTCCGATTTATCTCCCATTTTTTTTAAAAGAACCGTATCGAAGTTAGCTTTCCAAATATATATTTTAATAAGCCAAATTCTTTCTGTAACTTTCTGTAGAATTATTTGAGTGTCAGCTGTACGAAAGACGAACGCGTTTCGGTATTTTCGCGATTTCGGGAGCTTCCGGACACGAAAATGCGATCCGTTTGAAATTTTGGAAAGCTAACATGAATTACTACAACATAATTTAATCCTAGAATTTAGTGAATGCCCAATTAGTACAGTATTGGTTTTAAGTAAAAGAGTGACTATACGATATATGTATTTTGTGTAACCTATGAGCCTATGTAGTATGGATATTAAATGAATATAGAGTATGTAATGCATGATATGTTAGATGAATGAAATGATATATATATATGATATATATCCTATTTACATTAATGTATATATGGTTGAATGCAAGCATGTAGGAATGCAATTAATGTAATATATGTAAGCAATGCATAAATGCATGAATGAAAGAATGATATATAATGCATGCATGAAAGTATATAATGAATGCTAGATATAAATGCAAGGTATATATGTAATGATAGATATGAATGCATAATATATAAATATTGTAAATGCAATATCAGATTTTATATGTAGACATAGAACCAATGCATAGCTGATATTTAGATTGAATGTTAGTTCATTTTAGGTTGTTCGAACACTGAACTATCCATGTAAGCATATATACCTTCCTTTTCCTATTGTCAAGCCAATTTTAGTTTTCAATATAGTGAAATGTCTATGAATGTAATATTAACCTTCAACCCCTTAATTCGAAATGTTAGTTAATTTCAGTATTAAACAATGCATGAGCTGTATGCATATGGGATGTTGGCTTAATGGCAGATTTCAGATAACATGGTTCATTTTATGTGGTTAGTTACACCAGTTTATGGGATAGCTCACTTTAGTTTATATGTAAATATGGAACTAAACTGAGAATGAACTTCACCCTCTGCACAAGGACACCCCACTCTATATCAACCACCATGCCATGTAACCCTTCTCTAAATGATTGCTATAATATATATAGATTTATGCAAAGTATAGATGCATGTTAGTTATAACTTAAATAGTCTCTACTCTAATGTATATAGATGTATACTTGTAGCCATGCATGTTAAGTATAATACATGTGTAATGTAGATGGGTTAGCTTTGTGCCATGTGTAGTGTAAACTCATAACTAGTGTTGATTTCTCTTTTCATGTACACCTCCATGTTCACACACACACATAGCTTTATATGTTAGTTCTTTTCTCTTATATATATATATATATATATATATATATATATATATATATATATATATATATATATATATATATAATGTTGAATATGTATGAATATGATGTATCTTGATATGTGACTTGTGTTAGCTTGTATAGCCTTGGATTTGTATGGTGTGTACTAGCTAGGGTAGACTGGTTAGGCCTAGTTAGACTTCATTGAGTCTATGTTGATCCAGTTGACCTAGCTTTGACTAGATAGTTGACTAGAGTTGACCAAGTATTGACTTTAGTCTAGTTTGACTTAGACAGCATGTAGATATACTGTAGCAGTCTATTTCCTTATTTTAGACATGTTGTAACTTGTGTTGCTCTGATTAGGAGACAGACATCTCTCCTCAGGCAGTACATTTACTTCAGACATTCAGATACGAGGCGAGTACATTCTCTGACCGTTTCATACTTGCCTGGATTTACATTCTTGCTCTAGATTACTGTACTTGATGCTGACACGATTGTTATCACGGATTGGTACTATAAGGATCTTCTTTTGGGATGTTATCCCCTTGTATTCACTAGATACATATTGTGATGTACGTTTCACTTCCATATTGTATTTACTGAATACCTATATCCTTGTACGCTCATTGTGTATATTGTACTCTCATTATCACATGAGTTTCAGGGATATACCATTGTACACTATTGTATAACATTGTACAACTATTATATAACATTGTACACCTATTGTATAATATTATACATCCATTGTATAACATTGTACACTTTTGTGCAAGATAACATAACTGGAGTAGAACCTTGTGTATTGATTGGGGAGGGAGAGTAGAATTGGTTATGTAATCAAATCCTATTGTACAAGATTGTATAACTATTGTATATGTCTATTGTACACCCACGTACAATGGAGTTACCATTGCATTTCCCTAGACCGTTTACATAACCATATTGTACTCTAAATCACAGTAGGCTTACAGTTCTTACTTATCATATTTAGATATTTCCTGTTATCAAATCTCTACTGTTTTTCATACACTTCTTTCTTTCAGCATTTCATGTACCTTACTCTATTGCATGCTTTATATTTCCTAACATGATATGAACTGCGTGAGATGTTTTGTGCTCGCTCCCGTCCTGACTGGACCTGTTGAAAATTTTACAGAGGATGATGAGGAACCCTGCACCCTTACTTGGAGTTTGCCTAGTTGACACTCGCGACCTGGACCCCTAGGGAGGTTTAGGCAGCTGCTCAGGATGATACCTTGTATAGTGTAGATAGCTTAGACTGTTCCTTCTTTTCATGCTTAGCTGTTGTCTTTATTTTTAGAGTTGTATATTTTAGAGATGATGAGACTTGTATTCCATTTCTGCTGTACCTCAGTTGAGGATTTCTTATCTATTTCCATCGTGCTACATTCTACCTTAGATTGTGATTGAGTTGTACCTCGGTGTTGGCCTCCTTCTGGAGAGTATATTTCATGTTATGTAGTTATAGTTCATGACCTAGAACAACGTTCTACCGCCGATACTGCGGCGTAGGCTGGACGTTGTTACGTTCTCGTACCCTCACAGTGGGTGCGGGTCGTGACAGTCAGGATCGGCGCAGATCGGCACTGTCGGGCACGGATCGGCACTGTCGGAATCGGGATCGGATCGGCGCGGATCGGCGCTGTCAGGTCGGGCACGGATTAGCGCATACGGTAGCGGGTCGGCGTGTACGGTGGCGGGTCGGCGCGTATGGCGGCGGGCGCGTACTGCGGCGGGCGCGTACGGCGGCGGATCGACGCGTACGGCGGCGGGCACGTATGACGGGGATCGGCGGGAGCGAGATCAGCGGATGGCTCAGTCGGAGCCGGAAAGGGAAGGGAGATGTAGAGTCTGGCGGCTAGGGTTTTTGGGAGGCTCTGATACCATGTAGGAAATAATAATACTTTTTTGCTAGATCTGATACCATGTAGAGGCTTTGAACTTATCCTGTGGATGGCTCTGATACCATGTAGAGGCTTTGAACTTATACACTGTGATCTGTGGGGACCATATCGTGTTCCGTCATCTAATGGGGAACGTTACTTTTTGACTTTGGTGGATGATTTTTTTAGAGTTGTTTGGGTTATTTTATTGACGGATAAGTGTGCTGTTTATTCTATGTTTCTTAAATTCATTGCTATGGTGAAGCGTCAGTTTGGGGCTGATATACGTCGTGTGCGGAGTGACAATGCACTGAATTTAATTGTTTAAGAGATTATTTTTCATCTCAAGGTATATTGTTCTAAACATCATGTGTTGGGACACCTCAACAGAATGGAAGGGTGGAAAGAAAACATCGACATATTTTAAATGTAGCCAGGGCATTGAGATTTCAGGGTTCTCTTTCCGTGAATTTTTTGGGGGAATGTATTCTGGGTGCATGTTATTTAATAAATAGAACCCCTTCTAGTATCTTGAATTTTAAGTCTCCTTATGAAGTTTTATATGGTTCGGCTCCTTCGTATGATCATCTACATATTTTTGGTTGTCTGTGCTATGCGTATGATTTGAAATCCCGACTTGATAAATTTGCTAGCAGAAGCAGAAAATGTATCTTTGTTGGGTATCCACTTGATAAAAAGGGATGGAAACTGTATGATTTGGAGACTAGTAAATTTTTTGTGTCCCGTGATGTTACTTTTTATGAAAAAGTATTTCCTGGGTGTGGCTCTGCTAGCGAGATATCTTCTGCGACACGCCATCCATCTATTGAGGTGCCGGGAGACGATATAGAGGCTTTTGGGATGGTGCCGGCTACGGTTGCTGAGGCCGGAGTGGTTGATGATGGCTCGGCACCGAGTGGCGAGGATGCACAGGTAGATGCAGAAGTATTGACAGGAGAGTCTGCTGGGGGTGATGCGGGTACTACTAATGATACAGGGGATACAGTGTTGCCAGAGGTACCCAACGAGGTAGTATTCGGAAGAGAAATGAGAAAGAAATTACAGCTAGTGCGATTACAGGATTTTATGACGAATGCTGTTAGAAGTAAAAGTTCCCCCCTCACCACAGTTCATCTGTTCCCGTCACTTCCTCAGGTACTTCGTATCATATAACACAATTTTTAACTTATGACATATTTACTGTTGGACACAGAGATTTTCTTGCAGCTATCACTGCAGGTGTTGAGCCTACTTCATATCGTCAGGCCTTGCGAGATTCAGGTTGGCGTACGGCTATGCAAACTAAAATACAGGCTCTGGAAGATAATGAAACATAGAGTCTTGTCGATTTGCCTCCTGGGAAGAAAGTATTGGGAAGTAGATGGGTATACAAAATAAAGTACAAATCAGACGGCAGTATTGAGCGCTTAAAGGCATGGCTGGTTGTGTTCGGTAATCATCAGGTTGAGGGGATCGACTATTCAGAGACATTTGCCCTGGTAGCTAAGATGCCTACAGTTCGGGCATTTTTGGCTGTTGCAGCTGTGAAAGGATGGACTTTGTACCAGATGGATGTGCACAATGCTTTTCTTCATGGAGATCTGACAGAAGAAGTGTATATGAAGTTGCCGCCAGGTTTTTCGCATAGTGAACCCAACAAAGTGTGTCGCCTGCGTAAGTCTCTATATGGATTGAAACAGGCACCACGTTGTTGGTTTGCTAAGCTTGCTGCTTCTCTGATATCCTATGGATTTATTCAATCTCATTTCGATTATTCCCTTTTCTCTCCTTTTAAAGGGAAGGTAGAGTTGTATGTTTTGATCTATGTGGATGATATGATTGTGTCTGGTAATGACACAGGTGCTTTAGATGCTTTCAAAAAGTACCTTAGTTCTTGCTTTCACATGAAGGACCTTGGTGTGTTGAAGTACTTCCTTGGCATAGAGGTGGCTCGGAGTGCAGAAGGAATTTCCTTGTGTCAAAGAAAGTATGCTTTGGACATCATTTCAGAATGCGGCTTGATGGGGTCTCGACCCCCTGGCTTTCCCATGGAGCCCAATCACAAGCTGGCAGAATCGACTAGTCCAAAGATGGCGGATGCAGAGTCTTATCAGAGGCTGGTTGCGAGGTTGATTTATCTATCGTTTACTCGCCCTGACTTAGCCTATGATGTACATATCTTGTCTCAATTCTTACAGGAGCCTCGACAAGATCATTGGCATGCTGCTTTGAGGGTTGTCAGATATCTCAAACATGCACCGGGACAGGGTATTCTTTTGAAAGCTGATTATGATCTTCGTCGTTCTGGTTGGTGTGATTCCGACTGGGCCAGTTGTCCCTTGACTCGCCGCTCTGTTACAGGTTGGTTGGTGTTTCTGGGAGGGTCTCATATTTCTTGGAAGACCAAGAAGCAATCAACTGTTTCCCGATCTTCCGCTGAAGCTGAATACCGATCTCTTGCTGCACTTGTTTGTGAGTTGAAATGGTTGAAGGAGTTATCGGTGTGTTTGGGCGTTCACCAGGAGTCTGCTATGTCGGTGTATTATGATAGTTAGTCTGCCCTGCACCTGGCTCAGAACCCGGTATTTTATGAGCGTAATAAGCATATTGAGGTGGATTTGCATTTTGTTTGCGATGCTGTTCGAGATGGCACCGTAATAGCCTCGTATGTTCCTACTTCTTCTCAACTAGCTGACATCTTCACCAAGCCCCTTGGAAAGCATGTGTTTGATTCTTTCCTTCCCAAGTTGGGCATTTGTAACTTGCATGCTCCAACTTGAGGGGGGTGTTAGATTATATTTGTAAATGTAAATATGGTCCATAAGCCCAAATGTAGACACTATATCTATTGTAACAAACCCTAGCAATAGAAAAAGGCATTATTATTTCCTACATATCTTTTTGTTGAACAACATCATGTGTATTTTGAGTTTGGAAGATTCAAACCTCAAGTTTGAACCAAAGATTAAGAAACTCTAAGGATTCAAAGCTCAAATTTTAAGGAGAAATAGAGAATTACAGGATGGAAAGCTCAAATTTGGGCTAACATCTCTATATTCAAACACCCAACATATTTATTTATGAAGATAGAAAAATACAAGATTCAAAACTCAAGTTTGTAGAGAAATGGATATCCACTTGTAAAAAAGTAGCTATTGACAATAACACAGTCATACATTGTAATAAGTATTACAAAGTGAATTTGATTTAATTAGGATTTGAGAAGAACAAGTTCAGTTCAAATTTTGGGAGGAAAAAGAGAACACTTGAGAAAGAAAAGTTTAAGTCAGGGGATAACAAGAACAATATGGGTTAGGGTTTTACTGAAATAAATCCCTGTTTAAAGAAGGCAATTTTTGTCCATCTAATTTAAATTTACTCTAGAGGTACATGTCTTAATGGAACTTGGAAGGGGTCTCCGTCTCCATGATGAAAAAACGTGCGTTTGATGATAAATGGACAAACATGAGGGGGGTTTCCAGATAATTACCCTTTCCATTACTTATTTGTGAGAGATGTTGATTCATGCTTTATTTACATGGATCTCTTGTTTGCTCTTGCATTATAGTTATTTATGATTGCATAAACACATCGATAACTGTTGCATTTCACATTACTTTCATACATTATCATCCTGTCTAGGGTTTGTCTAAGGGTCCTTGGATCTGCTTGCTTGATTGTGATCATCTACATTGTTCTATCTAGACTTCCCTTTAGTTATTTATTCTACATCAGATAGACTAGCTCACAATATGATGCAAGTATAACGAATATAACTTATCATCATGACTTGCTTTTAACTGCCACCTCAATATAACTCCTGTCAAATTTGGCTGCAAGAATACGTTTTCATTTGATTCTACGAAGCGGTGGCCTATATGACTTGAATTTACCACAACATTGGCAGAATTCTTGACAGGTATTTTGGTAGGTTTATGGAGACCAAGCACAAGTATAAAGACTGTGGCCTGAAGAAGAAGGTATCCTCGATATTACCTGTCAGTTGTTGGTTCTGATGGAACTGGGGATTCCCAGGACCCTTCCTTTGGTGTGCGTATTGATCGATCGAAAGTTAAACAGATCTAATACGTGTTCTAACCCTTCATAGGCATAAACTAGGGTTCACGAATTATACCTGCGGCAGAAAGGAGACAAGTAATTCCTGGCAATCTCGAGCGGACGACCCCAAGATCTTCTGCACGTATTCCTTCCTCAAGTTGGACGTCGTGTGGGCGACGATCTCCCAACCTTTTTTTTCTCCTTGGCAGCCCTCTCTTTCTCTCCTTACGTAAATCACGAATTTAGAGAAAATTTTAGATTTCTGATCAGTCATCTGGCGGCCAGAGAATAGAGGATATATATAGGCTACGGCAGGGACCATGAGAAGAAATTAGGGTTAGGCCTCATAACGGATCTTGATATTCCGTGTTCAGTCCGAACACACAATCCAGGCCCATTAACAATAGCTCGGTCCACTAATGAGCTATTGTTGCACTACCTCCCTAATCCCAAATTATGTTTTATGGGCTCCTTTTATTATATGCTCGTTTGGCTCCCCATGTTAAGATATCGTATGTCCGTCGATCAAATTAAGTTACTGACAACTATATTGATTCGACATCTTTTATCCTTAAGTAGTACCGCTCAACTTTATTTGTCATGTCGGATATAATCCACCTGCAGGGTTTACATGACAATCCTTATGAGCTCCTTAAGAGGACATCATCAACCCGATGTATCGGGACATAGATTTTATTTATAATCAACAGCCCATCATACATACAATGTTATTACCCAATTCATAGAGGTTGTTGATCCATAATGAATCTCACTCTTTTATGAGTCAAAGTAATGCACACTGCATATACATGTCCGTTATTATATCCGGATTAAGAGCACAAGCATCCATAATAACAGAGGTGTTTGTTCTCTTATGTAGTCAGTACAAAGAGAACAACCTCAAGTGGTCCTGTTCAATACACACAAAGTGTACTAGTATAAACCTATAGTCAAGATAGACTAGTACTAGATTACACTACAACCTTTCCAATAGATTGTCCAAGTCCATCTAGGTTGTGAACTATTTATATACTCCATAGGAAACTGATAATATGATCTTCTGTGTGACACCACACACCATATTATCTACAATATAGAATATCAGACATTTGTATTAACACTTGCAACAAATACAATATGCAAACATTTGCCCATATGATCCTCATTCAAAATTTAAGGAAATAAGGTTACTACAAAAGTGATGCTTTTAGTATATAACCCTAACAATCTCCCACTTATACTCAAAGCATTACTTTTCAGTATACTGTTACAAATCTCCCACTTATACTTAAAGCCATGCTGCTACACATCTGACTCCCATTCCCTCAACATGACTGTCAAAAGCCTTAGCTGGTAAGCTCTTTGTAAAGGGATCAGCCAGGTTGTTGGCTGATGCTATCTTGATCACAGCAACTTTTTCTTTCTTTACGAAATCTCGTATCATGTGGTACTTGCGCTCAATATGTTTGTCTGTCTTATGGGCTCGTGGTTCCTTCGAGTTTGCAACTGCACCACTTTTATCACAATAAAGTGTAATAGATTAGGCAAACTAGGTACCACATCCAAGTCCAACAGAAAGTTTCTGAGCCAAACCGCTTCTTTGGCTACCTCAGAGGCTGCCACATGCTCGGCTTCCATGGTGGAATCAGCGATACATTTTTGCTTGATACTCCTCCATACAATGGCTCCACCTCCCAAAGTAAATACATAACCTGAGGTAGATTTCCTGGAATCCCTATCTGACTGAAAATCTGAGTATGTATACCCCAAGGGAACTAAACTATCTGCCTGGTAAACTAGCATATACTCTTTAGTCCTTTTTCAGGTACTTCAAAATATGCTTTACGGCAGTCCAATGCTCTTATCCTGGGTTAGACTGATATCTGCTGACCATGCCTACGGCAAAGCAGATGTCTGGTCTCGTACATAGCATTGCATATATTAAGCTTTCTACTGCTGAAGCATAAGGAACTGCCTTCATATTCTCTATCTCTTTAGGTGTCCTCGGACACTGCTCCTTTGATAGAGCAATTCCATGTCTAAAAGGTAAGAAACCTTTCTTAGAATTTTGCATACTAAAATGAGTTAGTACAGTATCGATATAGGAAGCTTGGGATAAGCCCAACATCCTTTTCTTGCGATCTCGTAGAACTTTGATCCCAAGGATGTGACCTACTTCTCCCAAGTCCTTCATATCAAACTGTTTGGATAACCATACCCTTACATCAGATAGCACCTTCACATTATTTCCAATGAGCAAGATGTCATCCACATAAAGTACTAGGAACACCACCATGTTTCCGTCACACTTTCTGTATACACATGATTCATCCTGACATTGATCAAATCCATAGGATTTTATCACCTGAGCAAAACATATTTTCCAAGATCTGGAAGCTTGCTTAAGTCCATAAATGGACTTCTTGAGCTTACAAACAAGATGCTCATGGCCCTTTTTAATGAACCCGTCTGGTTGCTTCATATAGATGTCTTCCTCAAGACTTCCATTAAGGAAAGCTGTCTTGACATCCATTTGCCAAATCTCATAATCGAGATGAGCTGCAATAGATAAAAGAATTCGAATAGACTTAAGCATGGCTACAGGAGAAAATGTTTCCTCATAATCGATACCCTCTCTTTGAGTAAAACCTTTTGCTACAAGCCGAGCTTTAAAGGTTTCAACCTTACCGTCTGATCCTCTTTTTTTCTTATAGACCCACTTGCATCCAATGGCTTTTACACCAACGGGTGGTTCTACAAGCTCCCAGACCTGATTAGAATCCATAGATTCTATTTCAGATATCATTGCTTTTTGCCAAGACTCTACATCTTTATCTTGGAGTGCCTCATTGTAGGTACATGGATCATAATCTTGTTCCTCAGGGACGAAGTCTGACGACTCTCCTAAGAACATATATCTATCAGATTGTATCACAACCCTCCCACTACGACGAGGCACTATCGGTTGTGGTGTAACATTTGTGACACGTTGTGCAGTTATTTGTGGTTCATCCTCTTGTACTGTTGGTACTGAAGTACTTGGTGTCTCACGTCTCAGTTCTTCTAGAACAACTCTACTTGTGGGTTTATGGTTCATCACATAGTCTTCCTCTAAGAATCGGGCATTGGTGCTAACAATGATCTTCTGATCCTTAGGACTATAAAATAAACCTCTTTTCATTTCTCTTGGATAGCCTACAAACAAGCGTACTTCTGTACGAGATTCCAACTTATCTGCTTTCCCATTCAGCACATGTGCTGGACTACCCCAAATACGAACATGTTTCAGACTAGGCTTACGCCCAATCCACAGCTCTGTGGGAGTAATAGGTATTGACTTAGAAGGAACCAAGTTCAATATATAATCTGCAGTCTCTAAGGCATATCCCTAAAACGAATCTGGCAAATCCGAATAACTCATCATTGATCTAACCATCTCCATAAGTGTTCTATTCCTTCTTTCGGCTACACCATTCTGTTGGGACGTTCCAGGTGCAGTCAATTGGGATACAATCCCAACCTCTGATAAATAATCCCGAACTCTCCAAAGAGGTACTCGCCACCACGATCTGATCGTAATGACTTGATACATTTTCCATGACGTTTCTCCGTTTCAGCCTTGTACTCTTTGAATTTCTCAAAGCACTCAGACTTACGGCGCATCAAACAAAAGTATCCATACCTTGAATAATCGTCAATAAATGTGACAAAATATTCAAAGCCACCTCTAGCTTGGATAGTCATGGGTCCACACAAATCAGAATGAACCAATTCCAACACATCTTTGGCCCTATACCCCTTTGCCCTAAAAGGCCTTTTGGTCATTTTACCTTCCAAGCAGGATTCACAGACTGGTAGTGCCTCCACTTCCAATGAACTCAAAGGTCCATCTTCAACCAGTCTTTGTATCCTTCTTAGGTTAATATGCCCCAATCGCAAGTGCCAAAGATATGTTTGGTTCATACAAGAAGGTTCTTTTCTCTTATTTAAGTTAGATGACATATTATTCATTTTCATAAGTTGCATTGTGGGCAAAATATGATTAATGACATACAAATTATCAACCAATGCACCAGAACAGATAAAATGTTTCTTCTTTCTAATAACAATATTGTCATTAAAATAAACTGAATATCCATCCTTAACTAACATAGAAACAGAAACTAAATTCCTTCTAAGTGAAGGTGCATAAAGACAATCTCTCAATGTCAAATACTTATTTCCACCAAAAGATAAAGTAACATCTCCTAATGCAACGATCGATACTTTTGTAGCATCACCCATGAACAAGCATATCTCTCCATCACTGAGCCGTCTGGTTTCCTGGAACCCCTGCAATGTATTGCAGACATGATTAGTGGCTCCTGTATCTACACACCAGGTGCCGGTAGATAACACCGCTAAACATGTTTCAACTACTAGTAAATGAGATATACCTTCTTTGTTCCCTTGTTTGAGAAGTGGACAATCAGTCTTCCAATGTCCTGACCCTTTGCACTTGAAACATTTGCCTTTCGGTTTTTTCACCGTGCTTTGAGGTCCCATGCCATTTTTTGCTGAGTTTGCCTGTTTCTGAATATTCTTCTTCTTCTTACCGCCTTTTGGCTTAGAAGTAGAAGCCTTTTCAGAAACAAAAATATGACTACTCTGTCTAAAGAGAGATTCAGCATCCTGTAGCTCTTTTGTAAGTTCTGCCAAACTATACAACCTTTTGTTCATGTTGTAATTAAGGCAGAAATTGTCAAAAAATTTAGGCAGAGTCCCAAGAATGATATCGACCTGGGATTCCCCATCGATTTTAGCTCCAAGGATCTCTATCTCATTCAGATGACCCATCATCTTGAGAACATGATCCCTTACTGGTGTACCCTCGGCCATTTTTGTATTCATCAAACATTTCATAGCAAACTGCCTAGCTGCTCTACTCTGATGTCCGAAGAGTTCCTTGAGGTTATACATCATGTCATAAGCTGTGGCCATGGCCTGATGCTGATGTTGCAGTACATTTGACATAGATGCCAGAATGTAACACCGAGCCATCTCATCTGTCTTTTTCTACTTCTTATAAGCCTCTTTGACCTCTTCATAAGAGTTAGCATCAGGCTTAGATGTGCATTCCTCAACAAGTACATATTTGTACTCCTCAGCAGTCAGAACAATGTCCAAATTACGTTTCCAGTCAATATAATTAGGTCCAGTAAGTTTGTTTTCTTTAAGAATCACCATAAGTGGACTGAAAGAACCTATTTTTGAAATCCTGAGAATCACATAAATAAAATTATGTGGGGCAAAAAAAAACTTTTTGAATTAACTAAATATTGATTCCCTCAAAACAATAATAAGAAATCACTAACACCTTCAACACCATGAATTTAGCATGCCATGATAGTGTGGACGTATACAAATTCAACTTTGTTCAAGTAGATTTTTCTTATTAATTTTACTATCACGTCAATATAACTTTATGACAAATAAAATTAATATGCTGGTCTTGCTCTGGTCATACAAATAATAGTAGTGACTCCGATGGGGAGGATACCATTATTTGTATCTAAGTGTATACCATTACTTAATACTAAGTCCATTACCTTGTAATGAGTTCCTTCAGATGGAGAAGTGAACATACTAGGTAACTTTCTACAATTATTCCTCAGGAAGTTTGTACTGGTGATCCATAATTATACTCATCCAATATGGAGGAAAGCACTAAAGCCAAACACAAGTATAATTACATCACCTACAAACTAGTAATGGAGACCATAGGATTTATACTAAAAAAATCCTCTCCCACTTAGTTATTTAACAATGAGAATTTTTCTACTAGTTAATATTATGTCCATGTTGTCCATTATTAATGTAGGCTTGGTTTTTCAAAAAAAAACAACCACACAATAATAAACATGCATAATCAGAAAAAGCAAAATGACAAAAATAAGAGAAAATATCCAACTATTATGGTCATCTTTGCTGCTCCGTCCTCAACTATTCGAATCCAAAATCTGGTGCTGCGCAGATCTATTCGGGGTTCGACCTGCCCGGTCAGGTCGCGGGGTTCGGGGCAGCGCCCCGATTTTTTAATAAGGTTTTGGCTGTCGATTCCTTCATCGAAAATCATCTGTCTGCCTCTGGACTGCTAAAAACTAGCATCTCGTCCGGCGTCAGAAACAGCCGCCACCGCCATCACGATTGATCAAAAATAATTAAAATTACATCAATCCTATGCCTCCCGAAGGAGTTCACACATAATCTAGATTGAAAAATTAAAATAATAAGCACGATCAACCCTCGTGATTTTAATTACATCCACAGCAACAACAACATCCACGACATGTTCGTGGTTTAAACAACACAATCAAAAAATATGTATTGGACCATAATAGTTGGATCTAAGATGCCTGCAAAACCGAGTTAGAACCGATCTACATCTATAGACTATTACACAGCGCAGGTTTTATTGGACAACATGGACGTATCAATAAATACATAGATCCAAAGTGGCTCTGATACCAATTGATGGAACTGGGGATTCTCAGGACCCTTCCTTTGGTGTGCGTATTGATCGATAGAAAGTTAAACAGATCTAATACGTATTCTAACCCTTCATAGGCGGAAACTAGGGTTCACGAATTATACCTGCGGCAGAAAGGAGACAAGTAATTCCTGGCAATCTCGAGCGGACGACCCCAAGATCTTCTGCACGTATTCCTTCCTCGAGTTGGACGTCGTGTGGGCGACGATCTTCCAACCTTTTCTTCTCCTTGGCAGCCCTCTCTTTTTCTCCTTACGTGAATCACGAATTTAGAGAAAATTTCAAATTTCTGATCAGTCATCTGGCGGCCAGAGAATAGAGGATATATAGGCTACGGCAGGGACCATGAGGAGAAATTAGGGTTAGGCCTCATAACGGATCTAGATATTCCGTGTTCAGCCTGAACACACAATCCAGGCTCATTAACAATAGCTCGGTCCACTAATGAGCTATTGTTGTACTACCTCCCTAATCCCAAATTATGTTTTGTGGGCTCCTTTTATTATATGCTCGTTTGGCTCCCCATGTTAAGATATCGTATGTCCGTCGATCAAATTAAGTTACTGACAACTATATTGATTCGACATCTTTTATCCTTAAGTAGTACCGCTCAACTTTATTTGTCATGTCGGATATAATCCACCTGCAGGGTTTACATGACAATCCTTATGAGCTCCTTAAGAGGACATCATCAACCCGATGTATCGGGACATGGATTCCATTTATAATCAACATCCCATCATACATACAATGTTATTACCCAATTCATAGAGGTTGTTGATCCATAATGAATCTCACTCTTTTATGAGTCAAAGTAATGCACACTGCATATACATGTCCGTTATTATATCCGGATTAAGAGCACAAGCATCCATAATAACAGAGGTGTTTGTTCTCTTATGTAGTCAGTACAAAGAGAACAACCTCAAGTGGTCCTGTTCAATACACACAAAGTGTACTAGTGTAAACCTATAGTCAAGATAGACTAATACCAGATTACACTACAACCTTTCCAATAGATTGTCCAAGTCCATCTAGGTTGTGAACTATTTATATACTCCAAAGGAAACTAATAATATGATCTTCCGTGTGACACCACACACCATATTATCTACAATATAGAATATCAGACATTTGCATTAACACTTACAACAAATACAATATGCAAACATTTGCCCATATGATCCTCATTCAAAATTTAAGGAAATAAGGTTACTACAAAAGTGATGCTTTTAGTATATAACCCTAACAGGTTCAGTCAGTCAGTGGTTTTTAGTAGATAAAATATACCTCTCTATTGTGCTTTCTGGGTACTGATATCAAAAGATAGATAATTGAATAAAATACTATTATTCCCGAAATAGATCTTAGATGAAAATCTCGATCTCTTAATGAGACACGAAAATGTATACTCGTTCTCTTTGTGAGAACGAGGTTGATGACTCAGCCTCTTTGTGAGAATGCGAATTGATGTCACGGTCTCTTTGTGAGAACCGAAGTTGATGTCAGGTCTCTTTGTGAGAACCGGAGTTGATAAAGACAACTTTGCTGGGGTAATAAAGATCACCATTGCTCAAAGCAAGATTTGCCCTATTACGATCTGCTCCCAGGAACCTGCAAGTTCGAAAGAACTTCTGGAACGCTCGCTGTCACCTCCTTTCACGAACTCAAAGAACTCCGATGGACTCCAATGGAAGTAGCCACGCAGCTCTCTTTGTAACTTAATTTCAGCCTCTTCTTAATGAAGGCACGAATAGAGTATTTATAGAGAAGGGCCGAAACCCTAACCCTAATCCTGGCCGTAACTAACTGCGAAAAGATAGGAGCGAATAATGGAAATATTTGAATAGATTAAATTCAAATTCCACAAAAGATGCATCTGATTAATTGACTCAATCTTTCCATAACCGCTCAAATCTTCCAATCAACCACATCATGAGCCGTCTGTGCCCCTTAGCCCACTTAGCCTGTCAGCTCGCATGCCTGCGCATAGCTGTGTTGCAGCACAGACGTACAGCCCCGCAAGCCCGTAGCAGCGCCGCAGCCCGCGTACCTGCGCGTAGCTGCGCAACGGCACAGACGCGCAGCCCCGTAAGTGCACAACAGCACATCAATACAGCTCCTGTACGTGCACATGTGCGGCCCATATGCAAGCACCTGCGCATGCGACTCGCGTAGAAGACGAGCATACGAGCGCATCAACTGCGTACAAGGCACCATGCGTCGATGCTGACATGCTAAGTGCAAAGTGCACCAACAAAGTGCCACTTTACGCCCTTGAGCCCAAGTCCGAGTCCGAGCCCGAGCCAGAGTCCGAGTCCGAGTCCGAGTCCGAGTTCGAGTCTAAGTCGCTAAGCCCCTTCGGAGCTTAGCTCTTTTAGGAATTAAATCCATGAGCATAACAAAAAGCATTAATGCTTCTTTGTTGGGTTAGCCTTCTTTCTACTAGAAAAATCCTCCTATATGGCACCTATGTGTCTCTCCACACCTCATGTGATTCTCTCAACACAAGCAAAGCTTTATATAGAGATACAATCCATTTGGCCTAGGCAATGTGGGACTATCTTTCTAGTTCTCTAAGGCAAAACACCAACAATCTCCCATATATCTCTATATATGGGTTGAGCGTTCCCTACAGTGACTGTCCACCATGCATTAGGATGGATGTCGATACGACTTGAATCTTCCCGCATGGATTAAATAACATCATGATACAAGAATGGACTAAGCCTTAAATTCTGTATCATAACTGTAATTCTTTCCACTCACACAATGACATAAACTGAGCTTCTGGCTGCACATTAAAGACCTTGTGCCAGCCTAGTTTTGGTGTATGTATCTTGGATGTCTATAAGATTTTCTCAAGAGACGGCCTATATCTCTATCCATACACTTTAGGTGAGTTCTTCTAAAGAGTCTTTGGCATGAAGCATTTTGCTTCCTTGCGGTGCTACACCGCTTTGACATGGCTCAAAGCCGAAGCACTGCCTCATGTAGTATCATGCCACTTGTAGCATGAGGCCCAACCTCTTTGTAGTGAAAAACTACCCAGCATGAAGCCTTTCGCTTCTTTGCGGTGTTACGCTGCCGTGGCATGGCTTGCAAAGCCGAGGCACTACCTCATGTAGTGTCATCCATTGTAACATGAGGCCCAACCTCTTTGTAGTGCTACCTACCACTCTTCATTATACAGCATTAGGCCATCTTGCCTATGTGTGGTGCTATGCCGCTGTGATTTGGCTCGAAGCCGAGGCTTTTCCCTCACTAGGTACCTCATGTGGTATCATCCTACTGTAGCATGGAGTACTACGCTCCTTAGTAGTATTGTGCTACCCGTGATTCCTGTAAAGCACGCCGGACATCCCAAATGCCCGAGAACTCATTAAGTCTTCCAAGCCATCCTCCCACAGGACTTTGTTCTATTCGAAGAACAAACAGTAGACAATAGTGGTTCTGGGTTAATAACCCCGCAACGTCCTAAAGGATTGCCCACTACACCTGATATTCTTCCAGTCAATATTCCTTCTTTGAACTAAAAGCTAGATGCCTAATAGATTTCTCTTTGAACTAATAGCATAAAACTTTATAGTAGAATTACAAAGACACAATATCAAAGTATCTTCAAGCATATTTTACATGCTGTGTCATCGACCAGCTGGCGCTTGAGACCTTTGGTAAACGGATCTGCCAGATTCTCCTGGCTCTGAACATCAACTACGGTAATAACTCCTCTTTTAATAAGATTATTTATCGCTTTGTGCCTTAGACGCACAGTCCTCTTCTTGCCATTGAAGAGGTCATTCGATGCCACCGCTGTAGTCACCTGGTTGTCGTAGTATATCAGTACCGCTGGTATCTGTGTACTGACCATTGGAAGATCATAGATGAGCTCCCAAAGCCATTCTGCTTCATCTGCTGCAGCTGCCAGTGCATAGAACTCAGATTCCATATAAGAGTGAGACAACATAGTCTGCTTCTTTAACTTCCATGATATAGTAGCTCCACATATGGAGAAAACATATCCTCCTATGGACCTTTCACTCTCTACTTATGAGCACCAGCTTGTGTCACTGAAGCCTTCTACTACTTTTGGATCTCTGTAGTAGTGTAGTGCATACTTCTGAGTCTTTTTGAGGTATCTCATAACCCTCTTTATAGCTTTTTAGTGCTCCAACCCTGGATTGCTCGTGAACCGACTCAGCATCCCCACGACAAAAGCTATGTAAGGCCTTGTGATAGTAGTTACATACATCAAACTCCTGATGATGCTGGAATACTCTAACTGTCTGACACTTTTTCTTGGATTTGGCTTCAGCTTCTTGTCACACCTATACGACGTATCGATCCCTGGAAGATCCTGATACCAATAGCGTGTGAGCATCTTCTTAATGTAATGAGACTGTGACAATGCCACTCCAGTTTCCATCCAGATGATCTTTATCCCCAGGATTACATCAGCTTCCCCTAAGTCCTTCATGTTGAACTTAGACGAGAGGAACTTCTTTATCTCAGTAACACTTGCTAGATCTGTACCCAAGATCAGCATGTCATCTACATACAGACAAACGATAACTCCTCTCCTTTCAGCGAACTTCGTGTATACATACTTGTTTGTCTCGCTGACCCTGTAGCCGTTTCATTTTATGACTTTATCAAACTTCTCATGCCATATTTTGGGAGCTTGTTTCAGACCATACAAAGATTTTACCAAGTTACAGACTGTCTTCGAGGCCCTTGACGAAGAATCCTTCTGGCGGTTGCATGTAAATCTCTTCAGTCAATTCACCATTCAGGAAAGCGGTCTTAACATGCATCTGATGAATTACCAGCTTGTGAATTGCGCTCAGAGCAATAAGCATCCTGATGGTCGTCATCCACGCTACTGGAGCATATATGTCAAAATAATTGATCTCTTGCTTCTGAGAAAATCCCTTGGCAACTAATCTTGTCTTGAACTTGTCTACAGTTCTATAGGCCTTCATCTTCTTCTTGAAGATCCATTTACATTCGACTAGTTTTCTCTTTCAGGCAGGACGACCAACACCTACATATTGTTGGAGGTTATTGAGTCATACTCATTATTAATAGCCTCATTCTAGAAGACAGTATCTATGGTCTTCATCGCCTCATTATAGGTAAGCAGATATGCTTCTACATGATAGGTGACAAAATCCTTTCCAAAGTCCTTCTGTCTTCTCATTCGCTTAGACACTGGTTCTGCGAGTTCTAGTTCAACAGTTGATTCTGCAGCAACTTCTTCTCGAACTACCTCTTTATAAGGAACTTGAGCTTCCTGTACACCCACACTGTTCTCCGAAATGTCTGTAAAAATAATGTTCTTGTGCCTTGAAATTTATCTTCAAAAAATTCTACATTGCGGGATTCAACGATGTGATTTGACTCAACATCAAGGAACCTCCCAGATCACTCTTGTCAGCATAACCCAGGAATATAGTCTTCGTACTCCTCATTTCCAGCTTCTGAATCTTCAAATCCGGAAGCTTCACATACGCTAGATACCCCCACACTCGAATGACATTCAAGTTGGGTCTGACGTTGAACCAGAGATCATGAGGAGTGACCTTCGAAGTTGTCACAACCCGCACCCGGTGTAGGGGCACGAGAAGTGGGTACGTCCAGCCTACGCCGCAGTATTGGCGGTAGAACACTGTCCTAGGTCACATACATCTAACAATTATAAGGTACCTGTACAATATATACGCTCTGAATGGAGGACAATATAGAAATGTACAACTCAATCACAGCTAAGGTAGAAAATACGATAAGATAGATAGATATGAAAGTCGCCAAATGAAATACAACATGAGAAGAAGTCTAAGTGTCTAAGATAACATCTCCACAAAATCCAGAATAACAACAAGATCCCAAATATAACATAAATGTATCCAAATGAGACAAGATATCAAAATAAGATAGAAGTCTAAGCTAACTAGCCTAAACTGTAGGGGTGACATCCTCTACTGCTGATGGATCCTGCTGAAGGTCCAAGTAGCAGGTGTCATCTATGGCAGCTCCATAATAGGTAGGGCAAATGTCATCGTCATCCTCTGTAATATTTTCAACAGGTCCAGTTAGGACATGAACGAGCACATAATCTCAACAGTTCATATCGAGACAGGAATATAAGCATGCAATAGAGTAAAATACATGAAATGCTGAAAAAAAGTACATGTAGTAAAAGAGAGAGAACTGTAATATAAAGAGCTACTATAAGTAGAGAACTATCAGTGACTAGTGATGTAGAGTACAAGATAGACATGTGAACGGTTTAAATTTGCAGATGATTACAATAAGAGTTTATACAATGACCATTGGGATTATTCACATGACTGCTTCTACTCCCTCGTATCCCAATCAATACACAAAGATCCTGACAAGTTATGTTATTGTACAATATTTCACATGGGGGCCCATAAATGGGTGTACATGAAGGTATACATGAGGGCTCTGTGAGCCTGAGAGTACATGATTCATAAGAGTGCACATGAATAATAAAAGCACAAGAGTACATAATGAAAGTGAAACGCACATGACATGATGTATCTGATGCTCTTGAGGGGGATAACATCTCAATGTAAAGATCCATATAGTACTAATCCGTGTTAACAACGTAACAACATCAAGTAAAGTAATCTAGAGCAAGAATATAAATCCTAGCAAGTATAAAATGATCAGAGAATGTACTCCCCTGATATCCTGAGTATCTGGTAAGTGTAGATGTCCAGACATAGTAGATGAGTCCTATTTAGAGCAACACAGGTCACAACATGTCCAGAATGGTAATATTGAAGATTACAATACATTCTATATGATTTCTGGGTCATCTAGGCCAAAGTCAACTCTTAGTCAACTCTGGTCAACATACAAAGTCAAACTAGGTCAACCAAGCTATTCTAGGTCTAAACCTAGTCTAACAAGTCATTCTAGACTAAAGTCAACCCTTGGTCAACTCTAGTCAACTACACTAATCAAACTAGGTCAACTAGGTAAAGTCCTAGCCCAATCAAGTCTCACTAAGCCTAACCAAGTCTAGCCTAGCACTCACACACAAATACAATGCCAAGGGCAACACACACACACACACACACACACACACACACACACACACACACACACACACACACATATATATATATATATATATATATATATATATATATATATTTTATATATATATTTGCATTCACGTATTTATACATACATTGCATTCATATATCTACACATTACATACATGGATATATAACATACATGTATACATCCATACATGCTTACATTACATACATGCATATTTACATACATACATATTACATACATACATTATTCATGCATTACATTATATACATGCATTCATACATTCAATGAATGAAAAGAAGGAAGGGAAAAAAATGGAAGGGAGGCAAGGAAATAGAATGTAAACAAGTGTGAGTGACAAGTGAGTGGTGTCAAAGTGTCAATATTGATATGTGTACATGGCATAATAGACTCGGTGTGTGTGTTGTGATATGGTGTGGCATCAAGGGAGTTTTTAAGTGCATTTATGCAAAGAGGGTTGAAGTATATTCATGTAATGTGTGTGTGCATGCATATATATGAGTGTGTGTGTGTGTTTTGTATCAGGAAAATAGGGGATAGAGGGGTTCAGGTTCATATACAGTAGGTTAACAACAATGAAAGTTCAGTTTGTGCAGCATAGTGTAGTGTCATGTACATAACCGTGTTCAGTTTTACATAGAGGGGATTTAGTGAAGGGTTAACTGCAATAAGGGTTCAGTCAAGTTGCAGTTGCTTACAAGTAAACTTAATTTCAAAAAAACATAGAAGAAATCCCAAACCCAAGTCCAATTCTCAGTTTTGCATTAACATACAATCTCATATTTTCAGTTTTTGCTCAAATCCTATTTCCATTCTCAGGTTTACATTCAAAACAAAACTCAGTTAAACAAACAAAACCAAAATAATCATTTCAGTTTACAGACCCATCCCTTGTTCAGTTTAACAGTTAACATTTGTACACACATGAGATGAACTCATATCAGAATTTAACAGTATATACATATATCAAATCTTATCATTCGAATTATATCAAAACCCTATCATGTAACAAAACCCAACAATATATACAATCTCAGTTTTTTTAAACATAGGTTGAACACATACCTAATTAAACTAAGTATCAGTCAATACTAGTAAACATGTATCAATTATGTTCGAAACCCGACTTCCACCCAATATGAACATCACTATGAATCCCAAATGTGTAAACATGCATCTATGACATATATATATATATATATATATATATATATATATATATATATATATATATATATATATATATATTAACATATCAATTAACATATCAAAAAAAAAAAAAAAAAAAAAAAAAAAATATATATATATATATATATATATATATATATATATATATATATATATATATATATATATATATATATATTAACATATCAATTAACATTAATTTACATATGAAAACCCAAATTTAGGTCTCTGAAAACCCAGTTTATACACAGTATCAGAGTTCAAGCTCGAACCCTAAATTAGGAATCAATTTGAAAATAAACATCAAATTAAAGGAACACAGAACAGAAACCGTAGAGTGCAGTCTCATGCACGCAGTACACGAACTCGTTGTAGGCCCTAAAAATCAAGTTGCACCCGTCAAAAAAAAGTAATGAAAATCAAATTGTGCACCCATCAAATGAACTGCACAGGAGACAGATTGCGTAACAACTCAACTGCGCACGCTGAACTGCGCACCCATCCAAGCGCGCTAGCTGACGTGGCTGCGTCATCATTATCTGACAGAGAATCAGATCTTCTGACAGCTGACAGCCCGAAGAATGAGGAAACTGTTCGTTTTTCATGCAGCACAGCGCTCGAGGACAGCTGTACAGCCAGCACAAGCTACCAGCCCAATCGAGGCGCAGTCTGCCAGAATCCCTGCAGCGCAGTTCAATCACAGCACAGTCTGAAGCTAGCGCAATTCATGTGGCGTAGTCCATCGAGACAACTGACATTTTGTACGTGGCATACATGCCATCAATTGCTCACCACGTGGCAACCGTCTGTACACGATCATGCGCATTTTAATCAAACAATGCCGTGTGTCCCATAAAGTTGGCCCACGATCAAATAACTGCCAGTGCAGTTCGCTGCTTGCGCAGTCCAATATCTGCGCAATCCATCCTGCACAATCCATCCCGTGCAATCCAGAATAACTAAAAATTAGTTATTTCTAGAACTCTATAAATAGAGTTTTAAGTCCTTCATATGGGAGATCAGAAAAATCAGAATCAAGAGCAGAGATCATCAGAGAAATCAGAAGTTCTTGCCCAAGTGCTGCTGCATTCTTCAGAGGCTACTGCCTTCAACTTCAGAGGCTATCGTCTTCAAAGTTCACATCGTCCATGGGATAAAGCGATCGTCTTCAGATCGGATTCCTATAGTTGTACTTTTCCAGAATTCAATTGTAATCTTCTTACAAAGTTTGTGAAATAAAGAACACTTTATTTTTGCAAATAAAATAGCGACTCTGCTGGGGACGACTTTCTCCTTCGACGAGGAAGTGACAACTCAATGTGACGTTGCATCTATCGGAAAGACGCAGAAGACGCTGGTTGTAAAGGTCAACCAGACGGCCTACGAGGCGATGGTCACTCCGGGACTACTCGTCGTACTGCAACCTCTGCCCAGAGCAAGGTTCGTTCAGTGTGGACTCCAAAGTCCTCTGCACATTCCTCTGTACAGTCATCTGCGCAGTCTGCTGTCTCTGCTCCTAAAACTGTTGCGCAGTCTGCTGCCTCTACTGCCCATGCGCAGTATACTACTCCTCTTGCCAGTGTACAAACCACTTTCTATGCTGCTCTGGCAAAGTGCAAAACTCTTCTTCCTCTAGCGCAGTTGGCTGCAACTCTTCCTATGCAGTCCACTACTCCAGCAACCAGAGTGCAACTCAAGTACTCTGAAGTCACGACTCCTGCTGCGCAAGCTGCTGTGTCTGTGGCCAAAAGGCAATCTGTCAAAGCTGCTCATGCGCAACCAGCTAATGTGCCTACTGCCACCTCAACCCCTGCACAAACTGTTCCGGCACAGTCTAAGAGGGACAGCCCTTTGGCTAATATCCCTTCTTCTCACAGCAAGGGGAAAGACTCAGCTTCTCTTCCCAAGCACCCTGTTGCTCCAGCGCAATCCACTGGGGGTAGTCTGCTGCCTACTCCTCCTCCTCTTCAGAACAAAGGAAAAGGCCCGTTGGTCTTTTCTCAAACTTCCTCGTTCCACGACTTGGAAAACAACAGAGGGAAACGCTCTTTAGCTAACCCTTCCTCACAAAACAAGGGAAAAGGTCCTTTGGTCTTTTCTCAGTCTTCCCCGGGTTTTACCTCGGAAGATCAATCTGAACGTGCCTCGGCACCAATCAGTACAAGAACCCGTTCAAACAAGAGTTCTTCTATTCTGACCAAAGGGAAATGTACTGATCAAAGAGGTATTCTGCCTACTCCGGTAGCGAAATTCCAAGATCTCCTAACTCTCCAGATATCCCGATCAAAGTAGGGTAAATTACGGGTGTCTCAGACAGAAACTCCTGGGGGTGAGTTTGCTGATCTACGAAGTTATCTCAATAGACCTCGGTCTATGTCCACTTCGGCAAAACGCAAGCAGCCAACGCCGAAGACGAACCTGTATCAAAGGCAAACTGCCAGGATCAAAAATCCTGACACCTATGCTAATGAAGTGAGTACTTCCCTGTACACTCAAGGGACAAAACATCTGAAGAATCGGAACCATATTCCGAATGTTGTCAAAGAACATATCCCTCAAACTTCTTCTCGTCCCGTCGTTGTTCCTGACCTTCGGGAGCACCCCAGGCAAAAGTGGGGCAACATCTAAACATCTCCATTTCAACCACTTGAACACCATTGTAACCACAAGGTTATCATCCAGTGCTGTTGCCAGGCAACAAACTGATCTGTCTTCGATCGTCTGACTTTTGTAAACTCTGAACCAATGTCGGAAGACGAAGACGAAGTGTTGTACGCTTCTGTCAACATGGCCTCCCGAGACACTGGGGGTAGAAAATGCTCCAAGCACGGCAAGCCTCGCCGGTCCAGCCAACGGTATTTAGATTTACTCCAAGAATCTTCTAAAGAAGTATTTCGACATACCCGATCTCGAAGCCGAGATACAATCGGTCAAAGGAATCTTCTCCAAGATCCTTCTGGTCATCTTCCTACTTCTCATTCAAGGGATGATTCCTTCTCTGATTATGATACATACAGTGAAAGTTCTGAACAAACAGTGTCTTCTACTGTACCTAGAGAAGTGACAGCTTATGTTGTCACTGAAGATCCAGATGCTTCTAGTTCAGCAAATCAAGAACGACGAATTGCTGCACTGGAGGACAAGCCGAAGACCATGGCTGAAATGGTTGCAAATATACATTCTATCATTGTGGCCCAACATACAGTACCACCGACTGTACCTGCTACAAATCCTGAGATCATAGCATCGTCGGTGCCTGTCAATGCAGGGCTGGGGGTAGTATCTCCTCAAGTACCCCCTGTACAAATTCAACCCACATCCAGTCAGTCAGGTGCTGGGGGTAGTGCTTACCACGCTGTTCCTCCCCCTAACACTCTAATTCAGCCTGCCCCTTCTTCATCGTCGGAGGATGCTAATGAAGCTGTCAAACTCTTGCGCACTCAGTTCGAGGACTTCAATGAGAAAGACAACTTACAGAGATTGGGGATCAAACAACCCTATCCAATTGAATGGAAGGAAGTCCCATTTCCTCCAAAGTACAAGATTCCAACAATTTTACTGTTTGATGGCAGTACTTCCCCGAGCCAGTTCATCAACCACTTTGAGGTAATGACTGTCCAACTTCAGCCAAATGACGCTCTTCTTACCAGGGTATTCGTCGGCTATTTAGCTGGTGTAGCATACGATTGGTACAGAAGCTTGCCTGATGGTTGTATCACTTCCTTCTCGGGTCTTAAACAAATCTTCTTGGAACAATTCTATGAGGGAATCAACGACATGACCATATCGGCTCTCAACAAGATCAAACAAAGACACAATGAAACCGCTGAGAGTTTTATTGAAAGATTCTGCCGAGAAGCTTTAAAGATGCCTCCTGGGACTCCGGCTGCTGTTACCATAGATACTTGCAAGGCTAATCTCTTGCCTATTATCAGCATGTGGCCGGGTTCTACTCAATTCCAAGACTGGCCATCCTTCATTGTCAATGCTAAAGCAACTGAAGTTAGCGCTGACAAGTTCAAGCAGCTAGGGGTACTGTCACGACCCGCACCTATTTTTTTTTTAAACGGATACGAGACGTGTCCAAGCCAGCCTACGCCGCAGTGTCAACGGTAGAACGCTGTCACGGCCATGAGATCAAAATCACAAAATAATGCTCATTCACATAATTAATTTAACTTACAAGGATCACAAGTTTTATATTTGCAGAAAATATAAACTTGTACAAATATTGGAATGACTACAACTCCGCTATCTAGCTAGTTTCTAGGCCTTTGACTGCAAGTACCCCCATATCTCCCATGCTAAGTGAATCCACGGCTAACCTGAAAAATGTTGGTTTCCAGTCAGGAATGGAACGAGCACAATTCACTGAATACAATTTCAAATAAAGAAAATGACTATAAACAAAGGTTAGACATCAATCATGAGTTTTGAAAATAAACAGTAAATACGAAAAACCAATAGCAATAAATAGACACAAAATACTTTCCCCAACTGTTAGAAGTACCTTTGATATGTGATCGTTCTCGGGACAATTATGCGACACGGTCTACATGGTCTAAAGTTACACGGTCTACAGTTACACGGTCTACAGTTATACGGTCTACAGAAAATATTGCAATAAAGAAATACTGTCTACAAATAATAATCACGATCTACACAATTTAAATGCAGTAATAATCACGGTCTACACTGTCTACTTTGCATTAAATAAATCACTATCTACACTGTTTACAAGAATAAATTAATCACTGTCTACACTGTCTACACGGTCTACAAGAAATAAATGCAATAATAAACACGGTCTACACGGTCTACATGGTCTAAGGTCAGATCACACATCCTTGGTACTTCTCATTCCCGACTCAACAATTTATAATAGAAAATAATCACATAACCGATGGCCAATCAATGAAATATAGTAAAAATCAATATCGAAATGCAGACAATAAACTGTACTCGCCTGTGGTCCTCTGCTGGTAAAACCGACAGTCTGAACTACCCAATGTGCCACAATAGATAAAACTCGTACAACAGTCCCCGGATGCTGAAATAGACAATACCAATGATCTCAGAATAGTCAAATTAGCTAGGATTGCCTGTCCTTAAGTCCAATTCTGGACACAGGGGCAAAACGGTAATTTCGGGCCAAAACGATGTCCGCCGTTGGATCCGCTTTGCACCGAAAAGCGTACCAGAGTCAACGGTCTCTAAAGTCGTCAAACTATATGTCTACGGATCCAATTTTTCGATACGAACCCAACCATATGTCCAGAGTTAGATTTCGGCAGGCCGTGCACAAAATCGCCCGTTGAATGGGACCGTGGGGCCCGCAAAACGGTAATTTTATCAACAGTCTCAGAATCGGACCAAACTTGGCATACAGGACCAGAAAAATGATACGTTCATGCTGGCACAAGTTTCGTCTCGATCTGACGAGCGTGCACAAAGTTATGACTGAATTTGCATTACACGGATACGGGGCGATTCCGACGGATACGCATCAAATTCGTCGCGGATACGCATCAAATTCGTCGCGCACACGCGACCAATTTGAATTCCATCAAAGCCCACACGACCACGAAGCCATTACGCACCTTTCGATGCTTTTGGTTCGCGACCACGTCGCCCGGAATGGCGGGACGCACGTCGTGTGGATGGATTTTCTAGTTTTCGAAAACAGTTTTAAACGGGTTTTCTCGATTTTCAAGTCGATTTATCTTAGCATCTACTGATTATAAAAATAATCTAAAAATAGGGTTTTAATGCTGGTTAGGTTGTCTAGAAGTCTGTTCAAAACGGTTTTAGAAAATTTGCGATATCCTGGTCGTAAATCGACCGCCAACTTTGGGTTTCAGGACAGTTTCCAAACCCACAAATCGAGGTTTTTTTCTCGGTTTTGGAACTCGTTTATCGTCGTGTACATCGCAAATCAAAGCAAACTAATTAAAGGGAGATGAAGGCGTATAGATTAGGTTCGAACCTGCAAAATCGGTTCGGCGATTCGTCGATTGGACGTAGAGAAATCTCGGCGCGAAGTGGCTCCACGGGGCTGCTGTTACTGCTGCCCACTCGCTCTGCTGTGCGCGGCCGGCGGCCCTGGCCGGCCGGAGGCGGCCCACGGCGGTGCGCGTGCACGCACGGGAGTGCGCCCAGGGGTGGAGGTCAGGTGGCGCTTCGTGGTTGCTAGGGTTCGACCGATTTTCCTTCTCTCGTTCTCTCGGTCTCTCTCTATATTATATACGAACTCCTGTTATGTTGGGGTCGGGTGTTGGAATGCTCAGGTGGGGCTTGGGGTTGATTTGTGGGCCGGCTGGTTTGCTGTTGTGGGAGTCGGCCTGTGGCCGGACTGCCACTGCCTCTTATTCTTTTTTTTATTATTATCTCTTTTCTATTTTCTATTCTATTTTCTATTAACAATTGTTGTGTATACCTATATATTTATTTATATACACATATATGTATACGTACGTATATTTATATATATACACATACACCATATTTTTATATACATTATACACTTATATATACTTATATATATACATGCACCTTTATATATAATATATTCACATATACGTATACATATAATATTTATATTTATATATACACACGTATACCTATATATATCTCTATACATACACACCATGTATATACATATTTATACATACATAAACATACACATCTATTAATATATATTTATGTACTCATACACAAACACCCATATATAATATATATTCATATATACATACACACACATAGTATTTATATATATAGATATATATACATCTTTGTTAGAGAGTATAATAATAATAACCATTAATAAATAATTATTTATTAATAACCACAATATTAACATTAATAATAATAATAACCCTAATATCACTGTAATTAAACCAATAATATTTTCGGTGAACTCATCAATCACACCATATTTTGGCTCCAGAAATTCGTACAACTATTCTAAAATCACCATTTAAAGGGCGTGTTTCTCATCCTCATCATACCTGTCAAAGGGCATGTTTCTCATCCTCAGTCCTTCAAACCACTGGCTATTCACTTACCAGTCCAAAGCAACCAATCGATGGTGGTTGAGATCAAAGGGAGCTCACCTTTCTGAGCCACTTGTTATCGACTTACGTCGTAACAAGGATAAAAAATAGCTCACCTCTTCTGAGCCACTTGTTATTGATTTATCTCATAACAAGGATAAAAGGGAGCTCACCTCCTCTAAGCCGCTTGTTATCGACCTCCGTCGCAACAAGTCCAATCCTCCTCCACGTTCTTCTTCTCCCCCTCTTGTAATCAATCTGACCAAGCTTACTAAGGCTACAGGTCCTGTTGTAAATACAGATGTACAAATCAATAAAAAAAGTATCTCCTTTCTAGTATACTGATGTCATTTATCATGCTAAGTGCTATTTGGATATGTTAGATAGCTTTCAGTCATTTACAATGGGAGTTGTACAGTCTCTTCAAACAGAAGTCTCACTCGAACACCCAGACGATTCATACTTTGTTGTTCCTTCTAGAAAAAAGAGGCGAGAGTCCAATACTTTTAGTAAAGGACCAGAACAAAAATTCAGCTATACGGATGATAGCAAAAGCCACGATACGGGACATCTCCAACTTCGTCGTTACAGTCAACAATCAAAAGATATCATCCGAAAGATGGGTTATGACTTCAAGAATGGTCTCAACTATGGTAAGGGTAGACGAACCCCTATCCGTACGGCTGTCCCGAAAGGAAAGTCAAGATGTATTACAGCAGGACCAAAAGAGGTCTCGGATATGCTTTACCTTCGGTATTATTCCCAGCAGTCTCCGAATCCGATAGTGAGAAGCGCTCTAACTCTTCTGATTCCAGATCATGGGATTCTGACACCAGTATTGGTCAAGTTCATCAGTTGATCGTATCTTCTAACATGGTCTTCGTCGAACTTTCCGGAAGGTTATGATGAGGATATTGAAAAAAAATCCTGAAGCAGATCCTTGGTCTCAACGAATGGATACCCAATGGGAACTCTGATTCGAACAACGAGAACCTCCTACCGAAGATCAACTGGTTCAAATTGATGTAGGAGAGAGCGGGTCACCTCGTCCAATATTCATCAGCAAGAACCTTCCAGAGGCAGATAAGCAAGAATTAATTCTTCTTATTCGAGAATACATTGATGTCTTTGCTTGGAGTTACGAAGACATGCCAGGTCTAGATCCCAAAGTTGCTACTCATAAACTGAATATTTTGCCTAATGCAAAACCAGTCAAACAACATCAAAGGCAATTCAAGCCAGAAATGATGGACTCTATTGACGATGAAGTCAAGAAGCTCATCGCTTGTGGCTTTATTCGAGAAGAACAACATCCTGATTGGGTAGCCAACGTCGTTCCAATCCTGAAGAAAACTGGCAAAGTTCGAGTTTGCATTGACTTTCGGATCTTAATAAAGCATGTCCAAAGGATGAATTTCTCTCCCTATCACGGACGTCATGATTGACAGCACCTGTGGGTTCGAACGAATATCTTTCATGGATGGATTCTCTGGATACAATCAGATTCGGATGAATCCTGAAGATAAAAAGCACACTTTTTTCCGCACTCCTCGCGGAGTCTACTGCTATACCGTGATGCCATTTGGTCTCAAAAATGCTGGCACAATGTACCAACGAGCTATGAGTACCATCTTTCGAGATCATCTTCGTAAGACTGTCGAATGCTATGTTGACGACATCGCCGTCAAGAGTCATCTAAAGGAAGATCACATCCAAGACTTGAGAACTATCTTCAATCTCATGTGCCAGTATCAACTCAAAATAAATCCCACCAAGTCATTCTTGGGTGTCTCTAGTGGCAAATTTCTCGGCTTCGTCATTACCTCTAAGGGTATACACGTGGATCCCGAGAAGATCAAAGCCATTCAAGAGAAGTGTCCTCCACGCAACCTAAAAGAGCTACGAGGATTCAAGGGTCGACTTGCGTACATCAGGAGGTTCATTTCGAATTTGTCTGGACGCTGCAGACCATTTACTCAGCTAATGAAGAAGGGTGTATCTTTTATTTGGACCGAAGAATGTCAACGAGCATTTGATGACATAAAGCAATATCTCATGAACCTACCAGTTTTGGTGCCACCAATCTCAGGCATACCATTCTTAATGTATGTCCGTGCTATGAATCATTCATTGGGTGCTTTACTTACCTAAAAGAACAAAGAAGGTCATGAACATGCCATCTATTATCTCAGTCGTACTATGATAGGTACTGAACACCGTTATAGTCCGGTCGAAAAAGAATGCCTAGCTCTTATGTTTGCTGTTCAAAAGACAAGGCATTATACATTGGCCAAACCATTCATGTTATATCCCGAGTCAATCCTCTTCGGGTATTGATGAAGAAGCCGAGCACACTCAACTCTCGGTTAGCTACATGGGCCATTCTGCTAGCCTAGTATGACATGGTATATGTTTCTCAAAAATCTGTTAAAGGTCAAGCGCTGGCGGATTTTTTAGCAGCTCATCCTGTTCCAGAAACATCCAAACTCTATGTTGAAATTCCAGACGAGACATTAGAATCAAATATGGTCCTCTAAAAAATTTCCTACTTGGCGTCTATTCTTCGACGGAGCATCCAAGGATCGGACCAAATGGTGCCATTGTTGCAGGAGTTGGAGTTGTTCTTGTTTCTCCAGACGGGTCAACTATCCAAAGAGCCTACTCCCTAGATGAACCTTGCTCCAACAACGTAGCAGAATACAATGCTCTACTCATTGGCCTTCAATTAGCTAAGCAACTGGACATCGAATATCTTGAAGTTTATGGTGACTCCAAGCTGGTTGTTAACCAGGTTAGAGGAACCTATGAAGTTCGCCATCAAGATCTAGTGCCTTACTTTGAAGCGGCAATCAGCATGGCTACATCATTCAAAGCCTTCTTCATTGAATATATCCGCCGAGCTTGCAATACTGAAGCAGACGCTTTGGCTAATCTTGCAGCAGTCTTAGCCATCCCAATCAAAAGACAGCAGGTGGTGGTTATCTCTAACACTGAATTTTTTTGCATTGAAAACAATCATAATATTGAGTTCAGTAATCTTACTGAAGCCAATGTTATCAGCGAAGACTGGAGAGCTCCTTTCATCGACTTCGTAGTTCATGACATACTTTCTGAAGACCCTAAGGAGGCTACGAGTATTCGTCGACGATCTCTCCGATTCTACTACAATCAGACTACCAAGACTCTCTATCGACGGACTTATGACGGTCTTCTTTTGCGCTATCTTGTTGGTGATAAAGCGAAGCAAGTGTTACGTGAAGCTCACGATGGTGTCTGCGGAGCACATCAACCCAGTCCTAAGCTACAGGATCGCATCCGACGCATGGGTTACTACTGGCCCTCTATGGTATCAGATACCATCAAATATGCAAGGAAATATCGAGCCTGTCAAATCCATGCAGATTTCATCTATCAACCTTCAGAATTTCTACATCCGATGCTGCTTCCTGGCCTTTCGAGCTTGGGGCATGGGCATTATAGGTCCCATCAATCTTCCTTCTTCTAGAGGACATCGGTTCATACTAGCAATAACCGACTACTTCTCCAAGTGGGCTGAAGCTATACCTTTGGCTGAAGTCAAGACAAGCAGCGTCATCAACTTCGTTAAACACCATGTCATCTATAGATTTGGTGTACCTCGAAGGATCATTCATGACAATGGACCACAGTTCATCAGTCAAAAGTTCACAAGATTCTGTGATGATCATCGGATTGACAATGTCGCCTCTACATCTTATAACCCTGCCGCTAATGGTTTAGCTGAGGCTTTTAACAAAACTATTATCAAGCTCCTTAAGAAGTTTGTATCTACTAACAAACAAAACTAGAGTAAAAAGCTTGGCGAATGTCTTTGGGCCTACCGTACTACGGTCTGCAACCCCACAGGTTGTACACCTTCTCTTTGGTGTACGGCTGTAAGCTGTTCTACCTTTAGAACTTCAGATCCCATCTCTGCGGATTGTTATCGCTAATGAGCTCACACAGAGAACAACGATCTTCTTCGACTCTAAGAATTGGAAGCGCTCGACGAGAAAAGGTTAATGGCTCAACAGCATATTGAGTTATACCAAGCCCGCATCGAAGACTTTCAATTGCAAAGTTAAAGTTAGAGCCTTTCAGAAAGGAGAGCTCGTTCTAATAGTCATACATCCATGACTATGACTCACATGAGCAAAGGCAAGTTCGATGCAAAGTGGGAAGGTCCATATATCGTAAGCAAAGTCTTCTCAAATGGAGCCTATCAACTCACAGAACTGGATGGTCGAGTTGCAATGATGCCCATCAATGGCAAATTCCTCAAAAAGTATTATATAAATGTAAAGAGATTGCCTATAATCATCAGACAAGTTTATAAATAAAATTTGATTTTATTTCATCATGAATGATAGTACATAATCAAGAAAGGTCACTATCATCCTTTTCAAAATTGGGTCGCGGGCCACTGCCGTCCTTATCGAAGACATGGTCGACAAAAGAGCCGAGAACATCCTTGCTCGAACCCACCAGGAACTTGCAAGCAGCCATCCTCATGGCCTCTTCTTCCTCCGTCTTCCTGGTTCAAGAAGGAAGTCCAAGATGTCCCTTGCTGGCTTGGGTGCAGACGAACCTTCGCCTGCTTCTATCTGCTTTGGCTGGTTGGTATCGGCTGGACGTTCCTCCGGGTGTTCTTTAACCTTCGGGGCGATCTCAGCTTCTTGGATGCATCTCCAGACGACATTTTTGTGTTGAAAAGTAAAAGTGATCGTTCCATCTAAATTTTTGTTATATTTATAGACAGAGATTCTTGAAAACAACGAAGCGACACATTCATCTGACGGTCCACCCTTCATTTCATTCATTCTGACGGTTCACCCGTTCATTCCATTCATCTGACGGTCCACCTGTTTATTACATTCATCAGACGGTTCACCCGTTCATTACATTCATCAGACGGTTTACCCTTCATTCCTCATCTGACGGTCCACCCGTTCATTTTATTCATTCTGACGGTCCACCCGTTCATTACATTCATCAGACGGTTCACCCGTTCATTACATTCATCAGACGGTTTACCCGTTCATTCCTCATCTGACGGTCCACCCGTTCATTTCATTCATTCTGACGGTCCACCCGTTCATTACATTCATCAGACGGTTCACCCGTTCATTACATTCATTAGACGGTTTACCCGTTCATTCCTCATCTGACGGTCCACCGTTCATTTCATTCATTCTGACGGTTCACCCGTTCATTACATTCATCCGACGGTTCACCCATTCATTACATTCATCTGACGGTCCACCCGTTCATTTCATTCATTTGACGGTTTACCCGTTCATTCTATCCATCTGACGATTCATCCGTTCATCCATATCAGCAACTTGTCACCTTTGATTAAGTTGTCTACTAAATAATGATATTCGACAAATTATATTCTGCCACGTCTATATTACCTCTGAGCAGATATAATGAATATAATTATTTTTCTAAAAATCAAGAAATATGTCATGTCTTGCACCTCTGAATATATTTTCTATTTGCTATTATTTATATCTGAATAAGATATGCAATAAATAATAGATCCACCAAGAAAATGTCTTTTATTGATCAAAATCAAAAGGCATTACATATCACAAAACAAGAAGATACAAATAGTCTTTCTATTCGGCTGGCGGGGTCATCAAGCTAGTCATCTGTTGTTTTAAAGTTTGCAGTCGCTCCTCACGAGTCCATCACTCGCCTCCTAGCTTCCTCCATTCCAGACTTATCATCGAAAGTCGATAAGGTTACTAGTTTGTGGAGATTTTAGCTTGATGAGTTGTGACATACTCATTCTTTTCCGGGTCAGAGCGTCCAGTTGTTGAACTGCAGCTTGATGTTGTGTGGCCTCATCTTCCAAGTAAGCTGAACAAGTCTCAACTCTTCTTGAAGACGGGCAGATTCTGCTTGCAGCTCAGCAACTTTCCTTTCCTTCTCCCCAGCAACAGATGCTATTGTTTCTACTTGGGAGTTATACTCAGAACTTAGTAGAGAAAGTCCAAGAGAACTTGGAAATCAACTTTCACAACTGCAGCCTCTTGAGACATCTTCTCAAATTCAGCCTGTACCAAGGGCTCCACCTCCTCCCTATTAAGCTCTTTGTAGATCCTAACCGATGCCTCCAGCTCATCTAGTATATGTTCAAGAAAAACAGCTTAAGCTTCGTCACCTTGACTTCATGGCATTGATCAGATAAGAGGTTGGACCTCTAACTATGGAGAAACCAGCATCTTCTTTCTCTATCACCCTATCTACTAAGGGTCCCAACGAATTAAAGAAAAGGTTGGTGAAGGAGCTAATGATAAATCGGTTAGTAGCCAGGGCACCAGGTGTAGCAGCTACTCCCATTGACGACGAAGCAGTAGTGCCTGTACAGATGGACGTTCAGCTTCTTGCTTGAGTGGAGGGCTCTTTAAACAAGGGAGCTAAGGTAGAGCTGGCTGCCCCTCCCAGATGTTCCTCTGCAAAATCAAATGAACCTTATCATTTTGCCTGTCATTTGCAACTATCGAAAAGGATCAAAAGTAAAGGAAATCTTACCATGGCTAGGACCAGTGACAATTCTGTCATCTGCTGATACAGGTTGCAACCTCGCAGAAGTAGCTTCAGATATTACTGCCTGGCTACTACTCGCCTCGGAACCGCCCGAAAAATGTCGGCTACCACTAGCTATCGCCGTTATAGGCACTATATCAGTGCATGTGGAGGAACTGGGGAAGATTCAAGTTCTGTATGAATAAAATGTAGATGTCAGCCATTTAATCTATGAAAAGAAGGTTGATAATATCATTCAATACCTTTGGGATCAGCAGTAGTAATTTCTCAGGTGCTACTTCCTCACCCTATTCTTTTCTGGGGACACGTGCACATCAACATCCTCTTCAGGATTCAGCGTGTCAACAGCTTTTGGGGATGCATGGACATTAGCGTCCTCTTCTAGATTTAAAGTATCATCAACTTCTGTTGATGTATCTTCATTACTTACACTGTCTTCTGTGCTTCTTCTTGCTGTCAGTTGTGGCGCCGGATCGACATCATCCTGGAGGCCGAAGTCGCAATCATTCAGAGCATCGATCATTAATCGATCTTCTTCATCACGAAGTGTTCTGGGTGTAGCTGGAAGCTGGGTAGTTTCCACTGCAAGTGGAGATCGTAAAACTTTATCCTCTCTCTCTGCAATCTTCCCTGGGCTCTACAGCCTCATCCCTCTGCTTTGGACTAGAAGTTTCCTGTCTGGGCTCAGGGACAGGCGTAGGAGACAACATTGTGATTCCGGCGACACTAGCCACAACCGATGACAAGATTTCTCGGAGGAGTGACTACCTTCTTTCTTCTGAAGACCATCTTCTTTCTGTGTAGAGGTCTCTCTGGACTCTCTACATCTACAACATCGACCTGTCTGAAGAGAGGTCGGAGTAGTCGCTTCTTCTCTCTGGGTCGACTCAGCCAGCTGCCGAGATTGCGACTTAGTGGTGACCTTTTTCGATGGTTCCAAGACAAGCTTCTTCTTAGCAACTGGAGAAGAAGGTTCTCTATCTACCTCTTCCTCCTAGGATGGAGATCTGACAACCTTCAATGAGACACACAGTGGCTCGTTGACTTCTTCGGGGAAGTTGGCTTCCCTCAAGCTTCCAACGGGGCATCAACCGGCTCATACTCTTTGTCATTAACGGGAGCCGACACAACAGTTGTTCCTTTCTTTAGTCGCGTTGCTGTTGCAAAGCTATCGGCAAGACTGAAGTTTTCGGCAAAGGTATTCGCCGATGTATAGAAGATTGAATATGTGTACAGCATCCGAGGACCATGGTCGCTCTTCGTCGGCATCGAGAATGTTGTTCTTGTATCTCGAGTATATAATAAGCCTAAGCCCGGCACCATCAATCAGATAACCTTTTCCTTATAGGCAAGTTATAGCGTTGCCTACGTGAATTGGTCATAGCCGAATTGGCGTGCAAAACGGCTGGGAAGATAGGGTTCCAAGTAACATTCATCTTCAAATCTGTAGACCAGGTGTGACGGCTGGATCTCTCTCAGCCAATCAAACACTCGCATGACCCAAAGGCTGCCTCCAGAATCGACCAATTCGTAGACATGTGTTCATAGCAGCTGGAGGGGAACACAGTAAAATTCCATCCCTTTCCGAGATTCAGAGCACGTCTGCAATCTCTTGACTGGTGTATATCCATTTACTCTTGGAGAATCTCCGCAAGAAGCTACCGCTGACTGCCCCCATATCGGGGTTCATCAATGAAGGATAGTGCAGAAGCAACCATCCGAACAAATAAGTGTATGGAAGCTCCAGCCAAGGAAAGGTCCCTTTCTCGCCTTTTCCTTTCAGCATCGAATCGACAAAAAGACGAAGGCCAGCATTTACTCTGCAGGTCATCGCCGAAAGCAGATCCATCGGTAGCCAAAGACTAAACGGACGACAGCAAATAACACGCCTCGATGAAAACGATCGACGGTGCTGGCTCCAGGGATGACAATCGTCGAAGCCAATAGGTGAGGAAACCCGCCAGCTGAGCTTCCTTTGACATGGACCTATAGCCCATCCTCATAAAACTTTCAATAATATCTCCTGTCTTGAAAGGAGGATATTGGAGATCATCATCAATCTTGATATCCATTTCCTGGTTCTCCTCCATCAAACCGATCACTTAACTGCTGCTGAGTGGTCTGAGGAAGTTGGGGTTGCACTTGTCGTGCTCCTTAGTCTTCTTCTCTATGATATGGTTGAGAAAGAGATAGGGCAACCATTTTGTCGAGTAGCATGTGCCTGAAGTACCACTCTTGTAGTACAAGGAGCAGATCTTATAGTGGCACAACAGCTCTTCAAAGACGGCCACCATATCAGCATTCTCCTGACGAAGTCGGTCCAACTCGTCATTGGTTGGAACAAATCTTCATAGGGGAATTCCCCCATTGGCAAGCTCGAGATATACTTCATCTCATGAAGAGCCAGTCCAATCTCCACAGGGCGTCATAAAAGTCCCTGTCCTGAAGTTGTACCTCTCTGCCAATACGAGGAAC